>CM067070.1:11474092-12074092 GCA_033980235.1 Diadema setosum | reverse complement strand
TCTGTAACCTGATGGGAAATACAAAGTTTTATGATGTTCTAGGGAATGGGTTAATTTGAGTCAACTGCAGAATATTTCAAGGTAGAATACAATAGACTATAGTGTGCTTTGCTCTGTCCTCTAAATTTTGTTCACATGCTGCAAGAGGCGAGAAAGCTGATGTTAGTCGGGTCGTAAAGGTTGATAATTCTTGAAGTTATGTGGTGAAATGAAGATGTCTGCAAATAAATTTTACCTCAATGATTGTTACCTAGCTACTGCAACATCTGGTTGACATGATGCATGTATAGTTGGAGGGTGAAGTAGAAAACTATTTTTATTTATTCAGAATGCAATGTGACTAATTAACCAGGTCAATTTCTATTGGATGGGTATACCACGTGATTGCCTATTTTGAGAAAAGCCTGCATTTTGAGGGCAGTATCGTGGTAACTGGTTTATGGAAAATAACCTGCATTTTCTGTCATGAGATCTGGTTGTTAGGGCCATGTTTAAAAACATCCATGTAATATAGTCACCTGTGCACTGCTGGTCCAGTGAAAAAAAAAGATCAGTTCTAATCTCTTGAGAAGAGATACAATTTGTGGATCTGTGTGAAAACTTTCTCTCTCTCCTGTACATAAGTCAGCATGTAGTAGGCAGATGCATTTCCCTTTCTTTGAACTTCTCTCTCTATTGAAATATGGCAGGGATGCCTTTAGTTGGTGGTGAAGTTGGCAAAAGCACCTCTGCTGCATGACCTTTGACCTCTGTAGTCTCCTTCAAGTGTTGGATGTTATGGCATTCCATAATTTATGAAATTTAGAAAAAGAAATAGAAACTTCTTTCCTTGTTTGCATGCGATGATTGCATTGATTATTTCTCACTTTATTCAAAAGACTTCTGAACATAATTTGAAAATGCAAAGATGCATCTTACATCTGGTTTGACCTTTTTATGCAGTTGAAAAAAGTTCAGGTTATTGTGAGTAATGAATATTCATATTACTAGCCGTGTTTGAAGCAGTGTAGAGGAAGTTTTGAAATGAAGTAGACTTAAGAAGCAGGAGGCAGAACTTTTATTGTTCAAGCGTTACATGGTTCCATGCATCACTATTACAACACTGCATACTGGCATTGATCCGACAGTCCAGAACCAGTAAAAATCACTGTCGGACCAGCAACTTTTTTTCAGGAATGGACCTGTAAAAAATAAAAAATCTGGGTACATACTGGTCTGACAGACAAGTCAGATCAGTAGAAAAAAATGGGTTAGTATGCAGCCCTGACTATTATGAATCATCCAGCGTATAATGCCAGCCAGTGCATTTGTCATTGAATTGCAGAGAAATGAAAGAAGATTCAAGGATGTTCTTTTCACAGCAATTTCAACACTTGAATCAGTGAAAGTACCTGTAGATAATTGTATGAGAGTAAAACCGTGATAGGAAATTTCACTCTTCATCCACATTCTTGTGCACTCCGTAGTCTGAGAGCAAGTTTAACGACTATGCTTGGCTCACCCTGTGATGCCTCAAAATTATTGCAAGTAGGGGCTCTTTACGTCTTCAAAAATTTCAGGAATTATTAGAGACAAAGCTTTATGCAAACTTTCTTGGTGAAGTTATTTTCCCTGGATATGGTTGTGTTCAGGGTGGTGAAAGTACCAAATCATGGTGGTGGGGAAGTAATACAGTTTTGGGGAAGACAGAAAATAATTGAACTCAGCCTCATGAGGACGTGTTTTAATACAAGTGAAAGATTATCTACATCCATTTTGTAAACTGAATTCTGGTATCTTGTTATACGTAAAAGAAATAAATGGTAATCAAGAGTATGGTGCTTTTTTTGTGTGCACACCGATAGTTTTGGTTTCAGTTCTCATTATCAAATCATTCCCTAGGGTGCCAAGCAGAAATCGCTTACAGTATGATTATTTAAGGAATTTCTGTTTTATGTATCGTTGATCTTGATGGTATAAATATGTTTAGCATGTGGAGTTCCCTCCACGTGCTCAGTAACAGGAATTCCTCAATTTTTAAGCCATTGAATGGGAGAATTAATGCTGTTATTGATCACAAGATTTTAAGAAAAGCATTGTGTTAGAGCACTGACGTTGGTTTTTCCAGCTATCTCTGTATGCTTTTCAAGCAAATCGTTTCAAGCACAATTCATTTTGTAGAGGCATTCTTCGCATAATAAATAGCTGGTTAAAGTATTATGTTAGTCGCAATATCAATGGTACAAAATGTATGGATAAATTACTCATATCCGTGTAAAAGACTTTGCCCTGGTATTGCAAAACCATTTCTTTTGTCGTGACGCTTAAAACCTGTCGGCATGGGCACGAGGATATATTTGCATGTAGCCTAAATCAAGCGTTTTCATTGACAAGCTAAGCTGCGATTTCGCTAATGAGCAATTACAACCCTTCTTGAATTAGTTCGTGTATGTATTAATTATTATTTTTTTCTTCTTGGCGGGTGTCTTCCGGTCGCCTTAATGCAAGAATGTTCACTGTACAATCTTCAAGATGTCATGTGATGCTTATAAGTTATGAAACTATATGTGTGTCTTACGGGAAGATGTCGTGCAGAAAATCATACAACAAATGCAGGGAAGGGTGGTTTATTTTGTTTGTTGGCTGCTACTTTGAACTTTTAAACTTGAGTTAACGCCTCGTGTGTCTTCGTGTTTCAGCATGTAGCCTCCATTTCTCTTGCATATAGTGTTGCTATTAGAATGTTGACTGTAGAAGCAAAAATTCAGCTTAGACTTGTGTGAATATTGTGTTGGTTTTCAAAAAAGAAAGAAAGAAAGAAAGAAAAAAAGGAATAGCTGGCCATGGACTAACTCGCCGAGACCTGGGACACCACAATGTATTATTGTATATATCAGCAAAGGAAAATACTGATTTTCATATTTGACATTTCCAAAGGAGAATAAACATGGAAATATTTGCTGGGGTTTGACACCTGTTAAAACTTGCATAACACTTTGTTCTGTCGGCGTGCTTATTATTTTGTTGTCTCGTTAATAATCAATGCTACTCACTCTACCTTGTGTCCGGGCTTCTTACACATGCTACACATATGACAACTTCCTTTTTCTTTTTTTTTTTCCTTCTGATTCTACAAGATTTTCATCCAACTGTTTTAAGCAGCCACAAAGGGTAATGTGAAAGTAATGAAAAAGAAAAAGAAAGTACCGGGTAGTGATTGCAAAACCATTTGGACCATTTGTTTCATCATATTAATTTGCTATACAATACAACACAAGTTTGTGCATAAAATTATTCCAAAAGATTCATTGTGTCACAACCATAAAATGATGGAAAAAATATTACTTCCAGATACTTTCACGACTAATCTGAAAGCTAGACGCTTCTGAATTATCATCAATACATATGTAATAAGATATCGGACTAAATTGCGTACCGAGTGTGACTTGGGTGAGTTTCGGCGCAGATGGCGCTGTTCTGCTTTCGTCACTGACACTGTTATGTTACTTGGTGCGGTGGCCACAGATTTGCGAAAACAGGACAGTAAACGTCTGAAAGCTTCTACTGTCCCATATCCCGATTCATAATGAGTCCTTTCTGTAATTTTATGTGGTTGGAGGATTCCCTCATTTCATCCAGTAAGAAAGTTATCATCTTTGCCAAAATCTTACTCTTATCCCAGTCAATTAACTGATTGTTTTACACAACATGGTCACTGATGGCTGACTAGACGTCGAACGTGGATAATGCTGCTTTTTTTTCCCCATCATTTTTATCGCTGCGACACGATGAATCTAATTCATACTACCAACCAGGCCGGGGTGTTTCATAAAGCTGTTCTTAAAGGGACTAGTACTGGGTGAGGTGACTCAGAGGATTCAGGTTGATAACATATTTTGGTGAAATAATGAGAAACCTCATTGAATATGAAAGAGCATGTAATTTCAAAAAATGATTCAACGTTTATTTGACGAAAATTGGTCTTGAAATGGCGGAGATATCAAAAAAGCGATCCTAATAAAATTGAGAGGCCACGGCTTTTATTAGGATCTCTTTGTTTTTCCTTGTTTTTAGATATCTCGGTCATTTCAAAACCGATTTTTATCAAATAAACTTTTGATCCCCTTAGAATTGTATGCCCTTTAACATTTCATAGAGTGGTTTCACAATATCTCGCAAAACGTTGTAAGCTGAATCCTCACCTCAACCAGTACTGTCCAGTCCCTAGTTACGAACGACTTAAGAACGGCTGGTAATCAGTTCTTGTGCTGAATTATTGAAATTCTGATAAGTATAGCACATTAGAACGTGTGGCTAGTAACTGATCAGTGGGAATCAGTGGGAATGCTTGGGGATGATTGTTCCAATCCTTGTGGGATTCATTTAAGAGTACATTATATATCTATTGTTGTGTGAAAATTATTTGCTTCAGAATGGTCTCATATTCAAGTAATGTACAGTTTAATGTTTCCAGGTTAGCATGCCTGTACAGTGACGGGGCGATCGTTAACGATCTAGAGGAATGCCCTGAACTATTTGTCGGAAAGCAATGTGAAATTGGTACTTGTGCACATAAATGAAGCTATGGATTTCATCCTCATGTAAGCATAAAGGTGTTCATGTACGCATTGAGGTGATCGTTAACGATCGCCCGTCACTGTACAGGCATGCTAACCTGGGAACATTAAACTGCACATTGCTTGAATATGAGACCATTCTGAAGCAAATTATTTTCACACAACAATAGATATATAGTGTACTCTTAAATGAATCCCAAAAGGATTGGAACAATCATCCCCCAGCATTCCCACTGATTCCCACTGCTCAGTTACTAGCGTTACCAGCTTTATGAAACACCCATGCAGTTATCTCTTTTCTGATTAAAGACAAGTTTGTGCGGTCTTACAAATTTTTAGTGGCTCGGTCATCGAATGTCTGTCTGCCAGGAGAAGCATCATAAAACTCATAATTAACTGAATTGAGCATGGTCTTGAAATCTAAGAGGCAGGATTCACAATTACTGCCTAAATTGCAAACCATGGTTCAAAAAAGAAATCAGCTGTAGACTACTGAGTAAAATTTTCGATTAACACAGGAGGGACTGGATTGTGCTTTCGTTCAACAGCCTTTCTATTCTGTAGTTTGCTCAAATCTTTGGTAATAAAGCATTAGATTTAGGCAGTTAAGATTTTTGCAAAATTATCTTAAATTTTTTTTTTTTTTTTTTTAGAAGACAGTCACAATATGTTTGTGTTACACAATGGTGAAGTTTAACCCTAACTAGGCCGGGCTATTTAGGTAGATGATAGAGACGGGGGAGGGGGGGCTCCCAGGTCCCCCTCCAGATTTGATTAGATTTGATTTGATTTATTTATCTCGGCCGTCGACCGCGCGATCGCGACGAAAATTGGCACACACTTGTCTATGACGTAATCTAAAGTATCATGAAGTTAATTTTTCAAAAAAAAATATCATTCATGCTAAATAATGTTAATTTATGCGTAATGATGCATGAAATCAGACAATTTGGTATAAATCACTAGATAAATCTCAAAACAGGCGCCTTTTTTGTTTTAATATTCTTTTTAGTATCCTTAGCAAATGTAAGAGAAAAAAACTGCGCAATCAGAAAAAAAAAATCCGAAGTATTTTATTGTTTTTTGAATTTATTATGTATTTCTTTGTTTTTTCGACTTTATTTTTTTTTCGATAAAATTTGTCCGCAAATCAGTAAAAGAAAGTATGTTATTAATTGATTTTAATCAATAAAACCCCAAAATAATCATACTTTTATGAAATTTGCCTGTAAACACAGTTTGCATTGAAATTGTACACGAATTCACGTTTTTTTAGCAATTTTTGGTCTGACATGCACAACTTCGGAACCGTGCGCCCGGGCATCGCAAATTTAGTGTCTAAAGATGCGGGAGACTCGAAAGAAAAAAGTCATGAAAGTCGCGGCGATAGCTTTTTGCGATAGCGATACATCACGCGGAACGTCGGGGGGGGGGGGGGGGGGGGGGGGGCTCTGAGGTCCCCCCCCCCCCCCCCCCCCGGCCTAGTTAGGGTTAAAGAAAATCGGACAATCCGCTCAAAATGAGTTTTACCGCCGCATTTTGCTGGATGAGCCAACATTGACAACGATGTAACGAAAATATAAAGAGAATTAACTCAACATGACGTGAGATTGTATTTTCATATCTGTAGCATAATGACAAAGCAAATGACTTATACCTGTTTCAGGAAACAGAGGGAAATAGGACATACTAGTATATTACCCCAACACACTTTCAGTATGCAGAGGATTGAACGCATGTATTCATTTCGTTGTTTTTTTTAATTAATCTGAAATCGAAATTTTGTGGAATTCTCTTTGTATTTTCTGTATAGTGTTGTCTGTTTGTGACGTGACTATTTTTTTTAAAGAATTGTAACTATTGAATGGACTGTAGTGTCCGATTTTCCTCAGACTTCGCTGATGTGTTCAACTATAATATTTCCGCATTCACTCAATCTATATACCACAAAATGTATTTTGGTTTCATTCCTCTTTAAGGTATACAAGTACGACAAAACGCAAGAAGAATGTACTAGCTCATTTGAAGAAGAAAAAATAAAGGAAGAAGACTCGTTACCTTTTTGAGTTGCGTCACTGGAAAGACGTGTACACTTATTACGTATCCTATATAACATTTTATATGTAGCATGCTCGAGAATCTCGAAAAAATATAATTCTACATCTACATAATCTCGTTAATATATGATTATACATCTTCAATCTACCATATTAGTGAAGCTGTTGGTAGAGACTTAAAGCCCCGTCAACCGAAAATTTGGTGAAGTGCACCATAAGACGCTACCGTTTGTCCAACATCTCGGTATTGTATGTCAGTCGACAGTTTTAATTGACGCACATTATAACAAACATTTCATCGAATATACCATGACAGTACATTGACACAAAACACATGCTAACGTGTTTTTTTTTTTCTTCTTTTTCTTTTTTCTTCTTCTTCTTATGGTTAAGTCTGCCTCCTTCAATAGCCTGAAGATTCTTGCAGACTGGTGCTATTTACATTATAATACAATTTATTTACAGATATTTACAAGCACATAGAAAATTTGACGAAAACAACTAGCCACTGTGATCAACCGTTAGACGGTTTCGAAATGATCCCACAGATGGCGCAGAAACAATGTCTGACGACAGGGAATTCCAGTTCCTTACAGTTCTTGGGAAGAACGAATGGCAATGCGATTCAGTTCTCGAATATGGTACCTGATAGGAGTGTGGTTGCGAGGCTCTCGTTAACTGAGTAGCCTGTTTGATAATATAGTCCTGTGCTGAAAGAGGAGTAAGATTATTGTGTATTTTGTACATCATAATTAGCCTGTCATTTTCTCTGCGCTGTTCCAGAGTGGTCCAATCAAGTTCTTGTAGCATTTTGGTGACACTTGAGGTGTTATGGTAGCGATTTAAAGTGAATCACGCAGCTCTTCTCTGGACCATTTCCACTTGGTGGATTAGGTTCTTGGTGGATGGGTCCCAAACTGTAGAACATACTCAACAATTGGTCGAACCAACGTTTTGTAAGCTGTGGCTTTAACATCAGAAGATTTTATGCGAAGATTGCTTTTTAGAAATGCAAGCACGTTACTGGCTTTATTGACAGTATTATTGATGTGTTGGGTCCACTTCAAATCAGAAGTAATGGTTACACCTAAGTACTTCACGGATTCAACAGATTCAAGAGGGGCGTTATTTAGATGATACACGTGTTGCACCTTACTTCTTTTCCTGGATATTGTCAAAACCTTGCACTTATCTGTGTTCAAATCCATCATCCATTTTTTCGCCCAGTCACCAATTTTGTTTAGGTCCTCTTGAAGATTTTGCGTATGATGTTGATTGTCGATGGTCATGTAAGAAATTGCATCATCGGCAAAAAGGCGAACCTTCGACGCGAGACCATCAGGCAAGTCATTTTTATGTAAAGCAGAAAGAGGCAAGGCCCAAGAACCGACCCCTGAGGCACTCCAGATCCTACCGCTACTGAAGAAGATTTAATACCATCCAAAACAACCCTCTGACTTCTTCCATTGAGAAAACTTTGAATCCATTTCAGATTTTCCCCCTGATACCGTAGTAGTCCAGTTTACGTAAAAGCCGCTCATGTCCAACCTTGTCAAAAGCTTTTGAAAAATCCATGACTATAACATCCGTTTGACGACCTGCATCCAAGTTCCTTTGTAAATCGCTTGTGAAACCAAGTAATTGTTGTTCACATGACATGTTCTTACGGAAGCCATATTGTAGGGGAAAAATTATGTTATTTTCTCACTGACAGTATACATGGGGTCGGGCTTCCACGCCACTTTATCCGTCAGTATGTCAGTGAACAATAACGACCACACAATAGACCTTTTCTCATTGAGTAGGATTTGTGCATAGTAATTACTATGGCCCCGCTGGCGTATATGGCGTTGTCTGACGTCTTGACGACCTTTGGTCAGCTATACACCGCGAACGAGCGGTGCGCCACGAAAGGGGACGTTCCGAAGCGTGTAATCACTATGCTTTTTCACTATGGATTGTCCCATTACGCTTACGGCCGTACGAATCGTAGGTGAAATAGCTTCGGGGTATGGCCATCAATGAGGTAGGATCCCTCCAAGCCTAGTCCAGATACTGGACGATTTTTATCATCCGCAGTCCCCACACACTCGGCACCCACCCAATGCGCCCAACCGCTGATTGCGACACTCCGCCAATTGGTACTCCCGAAAAAAATGTATTCAGGAGGGGTGAATTGTGTAATACAGTGTACATACAGACACCATCAACGTACGTCCGTACACACGCGGGCACACTACGAATACAGTCCAGGAAGTGGACTACTCCAAGCCATGATGGCTGACTTTGCCCAATGTCAACGTCCTGTAGTGTGTCGTTAATTTTCAGAATGACTTCAACGACAGTTCTAGAGCGGTGACCGTCAAGGGTTAAAACAAGAAGTAGGTACGGTATTACATTTTGTCCATATCCACGTACTCCGATACTACGATATGATCTGATGATTACATAATGTTGTGTACCAGTTTAACGCATATCAATCGTGGTTAGAGGGTCTGCATTGTATACTTTCGTACGTGGTTCAGAGTAGGCGTACTGTTGCGTTGGTTGGGTGGGTATATAGACCAATATACGAATACAAAGCAATTTAGCTAAGTTGAAATTCGTTCATTGAAAGACGGACGAGAATATGACATGATCTCTGATGAAGGCATATATGCAACATTTGAAAGTGGATATAATTGACCTTTGTTATAAAAACAAACAAACAAAAAACAGAACAGTGTTTCTGCCACTGATCGCAGAGTTTGAGCAAAATAATTTTCTTCAGTGCAGCTATGCACTGAAGAAGTTTAATATACACTATACTCGAATGTTGTATGAATGAGTATCGAAGTGTAATGTCACGGTCTTATGTTATAGCTTGATGGGTTGGAACCAGGTGCTAGGTGTTAATAGTGCTCGCAGATATTCGGACCAGGTGAGGTTGTGTGGAACCAGTTTCCATGGCGATGAATTACATGTACTGTACTTTAACATCAAACTTTGGTACACTGTACAGTGGATGAGATGGTGATTCGTGTAGCTGTAATAGTAAACTGTATCAGTGTCGCAATGTCCTGAGTGAGTACGAGTGTATTAAAACGAAATGATCATCCAGAATTCAAAGGTTTGTCACAATACCTGTGTATGGGCAACGTGTTTATCAACGCCTCTATTAATTGATTTATTATTATTATTAGGGCCTATTATTATTGTTATCATTATTATTATTATTATTATTATTATTATTATCATTATTATTATTATTCTTATTATCATTACCACCATTGTTATTATTATTATTATTATTATTATTATTATTATTATTATTATTATTATTATTTTTTGCTTGTCAGCTGAAGAAACCCGGAAGTGGCACCAGAAATACAAACTTGGCAACCACTTTTAAAAACGTGGCGCCGGCCGTGTACTGTATGTGCGTGCTTGTGCCTGCGTATGTCGTAAATGCAGTAAATAGCAAATATCTAGTACATTTCATTATACAAATACCTGGCTGTGATAACGTAACCCGACAAAAGGACTCAATATCAAATATCAGTCATTAATAAATGTCTAAAAGCTTGAAATCGCTCCTAACAGACTATCAGTGTAAGAGCAGTTTAGAAAAGAGTGGTATAATGTATGAACTTATATCGACTATACTTATCTGCAGTCCCTCAAGCGCATTTATATTAATTCTCACTTAGACATTCAAATTGTTAAACTGCTGTAGAGCTCTTTGAATGTTTAACAGAAATGCGCATAAGCTTGCCTGCATATTGACAATGTAATTTCGTGGTAATACGGATCAGTTTTCTATTTTCTACTTACTTATCTTTAGCTCAGCATTTTGTGGGCTTTGCTTGCCACCTTCCATGCAGGGTGCCAACCATGGCGTACCTCCGCGGTTTTCTGTTCCTGCTCGGGGCGGGTTCTTTGGCAACGCTGGTTCTTCTTTTCATCAGCCGTACAGGACGGCCGGGAGACTTGCTTCCCGCGCCAGTGGTGCAGCCGGGAAGGCCCCGCCAAATTTTGTAAGTTCCTATCTTCGTATTTGCCTCCACCAAATAACATGAATCCTTTTTTGTGTTTTGAGTGACGATTGACACAAGAAACTCCATAGCGTCACACACTCTTGAGAGTCTCTCACGGCACAGGAGGGGTTGAATGACGAATCTTATTGAGATTGAAATCGAGGAGTGGTGAATGTTCGTTCAGCTACCATTTACAATTGTAGTTTCCAGACATAAAGCTTGCAGCTGTGTATGGTGATATAGTCTTTTCAAGGTTCAAACGATTCGTTATGAATCGAACCATCAATGATACAAGTCTCAGTTTTCCAGAACACAATTGCGAAGAGTTTGAAGAGAAAATTTCACCACATGAATTAGTGGTTTTGCAACTTTTCAACTCACTTAACAGGGATAGTTCATTGAAATTTCACACACATGCATAGCCCGTCTCTTACTCCAATTAGGGAGGTGTTACAGAGATGGAGTGGCAACTCTTCGTAATTCATGCAAACACATGTTTGGGTTCAAGGAGTTACAATGGGATGTCTAGCATTCCATTACGCTTTGAAGTCATGCTCGGCACCGCTCTAGTTGCAAGACGAAGTTCGGAGACGAAGAACGCATTTCACCCTTCGTTGAATTACAAGCTTTATTTCACCGCAAAATTTTAAATGAAATACTCGAATTGATTTAGAATAGTTTAGGAAAGAATTCAATATTATTAACATGTATTTCTAGTTTCTTCGTAATTCGCAAATCGAAAGGAAATGAAATAGGCCCTCTTTAAAACCTATTTTTTCTATAATGCGCACATTTCCGCATGTTAATTTTTTATCTGTTAATAAGGGGATATTTTGATCTTTCAAATAAAGTACTCCGTTAAAGCGTGTTCCAGCGTGTTTTTTAAACTATTTGCTGTTAGAATTGTGAGTTTTACACTGCATTTTGATTCGCTGCTCCAATTCAAGGTACACAAATTCATTGTTGCCATCACATTGAAAGAGAGAGCAAATTGCAGTAGGAGCAAATATTTCTAGATGTGAGAGCGCTAGTCCGGATTATTGATGCTCTCTTTTGTCAAAGCACATGGGTAACACCTGTAGTTGGACGCATAACTTCTCGGCGGTGCCGCGCATGACTTCAAAGGAGAGCTTTAGTTGCCTCTCCTTCTCTAGCACCTCCCTGCTCCAATGCGACATCACGTACAGTGTACACAATTTTCTCGTAACCTCTATATATTTTTGTTCAATCAAGATAATTTCTGCCGTATTATATATACATGATAATTTCAACACTAATGACGTTTATAACAGAAATAGTCTCTGCTGGTCACATGTAAACTTTGGTGATGTTGCACATAAATCATCTCTAGACTTATAATTCCAGAGAATCCATTATTATGGTATCACACTGACGAACTCATAGCAACGCGATGTATGCACCGGTGATGATTACACGTATTTATTTAACATCAGTTCCGGGTATAGCAATAATGTTTTTGGGGCAAAAGCCTGCGTAGATCGAAGTATCGCACACACTTTGACTTTGCTTGCATATTTGGATATCAAACAGATTATCATCAATAAGCATTCTGCGAAAATCTATTCGTGACAGCCCTTGAGACACGGCCTTGGACATTACTTCCAAGGCGGTTAAAGTTGTTGAAAGAAAGCATGCAAACACTAAGAAGCGTTGGTCGAGTTGTGGCGACACCTGACTATGTCGCATCGGTTTATAAGACATTGCTTTCAAAATCATATTGTGTACACAGCTAGCACTTGGAGCTATTTACACAACTCTTCCAAATCAGATGACAATCTAAATGCATGGACTTAAAGGAATCGTCCATATGATTTTCAGACTTTTGCATTTGCACATCTTTAAAGTGGTTTTACAGGATACAGAGTTTCAGAATTGACAGTAATTCGGATGAGAAATAAATGGATGTTCCAAAAATTCACGAAAAATCACGGTGAACAAGGATGATGACATGGCAACTTCACATAAGAATGAACGATTGGTTTCTGGGCGCTCACGGAAGCAGAACGAAAGAAGAGAGCACTCTGCCCACGTGAACTTGTGAAGCAAGTGGTATTGTAATGGAATTACATGGCTATATTATCACTGGAATATGTGAGCCTCCTATGTCATCATCCTTTATTGTTTAGTGTATTATTTGGATTTTTCAGAGCTTTTGTTGATTTGCTTAAGGAGCACAATAAATTCCACAAACCTGTACATGGCACCATCTATTAATGACTGTACGTGAAATTATATAAGTTGTGTGGAATGCATTTTTAATTCTTTGAGTTCTGACCAGTATGTCAATGTACATGTATATAGCGCATCCAATGATTGTAGCTTCGGGTGCACGTCACGAGTTCTACAGCTCACAAGTCATACAGCTCATGAGTTCGACACTAAGCAGACAAGGCCCACGAGATCGACACAAAAAGCGCCGTGTTGTAATGTCGAACTCATGGGATGTTTTTACCTAGTTTCGAACTTGTGAGCTTTATTTGCCTAGTGTCGAATTTCTGGGCTGTATGACCCTTGGATTGGACCTTTTTTTCCAATGTCGAACTCGTGGGTTGTATGACTTGTGAGTGTCGGTCTCGTGGGATGACCCCGTTGCTACGTGGGTGTTTATGGCATGACGAGAATCCGCACAGCAGTCTCGAACGAAGTGAGAAATAAATCACACGGCCCACGCTAGTATAATGTGGTGTCTTGTAATAGAGATTGATTCAGTCAAAGCGACAGACCGTTAACATTTCGTAATTACGTATATTTCAATTGAAATCAAAGAATGACTTATTTGCACAAGCATGGTAACTGGACCATGAAACCCGAATACAAGTTCACTGTCTCTCGTATTGTGTGTATGTGTGTGTGTGTGTGTGTGTGTGTGTGTGTGTGTGTGTGTGAGTGTGTATGTGTGTGTGGGTGTGTGTGTGTGTGTGTGTGTTGTGTGTGTGTTGAGTTTGTCAGTTTGAGGGGCATGCTGTTGTCTTTATGTAAACACGATTCGCTTCAAAGAATGCAACATGAATATTTCAAATCGGGACTTCGATTTTTGTGGAATGAGATTGGCAGTGACGTGATGTCAAAATCGCAGGGCCTGCGTCACAGTGCTCTTCCCATGCCCTCTAGTTTGTGCATGCGCGATAGTTCTGCCGTTACGTTTTGACACCCTAGTTCACACAATTGTCTCGACAAGTTTTTCCGGCTAACATTGCTCTGTCAGTTTGGCACCCTAGTATGTTGTAAATATTTTGATATCTCACTGCATGCACTACACTGAGCCTGACATTACGTAATACACCATGAAGTGTAAATTTCAAAAAGAATAATAAGTCATGCCGTCCTCAATATAGACTACTTATGTTTTGCATCGTCCGCTTTATGAAACAGGTGCACGGAATTAAGGAAGACAACATTTCTCACATGTTTTGAATTTTAGATGAATAAAAGGGACTTTGCAAACTTTGAAGTTTGTTTTATCCATGCAATGCATGACATAAGGTTTACGAAGAAAGAGACAGTGTAAGAGAGAGAGAGAGAGAGAGATAGAGAAGAGAGACAGAAGAGGGAGATAGAAGTATACTGCAAAATCGTATTCAATAATATCATTTAATGAAAGAAAGATATTATTCAGAGGGGTGGAGGTTCAGGTGTTCACTCACACCTGAACCTTCACCCCATGCCTTGTCCACCTTGGACTACTTAACATAACAATGTCAGAATTTCGGAGCTTGGGTATTTGTTCTATGTTCATCGTGTCACTGCCGGCAACCAGGGACAGCCTGGTGGTAGTATCGCTGCCCGGAAAGCAGTGGATGACAGGTTCGAGTCTCACTGGTTCCTTTTTCCGACATGTTTGTTAATTTGCAGCTCAGCAGTTGCGATCTTAACAAATTTAATTTGTAGAGGGAAACTCACACCTGAATAATATCATTAATGTAAATAAAGCCAAGAATAGTTCTTCCTTCATTATGATTCTGCTTATGCCTGTTCCTGCTTATTGTAAATGTTCAATTCTCTTTCTTTACTTTTCATTCATGTTTTGGATCCGCAGGCAAGTTGATTCTGCAACAAGGCGCGTGGAGGCGGATACTGCCTACAGGAGTATAGAGAAGGGCGCCGAGAATGCACACCTGCTTGATCTTTCCGTCGACAACAACCGTTCTAAGGGCTCGTCCGACGTGATTGCGCCCTCTGGAAACGGACTTAGTCCAATAAAAATCTTGCAGTCAGATGTCTCGTCTATCGTGAGAAGCGGCGGTGTCAATCTCACCTCGCAGTCAGTGGCGATGAGTGGAGGAGAATCAAAAGCAGCTGTTGCCAACGTTGGGGGCTCCCTTCACAGCTGCACAAGCCCCCTGAAAAACCTCGTCTTTCTCAAGACACACAAGACGGGCAGCTCCACAATTCAAAACATTGTATACCGCTACGGCGATAAACACAATTTGATATTTGCCCTGCCAGCCTACGATGTGTACATGGGGACGCCAAACTTATTCAAGGCAAAATATGCCAAGAGGTCGCCCACAGGCAAATACAACATGCTCGCCAATCATGCAAGATATAATAGGCCAGGCAAGTATCATTACTACATGTTTCATCAGTATCCAAAATAAAATGATAATGAAGATACTATTACGTGACTACTACTGCTGTTGCTGCTGCTGCTTCTACTACTACTCCTGTTCTACCACCACCACTACCACTACTATACTACTACTACTAACTCTATCGTTATTGTACTCTTGTACTATTGTAGGCATCTTACTGTTACTGCTAGTAGTACCGCTACTTCTAATAATGACAAAGATGAAATTGTAGAATATTACTAATGATAATAAACATTCAGCTCTGATCACGCTTGGGCTGGTGAGCGAGGAAAATCAAAGCGCGTCACGGGTCTCTGTCAGTCATGTATCAAAAGTAACGGCAAATGAAGTGTCACGGATACGCTTGTACAACCATGAATTGAATATCACGGACACGCTTGTAGAACCAGTCTGTCAAGTAGTTCGATAAACTTTAACACGGAGAATTAACGCTCTCTAGCTCTATTTCATGCGCGGTTACTACCGGACAGTTATGAGCACAGATTAAAAATGAATGGGCGACGGTTTGATGATTGCTGTGCGAGAAGGTGCAACTGATGGTATAGTAGACCGACGGTTCAAGGCCTAGGGAGCGCGGCAGGCTGACGCTCGTTGGTCCGCCAACTGGTGGTGCTATTGCGTCATCGGGCAGACGTGACTAATCGCACAATGATCTCCGGAAAAATCGCCATGCTTCCGTTACGCCGCTACGACCGCTCGAATCACTGTCAGGTGTTTACCACTAGTAATCGTCCCCTTTACCAACCGCGTCTTTCTTCTTTTTCGGGGGTAATGTCCAACACCCCTGTGCAGGGGCCAACCGGACATTGGTGTGCTGAAGTTGGTGGGGCGGAAAGAGAACTTAGAAGCTAGATGTTTTGCTCTTGAATGTAATTGAGGACGCTGTTGTTT
Organism: Diadema setosum; assembly: GCA_033980235.1. Lineage (NCBI taxonomy): Eukaryota > Metazoa > Echinodermata > Echinoidea > Diadematoida > Diadematidae > Diadema > Diadema setosum. Next base: position 12,057,959 of record CM067070.1, on the reverse strand, counting down.
CCAAACGTCTACCAAAGACCAGTCGAGATTGCTTATGTTGCTACCTGTCGCTCAAATACTATTACTAGTCTTCAATAGTTGTACCAGCCGGTAACATTCTCAACCACCCGTAGCCTGTTTGCGTCCCACAAAGTGACCGTGGCCTCAGTATCTTTGCAGAAGTTATACTGTTGACAGCAGCCAGGGCCAAACTACCAAATAAATATCATTGGACGAGTAACTGATTCAAAATTTGAATCCAACATTGCGATCTTCACAAAGGTTGTCCACAACAACCCGAAAGCTGGCCTGAGATTTGGGTCACAGCGAGATACATATGAAAACATAGACCCAGCAATTCAATTGCCCAGAGATCGATCTAGCACTATTAGACACAGAATAGGCACACATGAATGACATGACATGAATGGACCAAGGTAACAGGAACATCAATAACATGTAACTTTGGTATGGAAAACATTGAACTTTTTATTCCAGGATAATCAGGATATTGTACTTGGCCACATGAGCTGCTTATTTCATCTACAGTTATAATTCTGCCTCCGACAAGCTTTAGGGGTTTGTTTCCCTAAGTGTGTCTGATACTTGAATACATAGACTCGAAGTCATGAAAGTAGCGCAACAATGAACAATTTTCTGAAAACCTTTCGTACATTCATAGGACTTTGATTTAAATCTGTGGAACTTGCTTGCTCCTTCATTATGGTATTATTGGTTTGTGCACCCTTATTCATGTATATATGAATATAAATACGTATTGTACTTTTCTCTACCATTATTTTTCTTCACAGAAATGTCCAAAGTCATGTACCCAGGGGCGGTCTACATCACCATCCTCCGACACCCTTCCGTACAGTATGAAAGCATGTACACGTACTACGGATTCGACCATCTATTCAAGGTCAGTTTGTCCACATTTGCCAATAACCCGCAGACTTATTACACCCGTCACCAGGGACCACACCCCATGCACAGTGCCCTGAATCCCACCCTGTATGACCTCGGGCTCAGCAAGACCGATCTCGCTCGCGAGGACGCCATCCGCAAAAAGATCGAGACCCTGGATGCTGAGTTCGATCTGGTGCTGTTCGCAGAGCACACCTCGGAGTCCCTGATCCTGCTGAAGGACCGCATGTGTTGGGATTTCGAGGATGTGACGCACTTCACGCTCAACGCGCGTACTCAGTCAGAGGTCAAGACAATGTCGGAGAGAACTTCCGGTCAGCTGTACAAGTGGAACCGCGGGGACGCCCTCCTATACGAGCATTTCAACAGGACTCTGTGGAGGAAGATCGACGCCTACGGAAGGGAGAGGATGCGGCAGGACGTAAAGACCCTGGAGGCAATGAATCAAGCCCTCATGGGCAAATGCCTTGGTGGGACCAAGACGGAGAAATTCATGAAAACCGTTCTCACCAGACACGTGTTGAAAGACAGCGCCCTCAACGACGAGCAGTGCATCAAGATGACGCTATCTGCTCCCAAGTATCTCAATAACTTGCGGAAAAAGCAGGCCTCGTTATTTAGGAGATGATGACTGCCTGCGGAGGAATGCTTGTTGTTGTGTCTGTACAACCATGTATTCATGACAGAAGCCTTTCGGCTAGAGTATCACCTTGCTTGTTAATGGCTCCATCATCAAAGCCAAGTTATAGAAATCAGACATGAAAACGTCTTTCGTTCAGAGGCAGTGTGTACTTACATAAACTGAACGAAGTGTATTCTCGTATAAGCCTTGATAAATACGTCTTTCTTTCGTCTACTTGGGGAATATATTTTTGTATTTTGCATTGTATATTATAGATGTATAAAATCCTGTACGAATACGTGAAGGAGGAAGAAACTGATAACTGAAGTCAATGAAGATACTCAGGAGGTATAATCGAGAGTATGTTTGCTTACAATGCAACCCTGTAATGGTGCGTTTACACCGAGCACGGTACGAGCAACGGGCCGGGTTTTTTTTTTTTTGGTGGTTTTTTTTTTTTTTTTTTTTTTTTTTTTTTTTTTTTTTTTTTTTTTTGCCATGGTACGCCAAAAGGGACCATGTCTGGTTCTCTTTAAAAGAACCAGTTCTTCGGTACAAAATCACCCGAAATTTTCTTCTTATAGACAAAATCAAGAGCAACAAAATGAATGATAGAAGATTGATTTGGTAAGAAACCGAACCAGACATGGTTCCTTTTGGCGCACCATATACCAAAAACACCGTTCCGTGACCCGTGCCGGATTTGGTGTAAACGCAGCTTTAGAATGAAGTTAAAGGTTGTTTACCGCCAGGGAAGGAAGGTGAATGCTACATAATAAATACTCATAAACATTTATCACTATTTAAAAAAAAAAATCACCTTGAAAAATCCTACAAACTGTCCTACTGCATCTCCTGTTGATCAAAAATGACTCTGTTCTTTGGAAGTAAATAGATGAGCAGAAACTTGAGAATAATTTTCATCATATTTCTGAACATCTATCATGTTCCTCTCCCAAAAGTTCTTCTTAGGACTTCTAATGATACTGCCGAATTGCACAATCTTAAAGCATACACACAGCTACAAAAACTCATCAAAAACACCGAACAAACAAACAAACCAAATCCACATTTGAGAGGACACCAAGGAATTCGTCAATATCAACACTCGAAATGGGTGCTTCTCATTGTGCCTTCGACTGTGTTTGTACGTACATCATTCATCTTCAGTTTGTGGCTGTAAATCTTCATAATTTCACATCATGTAGAACATAAACCAACAGTTCTGTGTATTAATTTGTCGAATTATTGTGGTCCTTGAGCAGAGAAACTAACACTCTGAAAACCCTCAAGCAAATCTTACTGAACAAGGATGATGGCAAAGAGGATCGGCCCGGTTTTATCAAAATATTTAACCGATTGTAAATTCCCTTACCACACAGGCCGCTATAGACTTATGATGGAAATCAACTATATAATCAATTATAACTCTTCATAAAACAGGGCATATTAAAAAAAAAGTAGCAGTGTAATTTCATTACAATACCGCGAGCGTAATATGCTCACGTGTGTAGAATTCATGCATACTTTCTTCTTTTGTTCTGCTTCCTTGAGCCTCAATTCATGCGTTCTTATGGTGACACTGTGTCATTGTCATCATCGTCGTTCATCGTGATTTGTTATAATTTTTGAAAATATTCTGACTATAAATTCTGAAACTCTGTACCCAGTAACAAGTTCTTAGTTGTTCAAATGCAATTGTCTGAAAGTCATCCGGAGGTCTCCTTTAGGCAATGAATGATATAGTTCATCATTACAACATCGATAAAATGCCACAGTACGGAAAATACCGTGAGCTGTATAGTGCTAGAAACACAACTTATTTTACAGACTGTTTGTAGCCAAGTGGCGCCCTCTTTTGATCATGCGTCGCTATTTTATGCTTTGGAATGCTCTTCACGCACCTATTTTGCTTGGTGGGTCATAATTTATCAAAAACCATTTTACACTCGTATTATCATGATTATGGTATTATGTCATGAAAAGACAAACAAAGCAGAGTTCGTTAGTTACTCTCTTTTCCGATATCATTCTTATACCATCAACTAGGGCGAATAGAAAGGAATCATGTGCATTTACAAGTTGTTATAATATTGTTATGGTACTATTATGTTGTTAGAAGGTAGTTCATGGGCTATGTATCTGTGCAATGTTAATTTTTGCCTTGTGTCACACACCTTTATACTTATAATGAACACGTTTAATATAAATGTTGCAGAAAATAGTTTGTGGAGTGTCTTTACGTGTATTACATGTTTCAGCAACAATACCAACACCACCAATGTAAGGAGCAATTTTTATTTAATTTATTTATTCATTTATTTAAACCATTCAATTAATTTTTGAATTATCTATCTTTTTATTTATTTTCTAATACATTTCATTTATTTATTCCTTAATTGATTCATTCAATCCATTTTCTTTCTTTCTTTCTTTATTATTCATATTTATATATTTTTTTTTTTCCACGAGAGAACGCCCTCCTCTGTTCATCAGGTGGAGACACTCTTATGATGCGGGTATTTCAGAAGCAATAAAAAAAAAAAATGTAAATTAAGAACTGTGAAAATTGGAATCCGGATTCCACGCAAGTGATATTATAATTTGGCATAGGGCGAGAAATAAGGGACAGGTAGGCGTGGTGTAGTAAAACACGAGACCTCAACCTCTGCGGGTTTACCCGAGTACGTGGGGCCAGCAGCTAACAATGATCAGGGACGAGCAAGTTGAACTAATCCGCGAGCAAAGGAATATGAAAGTAAAGCTCTGTCACACTTCCTTTTTGGTTCACTTAATTTCTTCTTCTCTCCTTCTTCTCTCCCTCTCCTACTCTCTCTCTCTCTATCTATCTATATATTATATATAATTATATATATATATATATGTTATGTATATGTTTATATATATATATATATATATACACACACACACACACACACACACATATATATATATATATATATATATATATATACATATATATATATATATATATATATATATACATATATATATATATACATGTATATATACATGTATATATATGTATATATATATATATATATATATATATATATATATATATATATATATATTTATCTATTTATTTATTTATCGTATTTTGTCAATCAATCAATCATCCATCCATCTACCTATCTAACCATATGCATATACGTACATACCTCGATTATCCGGCCTCCTTTTATCCGGAAATCTCTATTATCCGGACGCGTTCACGCAGTGAAGAACTTTTGTTTTTTTCATCCAAAAATTGAGAAAAAACAGTGACTTTTATGGATCTATTTCACTAATTTCATAAGATGTGCATGACAGGTTTCTCAATATCTAATGAGGTAAAACATGTATGATTATCACATAAAGATATATTATATTTTTGTGAAGAAGGACTACAATTTCGCGCAGGCTAGCATAGATTACACCACCGTTGCGGGGTACGCTACCTGCCTAGCTGCCAGTGAACTTGGACGGCAGCTATATACATTAACATTGTGTCTCCCATATCCGGCCAATCCGCTTATCCGGATGAGCGCCGGTTCCGACATGGCCGGATAATCGAGGTCGAACTGTACATGTATAATATGAAGAGTTAGCATTTTTACATAAATCTATCATCACATCGAGCAAATTAAGATTCCAGTGATGCTTCACTTATTCCATTCCAAGGTTTATTCTTGGAGTTATGATAACAAATATCACACTTTTCATATAATTTTCTCTGCTTTTAGCGGTGTAATCACAAATATATAAAATTAACAAGAATGGAGTTATCTCATTTTGCGATCAAACCATGTGTGTAGGCTTACATGTGTGCGTGTGTAGGTGAGAACGGCTGGCTAGTTTGCTGCAGGCCGGTGTTGAGTTCCTCCGCCTGAGTAGCATGCCAACCTTCCTTTGTGTAGACTTGTGTAATCACTCAAAACGCTTGGAGGGATCGTATAGTTTTGGTTGAAACCAAAATCAGGTTTCTGACATTTTTTTATTTATTTTTTACTTTTTGGTGAGATGAGATATATGAAAAAGCGTGTAATTCCAAGAGGGATTCAACGTTTATTTGATGAAAATTGGTTTTAAAATGGCTGAGATATCAAAACCAGAACGGTCCAAGTCAAAGGTGGGACTCACCTTTTATTAGGATTGTTTTGTTTTACTCTGTTTTTGGACATCTAAGCCATTCCAAAAACAATTTTCATCTGATAAACTTTGAATTCCTCTTAGGACGGTATGCGCTGTATTGTTTCATACGTGGTTTGCTGCTTTCTCGCAAAAAGTTAAAAGCCCAATCTTCATTTTCACCAATACTGTATTATCCCTTTAAGCAGTAAGATTGTTAAGCATTTACTTTCATTTAATGAAATCTTTGCAGATGCCTTTTTTTAAAAATCATGCGATTTTGTTTTGGCTCTTGAAAAAGGGTTTCTTTTGTCGAGCGATAGGTATTGTGTAACGATCGCACCAATGTGAAACTTCAAAGAGAGAGAGAGAGAAAAAAAACACAACAACAACAGTATGCATTTCATGAGGATGATTTCATCATCGCGTCGCGTTTAGTTCTTTATCGGAGAATACTAATCCAAGGTTTTTGTGTTCGCCAGTGCTTTGATCACGATTTTCCCACACCTACGGGAACAAACAATTGACACAAGATACAAGATAAAGAACAAAACATTGAAGGAAGGAATGAGTAAGGTAAAAAATGTTGGAAAGACAGGGGCGGATCTAGGAATTCCGTAAAGGGGGGGGGGGCACCTTTGGAAAATTAAACGGGGACGCACGCGCCCCCTTCTCCTCTTGATTTCTTTCATTTTAACATAAAATAAAGGGGGAGCGCGCCCTGTACCCTCCCTCCTAGATCCCGCCACTGAAAGAGGAAAAACAAGACAGTAAAATGATTATCGGGAGTTGAAGTAGCAGGTAAACGAAAAAAGAGACGTAAAAATGAGAAAAGTTGGAAGAAATCGGCGCAGGATAAGAATTAAAAGTATTTCAGTTATGTAATTTGAATCATCATGAGCGATTAAGGAAGAAAAAAGTGTACCTTAATGTCTTCATTCTTCTCGCTTAAAATATATCCCTCTTATCCCGCGAGATCTTGCGTAATTTTGCGGATATCGAGGTTGCGCAATCACTTTTAAATAGAATTTGAGTGTTTTGTCACGCATGGGTAATCATGCGTTCTACACAACAATTGTGAGAGGTAAGATTGTTGGATCAAGAGAAGGGGGAAAGTTTCGAGGTCTGTATTTAGTGAGACCGCCATAATCACTGTGACATGATGACAAAAAACAAACAAAACAAAACAAAAAAACACGATCCCCCGTTGCCTTCTTTTGATCCTTCTACTTCTTTATTCTCCTCGTAGACTAGTATCTCAAGCGATTGTGTTCCTCCTCGTTGCTATTATACTCTTCAATCTTTTTTTTTCTCAATCTTCTTAATTTTGTTCTTTTGCATCTTCTTCTTCCTTTGCTTCCCTGCACCCCTTACCAGATTTGTCTTCTCGTCCTGAATCTGCCCTATAATTTGGTGACCTCTTGTGGATATACGCCTTTTCTGTAACTTAACCCCACCTGTGCCAATGAGTCCACATTGAACAAATTTCACACACATAATATTATCTATGAACAGGAAATTAGTGTAGTAGGCCTATGCAGAGGGTTAATGTTGGACAGAAAGAGGTCAGTCAGCAGTTATACGATGCGCGTGCACACTGCCAGACCAGTAAGGCAACGTATTGCTTGCATTGTACAATCATGCTAACAGCTATCTGTCAGTTTTCTACATAGGAATGCACAAACGAATTCCAAACGTCACGTTTGAGCCTTTAATCGCTGCGTTTGATGCCTCCATCTTTCTTAGCAATCTGAAGATTCATTTTAAACTCTGACATAATGACGAGTTTAGTCTTTCTTTGTTTATTCACCAAATGCAATTAAATTTCCCCCGAATGATAAGCCCTGTAATACAAAAGTCAGTCACGGCCAGAAATACGTGCAAAAGTGTATGTGGTCGGGTGAGTGTTTGAAACTGTAGGCCTACCCTCCTGAAAAGCTGATTTTCTCAAGTCCTCTCAATTCCGAAAATATATAATACAGATATGGAACACGGTCTTCCAGAATGGTTCTGTACAAATTACTATGTCAGTCTGACAAGTGTCCGCGCTGTCCGGCGCGACCAGTCGAATAGTTTTGAAGTTTACTTCATCAAAGTTTTTCACAATTTCTATTCGCGCATCCCCGTGTCTTTTTATGTACCGCTCATCTTTTAGAAGTAGGAATGGCGAAAAAGAATTACCATCTCAGAGACACATCTTATAAAGAGAGTGACTAGTCAATATACATGATATACAATTAGACTTGAATCAAAATGTCTTCCTGTCTGTGAGGCAGATCCAGCTTGGCACATATTGTTTATGAGTGGCCTCATCAAATTTGGACCAAAGGGAATACAATTTTGTGGTTCCATCTCGTGAATCTCCCTGGTGATACCTACTCGGCCGGACTGATGTGTGGTCATGAACATGGTGGATGTGTCTCGTACCTAGTCACCGTGACTGTAAGAGCCAATATATACGTCGTGTCACCCTACTGCAAAGGAAGGTCCATAACAGTTCTTCTTCTTCTTCTTCCGAGTAAGTGCAGTTCACCATCTGGTGTATTTTCGCGCTGATTGGCGGGTCTGGTGTGGTGTCTGTACAGTACCATATAACTGCATGATAAACTAAGTGCAGCTTCTATCGGAGCTGGAGTTTCTGTACCTCCAGACCTGCCTGAAACTGTCAGCAGAGATACATTTTGATGGTGCTTCTGGAGGAGAGTTCCAAAGCCTTGAGTCAGGAAAGACTGATTTCTGATGCAGTGGGGTTCTTGCAAAGGGTACTTGAAGCTGTTGAGAATTTCCACGGTTTGATGTTGTTATATACCGGCAATAGATTGGTATGAGGGATCTCTGTGTGTGAGTTGGTTGAGGATACGATACATCATCGTCATCCTGAGCTCGACGTTCTTGAAGTCTCAGTTATATCACATTGTTCGTGTACATTGCAATGTTTGTTACGACGACGAGTCATAAGGGAAATTACAAATCCATAAAACAAAAACATGAACACACACACGCGCGCCCGGGCACGCACACACATCCACACGCACACACACACACACACACACACACACACACACACACACACACACACACACACACACACACACACACTAGAACACAGTAAAAGGTTAAAAGTTATGAATATTTACAGCAAGCTGTTTTGGCAACGAATGGGGGGAGGTTGGCGGGCCAGGCTCATCACATATCATTAGATACGACACTTCCCAACATCAAACAAAAGAAACGAGATACCTGTACCATAATCATAATAATTATATGTATTGATTACAGGATCTAATATCATACTTAATGACATTTTTTTTTACCAATGTACATTTTTGTGATTATTCGGAGAGCTCGCAGAGACTCTTGGGGCCATTCATAAATTATGATTATTTTATCGATTTTTAAAACGCCTAGAAAAACCAGGCCTCATCAATTTATTACGAAGGTTGCAGCTAACATATTTGTCTTGTATCTTGTGTATTGTCTGTTGAATATAAAGTATGATATGTATGGATTCCAATAATAATGATCGTCAGAGTATACAGAGTGATTATGTTACTCTTGCTGTAGTTTTGACCAAGCTGTATTTTCGGGGGGTTCCTTAGCTATAGCCTGCCAGGCCTTGCTTCTTTTTCGTTGTAGTTGGTATCATTGTTGCCTGCTTTTTTAATTTTTTTTCTTAATTCCGTGAAAGGAAACACCAGGGAAAGTCCCGCAACGTGATGGTTTAGAGGACATTTCCCCTGTGGGCACCACCCCCCGCGCCCCGGGCATGTATTATACTAGGGTCTATACTGCTCTGGTTTGTTTTGCAGCCAATAGAAATGTCACCAAATATCCTTCGTCTTTCCCACAACAAAACTGAGAGGGCAATATAAGAGAGAGAGAGAGAGAGAGAGAGAGAGAGAGAGAGAGAGAGGGAGAGAGGGAGAGAAAGGAAAATGTTTCACTGTCAACACAATGGCCCTAATGTCTAGTTCACTGGGCAGTGCATTTACCGTTTTGCCCAACACAGCCCAAGTGCCCAGGGCAGTTTCCTTTGCGTACCCATACATTATACGGTCTTAACATAATAAAATCATTTCCTTTTAACATATTCCTCTCACACAGGTCATAAAACAGTCGCATTATGAATTGATGAAGAAGAAAAAAAGTTGCGTGTATGGTTATTGCATGGTATTGCCCATCTACCTCGGCTTCTTTTTGACGTACAGTTAAACTCGCCTAAGTCGACATCGCATATGTCGAATAATCGCGCAAGTCGATAATTTTAAAAAGTCCCGATTTTTCCCCATTGACTTACGTGTATTAATTCACTCATAAGTCGAATTTTTTAAGTCGAATACTCGCTTAAGTCGATGAAATTCCAAGAACACTTTCACGGAAAAACCATTGAATTCACTGTGCCTAAGTCGAATAAGATTTTATTGTGTAATAAATCACTGTCAAAATCACGAGACGCCAGTTTTTGTTTACATACAGTATATACCAAAAGAAACTGCGTAAATAAACATTAACATTTCATTAACGCAAGCGGTTTCACCTGAATCGTTAGTAACGCAAACTAACGATCGGGAAAATTAACGTTTGTAGCAACGATGAGTAACGATCCCTAGCGCAAATTAACGATGTTTCGTTAACATTAACGATAGGTAACGCAAGAACTCACGCGAGATTTTGGTTTTGTAACGAGACCTGGTGAAAGGACGACGTAGCCCCTGCCGAGTGTAGCGATCTAGTATGCCTTATATTTAGCGGAGTCTTTTCGCGAATCGAATCACGATTTCGCGAATGGTTAATTTGCGACCGGGGTCACCAAAAACGCACGCCGGGCCACCAAAAAAGCCGAATGTTTGCCTTCAGTTTTGGAAATGAAGCGGTAACAATCGGTTCCATAAGATGCTGAATAAATGTCAGATGTTTGCTCTTTTAATTTTGGAAATGAATAACGGTAATATTCGATTCCGTATAATACTAAAATAAATGTCGGATGTTTGCTTATACTTTTGGAATGTCAGAGATTTGATTTTGCGTTCGGAAATGAATAAGGATAAAAAAAAAAGTATCCGGAAGATGCTGAAATAAATGTCGAATGTTTGCTTTGACGTTCGGATATGAAAAATAATGATATTCAACTCCATACGATGATAAAAATGCCGGACGTTTACTTTCACGTTCGAAAGTATAAATAACAATTGCATTCAGCTCCGGAAGATGCTAAAGTAAATGTCGAATTATCCCTTTGACGTTCGGAAATGAATAACAATAATAATCAACTTCGTACGATGATGAAATAAATGTCGGATGTTTACTTTTACGTTCGAAAGTAAATAACATTAACATTCAGCTCCGGAAGATGCTAAAGTAAATGTCGAATTATCCCTTTGACGTTCGGAAATGAATAACAATAATAATCAACTTCGTACGACGATGAGATAAATGTCGGGTGTTTGCTTTTACTTTCGAAAGTAAATAGCAATAACATTCGGCTCCAGAAGATGCTAAAATAAATGTCAGATGATTGTTTTTACGTTCGGAAGTGAATAGCAGTAATATTCTTCTCCATACGATGCTAAATAACTGTCGGATGTTTGCTTTTAAATTTCGAAATGAATAACAATAACATTTTGCTGCGTTTGATGGTAAAGTTAATGTTTGATATTTGCTTTAACGTTCGGAAATGAATAACAATAGTATTCAACTCCGTCCGATGATAAAATGAATGTCTTATGTTTGCTTTTATGTTCGAAAGTAAATAGCAATAACATTCAGCTCCGGAAGATGCTAAAATAAATGTTGAATGTTTGCTTTGGCGTTCGGAAATGAATAACTATGGTATTCCCACTCAGTACGATGATGAAATAATTGCCGAAAGTTCGCTTTTACGTTCGAAAGTAAATAGCATGTAACATTCGACTCCTGAAGATGCCAAAATAAATGTCAGATGATTCATTACACTTTCGGAAGTGGACAGCAGTAACATTCGGCTCCTTACGATCATGAAATAAATGTCGGGTGTTTGCTTTTGAATTTGGAGATCGAATAACGGTAATATTCTGCTCCGTACGATGCTAAAATAAGTAACAGATTGTTTCTTTTACATTTGGAAATGATTAACGGTATCAATCGGCTCATTTAGATGATGAAATAAAAAGCGGATGTTTGCTTTCATGTTCGGAAATGAATAAGGATGATATTCAGCTCCGTAAGATCCTAGAATGAATGTCGGTTGCTTCTTTTTACATTTGAAAATGATTAACGGCAACATTCGGCTCCGGAAGGTGTTAAAATACTTGTAAATGGTGGATGATTGCTTTTACAATCAGAAATAAATAACGGTAACTTTCGGACCGAACGACCGATTTAGTTTTGCTTTTTTTTTTTCTTTTCTTTTTTTTGGTTCGGGCCACCAAAAAATAAAAATCAATCATTTTGGGGCCACCAAAATAAAAGTTAGTGTGGAGCCCTGGCCTGCATCAATGTGGATAAAGTGTCTTGCTGAAGGGCAAATATCGGGCACACCGCTCCAGCTCTCGGCTCCAGAGTAGACAACATACATGTACATTATACATATATGTACTTGTGGTGTAACTTTAAGTCGATTTTTTTTCGACTTACGTATAAGTCGAAACTCGCCTAAGTCGATGTGTTTTGCTCAGTCCCGAGAAGATCGACTTATGCGAGTTTAACTGTATTATCATTGATAAAGAAAAAAAAAAGTATTCGTTACGTGGTATGCTCATTGTTTGGCAAGGGTAGTGCTGGGGTGGATAAGTCGGGTTCGACTTCTTTTTGTGGAGTGTTTTATTCTAGACGGATGTGATACGAAAAAAAGAAAAGCGATCGACGACTGTTACAGTATTCATCGATTTTACGTAATGTATGGATTGTCAAATAATCCAATATGATCATCGCTATCAAGTCATTGCTATATTTTCTTCGTATACATATGCCCCTCGATTTTGTTTAGGTGATCCGGTATTGTCGCAGCAACATGACATACTGTCACTGACTGTACCTATTTATCAAAACCAAACATTCTATCTGCGTTTCTGGTGGTTTAACGTTGAGGCGATATTTTGTACGATTGGTATAGTCCTTTTTGTTTTACTTTATTTTGTCTTACTTTATAGTTGCTCTCTTTAATCAGAAGCGTGTAATCACAGTCCTTGGATTAATGTCACGCAAGATTTTCAAGTACTAAAGATTAACAGTGTATGCGCGCGTGATTTGAGAAGTCATGTGTTCCTGCCCGGAGGTTAGTATGACGTCAGGCTAATGCGGTGTTATGGATAAGCTCTTTCTTTCGGAAGCATCAAAAGTTCATGAATACTTCTTGTAAGTTTGTTTACCACACTATACCGCGTAACAGATAACGCCTAGCATAGAACATACACTTAAGACGAGGACAATCAGCCTGCTATTGTGAGATTTTCTGCTGTTGTTGGGGATTTTACATAACAGAGAAATATGACCCTAAAACTAACCTTTAGTCTGCTATAGTACTAAGTAGATGAAGACCACAAAGTAAAACAAAATGAAGCAAAATGAAAGAAGCACCCCATTTGCATAGAATATCGCCTCGACGTTAAACCACTATAGATAGATGGATATATTGAATCTGTATAGATAGGCCTATGACATATCTGAACATATCGCCACATCAAGTTCATTAGTTGAAAAATTTAATTCGGTGTAGAAATTATAGAATATAAGTCATTATAAGGCATAACTTATATGCTCAATAACGTCAAACCCTGCTCATTACGCTTTCTTATTAAGGTTAGTTTTCCCTCACATTTTTGTTCGTTGTTTATATTTTCCTCACATTGTTGTGGATGTTATAATTCAAAACTATAAAGGCAGGTGTACAGTGGGCAGGCAAATAGGGTTATATATAGCGATACTCTTGTATAGATACTGCAGAATGATAAATGGCGGCACATAATATTGAACGCCACATAGGCGATTTTGTCTACACCTACATGTATGGGGGCTTAAGTCATCGTACAGCTTCCAAAAGATCAGTATATAGTATCATGCAGTATAAAGAGTTTCTGCAAGTAGTTTGTGTATTTTGTATAAGCACGCAGTATTCAAAGGAAAACACGCACCTTAATGTATTAGATGTTGCATGTCCTTTACTCAGTATGGATGAAACTTTCCGACTCCTGTAAAGGTAGAGATGATCGCCGGCATGAAACGTTCGCGAATTTCTCGAGGGGCAAAGTTTCGCATCCACACGAATGCTTTAAATGCCGGTGGAAATTAGCGAAAGTTTCATGCCGCGAAAAAAAGGCCATCGGGACTAATTCGTGAAAGTTTCATGCCGCGAATGCTATGAGTCGAAGTATGCAGCTAGTGAAGAGAAGGCGACACAATTCTGTCCACTTAGTCGTACTTCGATGCTGTAAAAGAGGCGTTCAGATGGTGAAAACAAATTGCTTTCTAGCAACAAAGGTGTCATCGTGACACAGTTAGCACGCAACCTTTTAATCTGTACAGTCATCTGGAATTCTAGCACATTACTTGCGTCTCCTTGCTCCAGTGCCTACCCGTGAAATCTGGTTTCCCCTGGTAAGACGTCGCCTTTGTTGGGCAAATAATCCGTGTGATAAAAAGACTGCTGTAACTGAAAGATCAGGGTCCCCAAGCGTGCCCTCGTGAATTCATTACTCATTTCTAGCTTCTCTCTTCTTTTTTTCTTCTTTTTAAAGATACAATACTCTCTCAAAACGCTTTCATTATAACACACTTATCTGAAATACTCGCCGGAACAAATCATCGGACGAAATGAGCATCTCATTGAAGGAAGAACTGAGAACTGATTATCACTGAAGGAACAACCTTTGTTATAGGAGCTATCTCCACGAAATTTTGGTGCGAAGAGAATGATAAAAAACAACACATGTCATAGTCCTCAACATTAATCTTCCTGTGGTAATATAACTATGCCTCTACATAAGCGCCACTAGTTCGCAGTTCATGTTTTGCTTTGTGTAACAATAACAATAACAATAACAATAACAATAACAATAACAATAACAATAACAATAACATAGAAAGTCATTTATAGCGCATATATAAGTGTTTCTATAAGCGCACTCTACAGATAACAGCGAATTAACATTGATAATTAACACAAGAAACAAACATAAATTAATCCATCGCAGGTATATAAATGAATATAACTATACAAGATATTGCTATCATCTCTCTTTATACATCAGTTCATCTGCAGTGTTTTCTTTTTCAGATTTGATTTTTGTTTCATTTTGGTTTGTCAGGAATATGTATAACGTGTCAACCAACGCTGGAACTGTATAAACGTTTTCCGGGGGAATCATGATGATTAGAAGCACTGTGGTAAAGTTCGAAGTTCTCTGGATGTAATTGTGATGAAATTGAAACCCGTCAAGTTCTGCCCTTGGACGAGTTGCAAGAACCATGATGTCGATCCACGAAATGCATCAAGGTGCCACGGCGGACACCTGTCAATGACAGTGGAGGGTAATAGGCCTACCCATTAAGTGCAGAACCCTCTAGA
Organism: Diadema setosum; assembly: GCA_033980235.1. Lineage (NCBI taxonomy): Eukaryota > Metazoa > Echinodermata > Echinoidea > Diadematoida > Diadematidae > Diadema > Diadema setosum. Next base: position 12,042,759 of record CM067070.1, on the reverse strand, counting down.
CAGAAGGTGCAATAATTCGATGGGCTGTCATTATCCAGGGAGGTTTTAGAGAAGGAAAAGAAACTATAATCTCCTTCTCACCAATGCGTTCATGCTCGGTGCCGCGTGGAAGTTATTCGCCCTATCGCAGGTGTTGATAAATTGCTCCGACATAAGGCGGCACTTCTATTCTTTTCATCATGCCTCCATCACATCAAACAGAGCGAGCAGCAGTTCGTAGTCCCTTCAATATTTTCAACATAAAGGTGTTTTCAACATAAAGGTGTAAATTCAGCTTTAAAATATTCAAAATCAACAACCTTCAATCTCCATATCAAAACTGTATGGTACGGAAGAGCGGCTTGGAGCTACCGCATATAGAACATCAAAGCATGTGGAATATCATGTTAATCATTCACAAATTTTCATGATATGATAGCACCTACGCATAGTTTGCACGAAATGGGCATTGATTCCACTCCTTTTCTAACACCTCCTTGTGTAGACTAAAATGTTCCATTACGCACTGCTTGGTTTTCAGCGATCGCAACCGCTCCGACTGGCTAGCCACCCCCCCCCCCCCCCCCCCCATCATTCTCGGGTTATCAGTGGACATAGAACTTTGCTTTAAAGGGATCGTATAGTTTTGGTTGAGACCTAATTTCATGTTTCTAACATATTTTGATGAGATAATGAGAAACCCCTTACGAAATATGAAAGAGCATGTAATTCTATGAGGAATTCAACGTTTATTTGATGAAAATTGGTTTTGAAATGGCTGAGATATCCAAAAAAGAGCGATTTTAATAAAGTGTGGGACCCACACTTTATTACGATCGCTTTGTTTCACTTTGTTTTTTGATGTTTCAGTCATTCCAAACCCGATTTTCATCAAATAAACTTTGAATTCCTCTTAAAATGGTATGCTCTGTACTTTATCATACGTGTTTTCTTGGTATCTCACAAAAAGTTAAAAGCCCAATTCTCATCTCCACCAATACTGTACCATCCCTTTAATATAAAGTGCAGGTTGTTTCGACATTGTAATATCAGTGCTTACCTGATTCCGAGCTATTCATCATTCACCTATGCGTGTATACACGTTGTTTGTTTTTATTCTTTAATGATGATACACAATCCGCAGAAATCGCTTGAGATTGAGCGTGAAATGGATAGCGGAAAAATGGTCCAGTTTTATTGACCTATACGGGTTTGCGGGTACATTCCTTCGACTTCCTGTCCGAAAGACCTACCAGCATTTCAACCATTACGGAACCAAACGCATATCTTCTCAATTAACTTGGTGATGTGTTAATCAGAAAAACTGTGTTGGACACTTAGGTTTAATTCAGAGACATTGGTCATCATTCCAAAAGTGCTGGAGTGATGATCTCAGCTACGGCAGTGTGACAATAATTTGCCATATTTTTGATGCTTCAGATTCAGTAAATATGATATGCATATCATACCTAAACATATCAAATATATATATTCACAACAGTAGTGAATATATAACTACGTCTCCGTGAGACGTAGTTCTCATATTGAACTACTGTTGTGAATCTATACTTTCTTGGACTCCGAGCAGAAACTATTTGCTGTTTTATATGTATATATGTATATATATATATATATATATATATATATATATATATATATATATATATATATATATATATATATATAAACGTCTATATGTGTTTGTATATTTACATGCATATACACAGATTGACAGACGACAAACGGACAAAGAGAAAGACAGACGGACAGATAATTATTCACATTATACGCACATATATACATACCAGGGAGCTGGAAGAGATTTCCACCTTCCTGTATACACATCCATTCATACATACACAATCACATACGCACACACACATACTTACACACATACATTTATACGTACATGCACACACACGTATGCATACTTGATACATACATACAAACATATGAAATGACAGACAGTTGTTTATAAGCAAGAACATGATGAATACAAAATAAACACTAGGTTGTCTCTTTCATCTGTCACACGTGTCTGTAATTATATTACTATCCCTGCTCCTCCTTCATTTCCACTCAAAGTGCGTCTCCATTCAGTAGATACTCTCATTTGAGTATAGGAAATATGATGACGTCATTTTAATAAAAGGCCAAAAGAATTTGGTCAAGAGGTCGAGGGAATTTATAGGACGCCATCACTTACTTTGCCTGAGCATTTCTTTCTCTGTCCCTCTCTCGACTTGCTTTATTTACGGGCATGCATTATTTACCATAACGTGTTTTCTGTTTTTTCCACAAGTGCGTCGCATTTCGTCTTCTGGAAGGCCATCAGATAGATCTGTTTGAGAAGGAAAAAAAAAAGGAGTATTTTAGTTGCCCAAAAGGAAACAGAAACAGCAACAATAAGAACACACACACGCGAACAACAATGCCCCTAATAGAAGCAGAATTTTGATAGGCTGACGATAAAGCCGGCGTTACAGTTGAGTGGTGTCTTTTGGGGCTGCGCAACCATGAGATATCGGACGATTTTGCGGACGGTGAGAAGAAACAGTGAAGCCGTGGCTGCAAGAACGGATTTAACAAGCCCTGCCATTTCCTTGGCTTGTTAATGGCTGCAACCTGTTATCTTTTCCATTGGAATACAATTTGATATCACCAAATAGGTGTCTGGAAGTGGTGAGGCAGTTTGTCAATTTCCAGCTACACGGAACGGAATTAAAAATCCTGCGAAATCAGTGCGCGCCATGGCCAGCGACGAAGAGCCCCTCAGCGGGCAGGAGGCTTACTTCCAGGCCGCCGCGTCGGGCGAGGTGGCAACGCTGAAGGCACTGTTGGACAAGAGGAACGAATTGGGGATAGACCTGAACGCCAAGAACGAAGATGGTTACACTGCCATGCAACTGGCCGTGTTGGAAGGCTACGTTGGTATGTGAACACTTAATGTGCAGATATATTTGTTTGAAAAGTTTGTAGTTTTGCAACTCGGTCATTAAGATCAGCCTTATGTTTTTCTTCCTCCGAACCGTGCATTATAATGGTCCTCATACCAAGGGTTGTATTTGATTTTAGTAGTACAGTGCATTAATTGCTATACCCCTACGTACATATTGATATCCAAATCAGGAGTGAGTATTCAAATCCTCGAGCCTACATGTCTTGTTGAATGTTTTCTTTTGTATTTGGACTTTTCAGACATTAGACCTTCCTAAGTTTGAGAGGAAAGACGTAGAGGAAGACATCGAGAGAAAGAATGGGGGGGGGGGGGGAGGAGTGACAAGAAGGGTGCAGGGATGGGGAGGAGGGGGATGGTAGTCATATCCATCTCTTTCAATATATTCCGGGCAGGATCAGACATTCATTAGACGAAGATAGATCAAGATGCACAATGTAAATAATACTTGCACAACCGTCCAACAGCTTCACGCGGCACCCCCCATTCCATTTAACAATCCACACATCCTCATTAACAATCCATAATTACTGAGAACAATACATAATTACTAAGAAGAATACGCTTTTTGTGGGGAAAATTGCCAGTAGGTAGACAGCCATTCAAAAGAAAGAAAGAAAGAAAAAAAGAAAAGCTTCACATACTCAAGGTTCATCCTCAGCACCACATTATCCAGAATTGGACTTTGCCGAGTACCGGTGTATATGTGAAAGAGGAATGGCGGATTTGGAGAGTCGAAAAGCTTTGATTCATTCATTCACTATGTCTCGATCCCAACTGGAGACCTTTGTGACCAGTGGTGCTTTTTTCATATATAGTCATGATAGTTGCGCCAAGAAGTGTGTCGAATTTTATTTGTGAGAAATGAACCAGGTGGTTAGTGATGACCTTTGAATTGTCTCGACCTTCCGTTGCAGTGGATTTACCGCATTTACTGCATATGGCAGCCTTGGAAATTGTGCAAGGTCAGTCAGCTATATCATTCCCTAAACCAAGAGAGAGGGAGATCATGCATTTGAAATACAAATATAAATGGATGAAATGCGTCGATTTTCGTTCTCGACATGGATTTGTAATACATCAAAGAGTCAACACTTTTGTCTAATCAGGAACGCATAATCGCATTCGGGTAACATTCCTAATACTGACGGGGGTTACTCTATTTTTTGATTATGTGTAGAGTAAGGAAAATCAAACTCCTAATAAAATGAAAGAAAAATGCAAAACGCTTTCAAACACACTTCGGCAATTGTGCACTATGCGGCCCTATACAATTATCGATTGACGATGAGATGGCAGACATGAAAGTACAACGAAAATACCGACTTCACTGTAGGGGCAGATGCCACTTTAAATGGCAGAAATCCCCCATGGACCCAACCTTGCTTTTCTTCGCGTACTGAGCAGCCCATTGACAATGATTATCACATCCCTTTACTATAGGATTGTTGGAAAACTCCACAATACACAAGAGTCATACAAATCACTGCTTGTCTAAGTAGACTGAACCCTTCAGGCAACCGGGTTATTCCTTTCTTTCGACGCACCGGACCCTATACTGGTCGCGTTGCCGCTGCTGCATCCCGAGCTGTGCGGCTCAAAAGACGCGTAGTTTTTGAATCCTAAATCGGTTGTCCGAACGACAGTAACGATCGATAAACGATTGTGCGTGCGATTGTCTAATTGACTAAAAAGAAGAAGAAAAAAAGAACAAGGAGAAATAATTACAGGCTTGACCAATCCTAAGCTTGGGGGTTATCCCTGAAAAGCGACTTTTGTAGACTTCGCCCGCGAATACGAACCATCCTTGGGAAACACGTCCACAGTCCCCTGCTATAAGACACCTTTTAAGAGTCAAGTTGGTGTAAGTCCATTCCGATTTTCAGTACAAGTAATTACAAGGTAAGCTGTGACGACGCGAAAGTAAAAGACAGGCACCAGCTTTACCTGGTATCTTTCCTCCCTCTTCCTCTTCTTCCTCCTCCTCCTTCTTCTTCTTCTTCTTTCCCTTCTTCTTCTTCTTCTTCTTCTTCTTCTTCTTCTTCTTCTTCTTCTTCTTCTTCTATTTCTACTGGTTCAGTCTCATTTCCTCTTTCAATCTCACTGAATTAGACCCTGTGTGTATTTCTCCCTTGACGTTTCGTTGAAAGTATCGGCAGATGCCTCTCAAACTGCTGTTACTAAGACTAATTGAGGTATGGATTTTACCGCAGACACACTATAATATAAGTGGCAGAAAATGATGGTGAACACGTCAATGTACTCAAGCATGTATCTTATGAAGCAAAACTTGTAAGCCTTGGCATGTACACCCTGCATTACTTACTTCCTGCGAGGCAAATCGGTTACATGATTGAAGTAAGATATTGAATGAATTTGTGAACGTTGACCCCAAGATCTATTTCATGTCAGCTATATATGACAGCACAAGAGGACATCATCAGAAATTATTCAAACAAAGATCCAATACAGCTCTGAGACAAAATACTTTCAGTCAGGGAATGGTCGAATTTTGGAACACAGCCTCCCTCCGTCAGTAATCTTGGCCCCTTTGCTTAATACTTACAAATCTAGGTTGGACAAGCACTGGTCCTCCCTACACCAATCTCTTCCCTAAAGAATGTACTTGTCCGTTTACCGATGTCACACACGTGCACTATAAGTTTAGGTAGGATCAGGTACAACTCGAAGAGACACAAGAAGCCTCGACAGACACTGACAGAGCTACCTACTCCTTCCGCATACTGATAATGATAATGATGATGATGATGATGATGATGATGATGATGATGATCGATGATAATAATGAGGATGATGATAATGATGATTAATGAAGTTCAAAGTTAATCAGTCGATCCGTTCAAAAACGAATGATTTGTGAAGTTTAGGTTATATCCAAGCCTGGCTTTCAGACCGTTTGCCAATTGTATTCCCCTACAGGATTCCCATGAACCAAAAAAGTCCCTCAGACCAGTGACCGCCTTCCTGGATTGACACAAGACAACACTATCTGTCCTACAGCAAGAAGCACGCGAAATCATATCCGTGTTAAGGATACAGTACCTTCCTGGCCGAAATGAAATGAATTTTGTTACTCCGAAACGCACACATTCCCTACATCTAGACGTTCGTTAATCCGAAAATGAAATAGAGTTCGTTGATCTGAACAGTAATTTTATTGCGTTATTCAAAAGATTCATTAATCCGAAAATGAAATTGAAAGGTTCCGTATCCCGGAGGATTGTGAATGAAATGAATTGATAAGGTTCATTATTTCCAATGATTCGTACACACGAAATGGAAAAAAAATGTGGGTATTACCGAACCCTCGGTAGTATGAACCTTATTTCGCTTTCGGATTGACTAGCCTTCGGAACTTCAAGCCGCGGGAATATCGAACTGTAATCGTTTTGGCAGCGTTACGAACTAAATGGATTGTACAGTATTGGTCGAGATGAAAATTGGGCTTTTAACATTTTTGGGGGGATACCAAGAAAACACTTATGAAATAGTAGAGAGCATACCATTTTTAAGAGAAATTCAAAGTTTATTTGATTAAAATCGGGTTTGGAATAGCTGAAACATCCAAAAATAAAGAAAAACAAAACGATCGTAATAAAAGGTTGGTCCCACATTTTATTAGGACCGCTCTGTTTTGGATATCTCAGCCATTTCAAAACCAATTTTCATCAAATAAACGTTGATTTCCTCATGGAAATACATCTTCTTTTATATTTTATAAGAGGTTTCTCACTTTATCTCACCCCAAAAAAAGACGTTAAAAACCTGAAGTTAAGTTTCAACTAAAACTATACGATCCCAATAAGGGTTGAATAAGGGTAGGCCCTACAACACTGTGGGCCGTGACTTGTGACACGGAGACGTTGAGCATGCAGGCAACTGATCATTTGAATTATATCAGTAAGCATTAATCCCCCTCCAGATTATTATGCAATCCAAGGCAAGTCGGATCATTATATCTGGATAGGGTTGTGTCTGTGTTGATGTATATACGGTATATGCGTGTGCTATACTTTTTGTTTTCTTTTGGTCATATCGCATGAAGTGTTTGAAAGACTCAACACATGTGAGAATAAGAATATATTTGCTTGTTTGTTTGGTTGTTTGTTTTATTCTGCTTCTCAAATAAACGAGAAATATATTTAAATTTTTGTAGAAAATTACACGCAACACAACTTCATTACAAAGGAAAAAAACAAAAGTACAATATCAAGTAATGCAACAATACGGTTACTATAATATATAATGACTGTATAAATCATAAAAAGCAGTACATATGATTCATGGAGGAAGCAGGAGACCGTCAGCATAAACATTATATCATGATGGGGCCGACGGCCTCCCTGGGAATTTAGCTCAGGTTTGCCTCCCACAAAAGGTAGATTTTTTTTTTGGAACATTCTTTCCCATAATTCAGTGTATAAGCCAGTTGTATATACAAAACATCCTTTCTCACAGTTCGGTCTGAGTCAGTTTGTGGAACATTATTTCCCACAGTTCAGTCCAATTTTAGTTCGGAGAAACTATAACATTCACCTGGTCTATATCAAACAATATGTCTCATGACCATTGATTGAGTTGCATGAAGTACCCTTAAAAAAAATGTTGAATTAATGTACCAATGGACATTGTCTTTTTTTTTTTCGAGGGAACGAATAAACATGAACTATGTGCAAAATGATTGCACCTTCTTTCTCTTACACTGAATGAATCATGAGATAAGCTCAAAAGAATGACAATGGTGATAATGAGAATTAAACATCCATGGATATCGCGACATTAAGAATCGGGATGTTTGACTTTCCCATGACATTGCTACGAAATATCTCAAGCAAACTGTTGGCCACCCTTCTGCGCTTGCGCGAGTTTCTCTGACGTCCTGAGGTTTTTTTTTTTTTTTTCAGATAGTTCAGATTAATTTAGTTTTAGTGTATTAAAACTCAATCACTATCCTGGGTTATGCGAGTACAATGTAAAACAATTAACTTTGGAACAAACTGGCAAGAATAACAGTACATGAACAAAACATTTATGTATAAACGTTCCATCATTTGAGAAGTGTGAGTGTATGGTATATAACGTGAGTAGAATACTTCACTTGAAGAAGAAGTCAGTGATATCTACACTGGTAACATAAATGCCAGATGACTTGACACATGAAGGCAAGTGACTCATGAAGGTGTGGGGTTGAGAATGAATATTCCCCCCCCCCCCCCCCCCCCCCCCCCCTCCGGCCGGCCCTCCTCCTCCAAACTGTTCAGACAGTGAAATCCCCTGCCTTGAACATTCTGGCATTATACTGTATGTTAGCATTATGGAGAATAGGGATTTCTTTCAGGCAGCGCTGTACACAATCAGTCGATTATTGAAAAAGTAAGGTGGGTTTTCTACCTTCTAGGCAATGTCAGCATGAGATGAAAATTCCACCAAGGCCGAGAATTTACCCGTTTAAATGTTCTTATTGACACCATTAAGACTTAGGCTATAACAAAAAGTATCGTCTCTGCCACTAAAGGGGGATTACCATTTGTTTTCTTTTCGCCTGAATCACTCCATGGGAAAATACTGGTTGGATTCAGCATTCTATATCTCGGAGTTACAACTTAGTATTAACTCAAAGCGTCATTTTCATTTTACCCTCTGGCCAAGGCCTCAATGGCAGAGATTTTAATTCAAGATTTATGTCTGACATTCCCTCTATGATTTTAAAAAGAAAATAATCCCCGTGTAACAGCAAACAAACAAACAAACAAACAAAACAGACAGACAAACAAACATACAACAACAATAACAAACAGTGAATGGTTTCAGCTGTCCTAGCTTACGGGACTGTAAAGTTCATCGAGCGTTCAACATGATGTTCAATGTGGTGTAGGGATTCTCAAATTGTCAGTCATGTCCACGCTACTGGAAAGTACTCAGTGTCCCACAGTGTGTTCAGAGTGTGGTCACAAAGTCGATTATATGAAAACGCTCTAATCTAACAGTGTGGAGGGGTGCTGTTCGTTATTCCGAAGGTTCGATATTCCGAAGGTTCGTTATTCCGAAGGTTCGTTAATCCGAAACACGCAAATTCCCTATACCTAGAGGTTCGTTAATCCGAAAATGAAAAAGGGTTCGTTAATCCGAACATTTGTGACGTTATTCCGAAGGTTCGTTATTCCGAACATTTGTTCATCCGAAAATGAAATTCGGAAAAACGAACCTTCGGAATAACGAGCTGTAACCGTGTGGAGATGATTTCACACTGTGGTTTGGTTGTCACAGAGTGTTCACATGGTGGTTAGATGTTCTGTGCCACATTACGAATTGACTCACAATGTGTTCACACTGTTAAAACGCTCGAATTTAACAATGTGAAGAGATTTCACACTGCCCCATGTTCACAATGGGTTCACACTGTGTTTCTCACACGGTGGGACACTGTTCTTTCCAGTAAGGTGTAAAGTTCATCAAGCGTTCAACATGATGCTCAGTGTGGCGTTAGGGGTTCTCAAATTGTCAGTCATGTTCTGTGACGTGGAGGTCTCATATAAATTCGTCGCACAGTGTGGTATATTGGTATCATGACATTTGCTCCTGCGACAATAATTGCTCCTATGAAATATCTGCACACCAAGCCAAACATAATACCTACCCACAAATATAACTCTCACCCTTACCCTAATCTTCACATCAAAATAAACCCTAAAACCCCAGCACAACCCTAACCACAACCCTAAATCCTTGGAGAAAATAAGATCGGAGCAATTGTCGCAGGAGCAAAGGTCTTGTCACCGGTTTTATCGCCGTAAGGCACAATGTCAGCCATTGTCAGGTCAAAAGGCTACATTACCATTACTATTTGCTGGCATTGGCCATGAATCTGTATTCTAGTCCAAAACATAGACAATATTCAAAACAATTGGAGTCTCTGACATTAACACTTTGCAGGTCACAAAGTCATTTATGTTTACGAAACCGTTAAAGAAGTGCTTTGAAAGGTAAGATTTGTGATTTTTTTTCTAAGTAGTTCGGTGGCATCTTTTCTTTTTAGTCAACAATGCCAGGGTCATTACTTCTGCCTATTAAGTGTGCTTATGTAAAGAGTCGTCTCGCTTGATTTCCATTCGACATGGACCTGTGACCGTATTGCCATATAATGAATAGTGAATAGCATGTTTGTTGTATACAAATGGCTATTTTTAATGGTAGATCGAAGCTGTCAGTTAAGACGATCCAAAGAAACAAGACACAGATATTTTGATTATTACCTTTTGACACAGGAAGGATATTATGTTCCAAACGAAATAACACTACTCTGGAAATAATTGCTCAGGTGAGCGTCACATTCGAGGAACAAAACGTAATAGGCCGACTCATGACTGAAAATGAAAACAAATGTTGCGTCATTTTATCTAGTACATAGGACAGTCTCTTCCGTGTTACACATATAAGTATTTCGATTATTGCCATTTTGCAACTATGCAAAAGTGACCGTAACACAGCAGGGTAACCATCGCCCGTGTCAAAGAATGTGTGAACAGCACCCAGGACTCGAATTCGGAACCTGGAGTTTGAAAGTCACGAGCCCTATCCGACACACCGCATTCTTCGTGCATCGTTAACAACAGGAACCTCATTTTATCGAAATAATGATTTTATTAGACTAAAAATTCAACTACATGGTTATTTCTCTCTTGAGAATGTCTTCTTTTTGAATCGCATGAATTTACAATGATGCACATAACCGTGTAACGTATCTAGAGCAACAGCTCCGAAACCCCCCCCCCTTTTTTTTTTTTTAATCTATGAACGTATAATCCACTCCCACTACCACAAAGAACAGGACTTGTGGAAAGACTAGGCTCGCATGAACATACAATGATGAAGAGCCTTGTAAGCATGTCACGGTCATAATGGTAATATGCTCTCTGTTGAAATCGTCTCACTCGGGGGCTTCAGGCAAGTAACCACCACAATCGGATGAGGGACTCCACAACCACCGCCTCCTCTCTAAACGTGATGGGGGGAAAGTTGAGTCGTTGATTTCACACGCATTATACTCTCAGGCGGTATATACGAGATGATATATCATTACTGAATGAGGCAAAATATGACATTTATACCAGGTAAAACAAACAAATACGTTCATTTTCTTTTCTCTGTAGGGACAAGTCTGTCCGCTTATAGAAGAAAGTCTCTCACACAATCTTCAGGACTTCAATAAAACTGCAGCTATGGTCAAGCGAACTTTTTCAATAAAATGTTAGTAGTGGAGACGTAAATAAAATAGTAGACGTCCTATCATTATTGTGTCTCCCATACACATTGTTATACACACACCTATAATAGTAATGCACAGACATCTACATGTTAGTGTGTGTATAAGTGTGTTTGATTGTATTAGTATATTGCACATAAATATCGGGAAAACTAAGGCAAAACATAGTACACCCTTTTATTTTGAACGAACATATTTTCAGTAACTGGGTGAAGCAGATTCTGTAACGAAGATCAGGAACCATTGATTACCAAAATGGTATACTCTGCATATATGCTACTGGATTCCATATCTTTCGGCCTGACTGGAATACTGGTATAATCTTCACCACGAAGCGTGCCAAGCTTTGACTGTATCCATTGTATACCTGCCTGTGTGCGACTTTCATGGCATGTGGCTACCGTCCTTAGCAGTCGTTTTATCCCCATTTTTTTTTTTTTCATTTTTGTTCGTTATTTTTGTAATCTTCTCAATTCAGTCTGGAATTCTAGTAACATAATACTTCCATTAGGCTTGTCGTAAAAACAAATTAATAAAACAAAAACTGTACATGTAATCACCATACGCCTTGCATGAAGTTTCTATATGAAGGAAAATAGTGGAATAGAGAAGTAACACACAGATAAACAGACAAGATAGTCAAAAGAAGGGACAAGAAAAAAAAATACAGAAAACACCCAGCTTGAAGGTAAAAAAACAAACAAACAAACAAATGTGTGGCCAACGATCTTGAGCAATATTACTTGATGGGGAAAAATATCTGCTTGACCATGATGCATTGTCTGTCAGGGATGTATGTTTGTTGTTTGCTTGTGTTTGTGCGTGTGTGTGTACGTGTGAGTTGTAATGTGTCTGTCTGTCTGTCCGTCTGTACTCACATGAATGTTATCTGAGGCTGGGGTAAATAGATTGGGGCCGGAAGCGGTTTTACCGGCTGTATAATCGAATCGGGGAATGTGAATTATTGCCTTGGGGAGATATTGTGCACGTATACAAACAATGACGACGACAACAAAAACATCATCAACAACAACACAACAACAACAACAACAAAAGAACTGTGGGTTTGCAATATGAGAGAACGGAAGAGCAAAGAAAGCACACAGAAGCACATAAAACCGAAGCTTTTATAGTTATTCTTCGCTATCCCGAACTTCCCGCCATGTTTCCCATTCAACCTGGATAAAGCGTATTGTTCTCTATGTACAGACATGGCGGTGAACTTTGACATTTTTTTTTTTAATTCTCCACATCAAAAATTGCTAAAAGAATGTGGTTTGCTTTTTGTTAGAGCATGAAAATTTAGGCTTTTGAGAAAGATTTATACTGTCGCGGAATGGTTATCATTCTGTCTAGCTCGTCTGACATTCATTATGCAAAATGTTGATTAATTCCAGAAAAGACATGCAGCAGAGCCAAACCCCTTAGGCCCGAATTCACGAAGGTGATACCATTAAATTTTTTGTCCATGCATGGTTTAAACCATGGAAAAAGACCATAGTTTTGTATGGGGCACCAAGTGTCGCATGGCCTTTTTCGTTACGAAATCAGTCATTTCATCGACGAAATGACCATTTCGTTAACGAATTGTTCATTTTGTTTTGTCCATCACTCCGGAAAGCACTATAATGAAATTGTATTACGTTGTGAAATAAAGCGTATATAAGTCAAAGTTCTTGTTGCTCCTTTAGTTACCGCTGTTTTGCCAAACCATTGACATGGTATACCTATGAGCCAACAGACGAACGAAGACTCTCCCTGACTTTAACTTCATCTGCTTATTTTCTCATGCCTCTGACTGCATGGATGAGACATATTTCTCCATGGTAACAGCCCAGCCAGTGAGAGAAGTGCGTCACATAAGACCTACAGTACATTGACTTTACTGGGACACTGTTGGTGTAATCTTGATCCCCCATGATTTGTCGCCGTTGCCTTTGTTTTGTTGCCTTTTGTTTCTTTGAGTATTCCTTTTCAATGCCTTACGTGTAACTGATATCACTTTTATCAGCATTTGATTTAGATAATAATAACATGCATAGTACTGAGAGATGTATTCAGAGTCTGAATACCAGCAGAGGTATATACGGCTAGAGAAAGGAATATAATAGCGCAAGGGGTCCTACACCATGAATAACAGCATCATTTGAGAGAGAGAGAGAGGGGAAAAAGTAAACCACAATGATACAGTACAACGAATTTACAGCAAAAAGACACACGTTGATACATGTACCCCCTTTAAAACGACCTCTAACGCACTGGAAAAATCTAAAGCCATAAAACGGACTGTGATCACATTTATTCTATACATTACCTGTCACGTTTCGTCGCCCAGTCGCTTGCACAGCTTGTGATGGGGAACGATGCAAAAATGATATCGCTTTTTAGGATAATCAGCAAGAACCTGTAGCCTACATTATGTATTTTACAATACATGACAGAGTCCTAGGATATGATAAAGGATTGTAGTCAAAAGTTCGCTTTGTTCGTGGGTGTTTTTGTTTGTATGTGTAGGCCTATGAATATCTTCTGCATGCCTTCCCATACCGCGTAGAATTGACCTTCGTGGAAAAGGAACAGTTGGTTATATACCCTGTGGTATTCTACAAAGAACTAAACAGGCAATTTGTAAAGGCTCACACCTGATAGCATCATGCTCTGGTGCCGATGGAAAATTTAGTCAAATGACTACGGCAGTAGTATTGTGCGTCTGTTTGTTGGAGTTAACCCGTACTAGTTGTTACTTCATGTAAGTGTACTCCAATGAAAGACACACAGCAGAGAGGGCATCTGGAGGGAGAGCGAAAAAACAAAACAAAACAAAACAATACAAAACAAAACATCAAACTCTAATGCAGAAAGTGGCTATGAGTAAACACGTGTATCGAGGCGCGAGCATCACTAGATCCACATGCATTTCCAGATTAGAAAACTCACTTGCAGAAATGAATTGAAACAACAACGTTGCCGAGAGTTGCCCGTAGAAGACAAAATTGCCTCCGAATTCACTCATTATAATAATTATGCTGCAATGCTTCAAGTGATACTACGATGTTTGTTTTGACATTTTTTTTTTAATCTAAGTGCTACTAGTGATTAATTTTAAAGGAGACCTCGGCATGATTTTCAAGCATTTGCATTTGAACAACTATAAATTAGTTATACGAGTAAAGACTTTCAGAATTTATAATGATTGGTATGAAGAATAAGAATATTTTTAAAATTCATAACGAACTGCAGTGAACAAGGGTGATCACATGGCACGCTCACCATAAGAATGCATTAGATGGGGCTCAAGGAAGCAGAACAAAAGAAGAAGACACGCATAATAATGAACAGGTGAATTTGCAAGCGGTTTTGACATGGAATTACACTGCCACAATTTCTGAAATAATATCTGAGCCTCCTACGCCATCATTATTGTTCAGCAACGTTCAGTGTAATTTGTTCAAGACTTTTCAAAGTATTGTTTCTCTGCCAAAGGACCACAATAAATTCCACAAATCTAGATATGGAACTGTCGATTTATGTACTACATATGATGTGAACTCATGAAAATCGTCTGGATGCCCCTATAATGATTCGACGTAGTCGCAGTTCCTCCTGACATGAAGCGATCACTTTAAGACTCGAAAACCCTGGAAGAACAATGGATCAGTGTTACGCCGCACTATAAAAGCAACTTTATACGATTGTCTCTTGAGCTATTGACCATAATGGCTTGAAAGTAATTGAATTGTGATCCACCCTTTCACTCCAGGTTTTGATGCTCTTTGCTTTCGGTTGAAAGGTTAAGCTCCGATTGTTATCAAATGCTTTAATGGATCAAATGCTTTCTCGTACTAACATTCTCTCTAGTATTTGTTTGTTTTTTTTTATGGCCACTGGCTGACTGGAGGAAAGGCTTATGAGCGTTTATATAATCAAATAATCATGGGATCGGTGATTTTAAGTCCCCTCATATGATAGCGAGCTTAGATCTGTGACGCGAATGCTAAGACGACGTAGCCTTGCGGGTTGAACAATACATGGATATAGCTGTCTCGCGCATGTGCCGATTATAGTACACTACGTTAGAATATGGCGTCGTCTTAGCGGTCGCTGCGCAGGTTTAACGAGCTCGCAATAATAAAGGTATAGTAAATGGTGATCGAGCGCCCAGAGAACATTTTCTTTGGAAAGTCGAACTGAGGATTAGGATACATTGGTCTTAATTAAGCCACAACAGCCTGCTATTCCTCAAAATGACATCAGACGACACTGCTAAAGTGTGTAGAAACGTTGTGCAGTTTTAAAGGGATCGTATAGTTTTGGTTGAGACTTAACTTCAGGTTTTTATCATTCTTTGGTGAGATAGTGAGAAACCTCTTATGAAATATGAAAGAGCATGTAATACCATAAGGATTTCAACGTTAATTTGATGAAACTTGATTTTGAAATGGCTGAGATATCCAAAACCAAGTGATCCTAATAAAGTGTGGGACCCACATTTTATTACGATCGTTTTGTTTTACTTTGTTTTTGGATGTTTCAGCTATTCCAAACTCGATTTTCATCAAATAAACTTTGAATTCCTCTTAAAATGGTATGCTCTGTACTATTTCATAAGTGTTTTCTTGGTATCTTGCAAAAAAGTTAAAGCCCAATTTTCATCTCATGTAACTGCGAAAGTGTTTTGTTGGGCGTAAAATGCCAAAAGGCCTATAAAAATACCACGAACTGCGCTCAATTTCAGTATCACGCACACTCTAATAAAGATAGGTTTAACTTTGCAGCTTTACCAGTTTCACACACTGGGGGAACCCTTTCGGATGCAACTTTGTACCCTTCAGACCGAAAGGGTGCAAAGTTGCACCTTTAAAGGTGCTCCTATCGTAATACCGGTCTGAAAGGTGCAAAGTTGCAGCTGTAAAGGTGCTCCCTGTGTGACACTGATAAATGTGTAAATTTGACTTTTCTTTTCTTTCTTATTCCTTTTTTCTTAAAGTGAATGTCGACTTACATTGAAGGCTTGAATCCTAGTGATTTGCCATGACTGTTACTAAAATAGCACACGCAAGTCAACTCACGTATTTTGATTTTTTTTAAAGTCTTATAATCTCGAGGAGAAAGAAAGATATCCATCGTAATTTTCCATTGAATGAAAGACTGGATTTTTTTTTCTCTGTATTTGGCAATGTACATAATAATCTTATAAGAAAGCGAAAAGAAAGCAAAGTAAGCATAAGTCAATCCTTCTCCGACGAATGGACTTATGATACATAGAATAATGCTCTGTATGATTATATGGGATTAGGATTATGAAACAATAAAATGACTATGAAGAACACCGCACAATATTTTACGATTGTACCTTGATTTCGTTATAAAGATTGTTGGGGATTGACCCTTTC
Organism: Diadema setosum; assembly: GCA_033980235.1. Classification (NCBI taxonomy): domain Eukaryota; kingdom Metazoa; phylum Echinodermata; class Echinoidea; order Diadematoida; family Diadematidae; genus Diadema; species Diadema setosum. The sequence goes on along the minus strand of CM067070.1, from coordinate 12,026,147 downwards.
AATTGATATTATTTTCTTTTTGCAATTTTCCGCTAGTAAACGTTTCAACCAATGTCAGCATAGCACATGCTAAGATACTGCGGAAAAATTGAATTGTCTTACAACGGTACTTCTCAACAGAGAGAGAGAGAGAGAAAAGAAAAACTGTAGTGCACACCATAACTACTACAACTGTAAAGAACTCAAAGACTTCTACAGTACAGTAACGGATTGCTGCCTCAGCAAAGATAGGGAAATAAATGAAAAGTGCGTTTATGAATGTATGCGTGTAGGTCTTCAGTTCTCGTAGTACGTTTCTGTAAGAGAGAAAGAAAAATAATGTTTCTGTTGTTGTTGTTTTTTAATTTCGTTTTCGTTCCTGCTGTATTAGTTGTCATCAAGGAGCTTCTAGCCTGCGACGTCAAGGTCGGGGACGCTCTCCTCCGTGCGGCCGACGTCGAGTTCGAACTAGCCGTGAAATGTATTCTGGAGCACGCCTTGAAGAAGGTGAGTGAAGCTGTCTGGATTAATACACAATGAGCTGTGTCCTTTTAGATTGAAATTCTTCCAGAGTTTTTCTTGCTGTGGATTTTCCTCTTTATTCATGTGCTATTGTTGCCGGAGAGCAGTGTTTGTTTGTGCGTGTGTGCGTGTGTGTGTGTCCGCGTGTCCGCGTGTCCGCGTGCTTGTGTGTGTTTTGAATAATTGAGTGTGTAGCCGCGTTATTCGGACTTAAAGGAAACCAAAACCCAAAGATAGGATTTTTCATGAAAATTACACGTTCCATCAACTTGATAATGACATATAAAAGGATAGCAATTATTCGCCTGCTTTCTCAAGTGCTCTTTCATTATGCTAGAAAAGTGAATTTTTGTGGAATTCCCTTTATATTATCTTTATATTGTTGTCCACACACGACGTCATAACCTCAAGTAGTCTCCTCATCCAGCGGTTCCAACACCAAAACTAGGGTGTGTACAGTTCTGGTCGAGGTGAAGATTTAGCTTTTAACTTTTTGTGAGATATTCAGAAACCACTCTATGAGATGTCAAAGAGCATGCAGTTCTAAGGGGTATCAAAAGTTTATTCGATGAAAATCGGTTTTGAAATGGCTGAGATATCCAAAAACAAAGTGAAACAAAGAAATACTAATAAAGTTGGGGCATGTCGCCTTTTATTATTAGCACTTTTTTGGATATCTCAGCCATTTGAAAACCAATTTTCATCAAGTAAACGTCGAATCCTTCTTAAAATTACATGCTCTTTCATATTTCATAAGAGACTTTTCATTATCTCACTTAGGAATGTTCAAAACATGAATCCCTACCTCAACCAGTACTGTACAGTCCCTTTAAAAGATTCATAACTTTTGCATCGATTGTCCGATTTTCCTCAAACTTTCACTGATGTGTTCCACTATAATGTTGCTATTTGCATTCAATCCACATTGCTCGTTGGGTTTGGGTTCCCTCGTTGCTTTTGACAATGCATCTAAAAACAAACAAAGAATATAAACACAGACACAAACTCGTCACAAGACAAAACAATACAAATCTAGAAAACCAACAAAAGACTGGGGGGGGGGGGGATGGGGTCTCGTGCTAACCTGAGTATCGATCGCAAGTTCACCTTTCACACACTCTTGCAGACTTTTTCTGTACCCAAGAAGAACATAGCATTTTTTTTTTTTTTGAGCTTTAGGGGACCTTCTGTTGGCATGGTGTCCATCTGTACATTCTTTTACAATGGCGATGATACTCTCTAAAAAATCGAGTGAGAAAATTTACTCTTAAAGGAGTGAATACAAAAAAGAGTGAATTTAGAGTGAATTTTGAGTGAAAGTGTTCATTTTCATTCGTTTTAGAGTGACCTCAGGGATCACTCCAAAATTCACTTCAATTTCACCCTAACTTCACTCTTTTTTTTTTTTGTATTCACTCCTTTAAGGGTGAATATTTTCACTCGATTTTTTTAGAGAGTACCTGTCAAGTTTGTAATGGGGGAAGGGACACTCCCAGAACCATGAACAACTTGAAACTGCAGGCACCAATGGACTTAATCTCACCAACTAGCTCTTTCGCTCCTGTTTCTCCTGTTCCAGTAATGAAGATTTTTCAAAAACTCCTTAATTCAGGGGGTTCTGCCCCCCTTTGTTTTTCGTTTGTTTGTTTGTTTGTTTGTTTGTTTGTTTGTTTGTTTGTGTGTGTGTTTTTTTTTTTTGGGGGGGGGGTTGGTGTGTTGTACATTAAATATTGGACAAGTTTAGCTCCAGGCTCATGTTTGACTCAGGTGAGCTTAAGACATGTAAGACAGGATAACAAACGTAGAGAGATTGTGAATTGTGCAAAGATATAGTGAAAAAACTTATACCGCATTACTTTTAGTTGCGTATTATACGCATAGTGGAATAATAGCGGAGGTTGGAGAGGCACTGACGATTCTGCAGTAACGCTGAGTGGGGATCCATATACGAGCAACAAAATAACCCAACAAAGCCACACCTATCATTAAACCGGAGTGAGGCACGGCATCTCAGTTGAAGAACATTTGATATTCATGATGAGATAATTGACCTTGAGACATGGTTGAAAAAGAAAAAGCGATTTTGGATAACAGCCGATGAGTGTGATCTTTAGTCGTGGATAAAAGCCGCCTTTTAAACCAACCTCAGGCAACCCTCCTTTAAGGTGATTGTTCCATGAATGACATGGCTCTTTAAAGGACAATACTTGTTTTGACATACTTATATATCTAACACATCGGGTGGACAAAGACATGAAAGAGAGAGAGATAGAGAGAGAGAGAGAGAGAGAGAGAGGGGGGGGGGGGGAGACGGAGAAATATACAGAAAAGAATGTCCTCGTTTGTGGTGGTTTTGTGAGATATGTCAGTGCTGAAGATACCATTTGTTTTCTTGATTACGTTAACCTGATCTATTTTCGATTGATATTTATTCTGAAAGGTCGCAAACTCCGTTTCTGATAATGATTATGAATAATCCACTTTTTTTTTCCTGTTGATTATCACTGTTATTCGCACAAATGTATCATAGAAGGTGACATTAGTATAATATGTCCATTTTCATGATATTTTTGTGTCATTTTTCCTCTTTGGAAATAGAAATAGATAAACTATTGTGCAAACGAATTATAGTAACTGTGTGACGCCAATGACGATGTGCGATGTTCTGAATCAAAGCTGTGATTGCCATCGACTGTAGATCACGACTACATGTTTTGTTTTTGTTCTCCAGAAGCTTGAGATAAGTTAATTTCCAAAGTGTCGAGGCCTCATTCTGTTAACATTCTCTAAGTTTGTAAGTTTGAATATCGATAATCATATAGGTTTGCATTTTTGTGACAATCGCATCGTTCTCTTTTCGTCATCAGGGCAAAGGTGTATTTTTCTTCATTCACATAATTATTAGAATATACTTAAGTCCTTTTTGTTCCATCATCAGCGACTGTGGGCACTGTGGACAACACTAAGTGACTTTCTGTACCAATCGGGACTCAGAGCACATAAAGGTTTAAGTACCCGTAGCTCAATAATTGAATCCTCACATTCCAGTGGAGTCTAAGAAAAAAAAAATCCACAAAAAACCCAACAACTCAATATTTTGTGTTTGTTGCAGAACGCCCAGATTTCCCAAAGCTTTGTTGAACCATTAATGTATGGAATGTGGAGCGCAATCGAAACATATGATGTATGTATAATCATGAGTTTACTAGTTGGTAACTTACCACCCCTACTGGAGAGAACGCAGTGTCCCACTGTGTATTCACAGTTTGATAACATAGTCGATAATATGAAAATGCTCGAATTTATCAGTGTGGAGATGATTTCACACTGTGGTTTGGTTTTCACAGAGTGTTCACTTGGTAATGTTCTGTGTCACACTGTGAATTGATGATTCACAATTATGTTCACAATGTTTAAAACGCTCGAATTTAACAGTGTGACGAGATTTCACACTGTGTTCACACTGTGTTTGTCAGACCAGGGAGGTGGGAAGAGGGACACTGTGGTTTTTTTTTTTTTCCAGCACGGACATTCGAGGCCTTTAGGTACAATATTTGACCTTTGACCTTTCCCTCGTGAAGTTATGAAGTGGGGTGGGAGTGGGGGATATGAAGACAACCATAACTACCATTACTCCCACCTAATCCACCATTTCGGTAGGACTTGGTGGTGCGTGATAATCATTTAAAGGGGGAGAATTCTTTTGAAAGGTTATCTCATTATAAAAGTTTGTGGCGATTATAGTAAAAAATATACAGAAAGAGGGCATAAAGTCTTCTATTTCCGACGGCGACTATATACGACAACGGAGGGTTAACGCGTGATGTGTGTTTTTATCTTTCCCGTTCTCTCATCACCATGGCGACCAGCCGGAAGAGGAGAAAGACCGCATCATCAACTGCCACTGCGACGGGACCGACTTCCATCCCATCCTTACGCCCATAATGAGAGCGGCCCAGAAGAACAATTACGGCATTGTGAAGGTAAGTTTCGCAGCTTCGCACAAGACGCTTCCGTATATTTCTGTTCTTATGCATGTGTATGTGCGCTCTTGATTGTGAGTCCATTAAAGGAATCTAAATCTGTGTTCCAAAATAGGTAAAGGTGAAGAGCAAGGCACAAACAAAACGAATAAACTAGCCAAACAAATGAGGAATGCGACATGTTCCGCATTTATTCTGTCGACAAGGCTAGATTTTAATCTGTGTTCCTTTGTCTAGCATTTTACACTAGGTGCAATTTAACATAAGGAACTGATACGCTTGACATTCTAAACAGTATTTTTTTTTTCATTTTATTGTCACTATGTAATTTCTGGGGCCCTTAAATGTTCCTAAGAGACTTCACAGTTTAATGCTTATATGCCCCAATTGTGTGGTAAAATGTTTACAAATCATATATTTTTTTTTTGAAAAAAACAAACAAACATCCGACTAAACTTGCTATACCTTTCTTTTTTAATTTCCATGATGGATAGCTCACTGCCCAATATATATTTTCGGGAAAATATTAAAACCATGACGAAGATATTCTTCTGTGCATGGGTGGGTAAAGTATTATTTTATTTTTAAACAAACTTTAGGCAGTATTGTGAAAACAGGGGGTAGATGTGATAATAAACCCATACACGTGACTTGATAATTCGATGAGTATTGTCTGTTCAATCCTGTAGGTTTGTTTGTTGTATTAATCATGTGTGCGTGTAGTGCACATGGACATGATATAGATTGTACTTAGATATTCATATCAACCCTGCTGGCAAGAAACCAGTGTCCCACAGCGTGTTTACAAAGTGTTTAACCCTATAAAGCCCAAGGGGGGGGGGGCACATTGTGCCCCCTACCAGATTTTCATTCGCCACTCCTTCGCCCTTTGTCCAATTTTAACCAAATTTGGTGACTTTTCCTAAAATCTTATTCCGAACGTTTTGATATATAATTTAGCTATATTTGATATTGCTGATTGCCATGACAACCATAAACTGACAACCATGTCAGTCATATTTTTGCGTATTAATTTTTCTGTTCCAATTCCAATTTACAATATTATAATGTATGAAATGAGCGTTTCTTGGCTGAAATTTGCTAAAGAAGCAGAATGTGAAGTACTTATGGCCCTGAAATGTTTTTCCTATTATTTCCTTTGTTTTTCTGTGCCAACGGCATAAAACAATAGATATAATAGAGATACTTGAAAATAACAGTATTTTCCAAAGATTGCCGTTCTATTTTGTGTCATTTTGATTCCTTCACCAGTTCACCCAAGTTATACCTCTAATATCATTTGTTTATCACATTATCGATCTGCAAACTTAAAATTCCAATATTATGGAAATATGAAATATGATTACTATGCATGTACCTATCCCAAACAATACATCACAGGTCCCATAATGTATTTCTTTATTTTGTTATGAATAGCGCCCCCATCTGGTGACCTTGAGAAATTTCAACCATAACAAATAATGAGGTTTGACTTGCACATCATTTGTGGCAAATATGAAAAATATTGGTCTATGATAAGACATATATACTGGGGATAAAGAAATTATACAGAAAAATCATGTTTTTAGCATATTTCCTATGTATTTCTTTATATTTTGGTTAATAGCCCCCTCTATGGGTGACCTTGAAAAATATCAAGTATGCGGTCATGTAGAGTATGAGTTGCTCTACCTATATATGACGATGAAACATCAAACAATAACAAAGTTATATAGGGGGGGGGGGGGCACAATGTGCCCCCCCCCCCCCCCCCCCCCTTGGGCCTGGGAAGGGTCAAATTAGCTTGGGCTTAATAGGGTTAAATTGTAGGCTATCTGAAAACGCTCGAATTTAACGGTGTGAAGATGATTTCACACGGTGGTATGGTCTTTCACAGAGATGTCACATTACAAGGAATGTTTTGTTTCACACTTTGAAATGATGATTTACAATGTGCTCACAATGTATTAACTGGAAAGAACACGGTGTCCCACAGTGTGTTCATATAGTCGACTATGTAAAAACGCTCGAATTTAGCAGTGTGAAGGGATTTCACACAACGTGTTCACACTGTGTTTCTCACACTGTGAAACACTGTGTTCTTGCCAGCAAGGAATAACTATATATATATATATATATATATATATATATATATATATATATATATACTGTATATATATATATATATATATATATATATATATATATATATATATACTGTATATATATATATATATATATATATATATATATATATATATATATATACATACCTACGTATATGAATGCTTTACTTCCTGGTTAGCTGTTGCTTGACGCTGGGGCACGGATTTCTGAGAGCAAGAACGAGAGAAACTCGGGCACCACCACCGACAGCCTGCTGCAATCTGTCGGTCTGGTGGAACGCTTCGAAGCCATCGCCACTCCGGCCTATGTCACACAGGCGTACGTCGACCCGATCGAAAAGGCGTTTAAACTTACCAAGGAACTCACCCAGCTCAGCTATGTCGAGGTGAACAATCAACCCACATTATAAAGCTGTAACGAAAACAGACGAGAAGCTATACATTTCACGTGTATATTTTGTATGTGCTACTAAAAACGAAAACAACCTTGATCTTCACACGGTTAACCAACTCCACTGCATTTCGACAATCCACAGTATGTTTGCATTTTTGCATTGAACCATGGAAAAGGAAATATTGTCCGTTCAAAGGATGACACAGTACAGCTCAACGTATCTCATACCCATAAATAACAGTTAGAACCAGTAAGATTAAACTTTTGTTTACTCTGATGTGGATTTTGTGTGTGTGTGTGTGTGTGCACAATTTAGTTGTAAGTTCTTTCGTCTATCATCTTTCATTCCGATTGCCATCTACAGAAACCCACCAGCGATTTGTATTGTTCAGGCTGTTTGAGATGTATCTGAGTCCATCTGCTTGATTTTAACAGAGAGAGAGAGATTACATTATTCATGCCACGCCTTGCAGAATATCAGAATAAAAAAACAAAGATGTGGATGAAACATGGACGTCGGTTCCTTCACTCCTTCACTGGAAAGATTTTGTTATTGTTAGCCTTTTTATGCCATTCTGAAACACCCTTGACAAAATGACGATACCAACATGGGTAGACCTAACGGGCTTCATGTGAAATATGTTTTTGTTTGTTTCTTCTGATCATCGTGAAGGTGGAAAATAAACTTTTATTCCAAGACTTGGCTAAGAAGATGGAACAGCTCGCTGCTGATCTGATCTCGGAGGCAAGGAACAGCAACGAGGTAAATTTTTGTAGTGTCACAGCTGACACTGTTCACATGAAGTACAAACATAATGGGGGTGGGGTTCAAGTATTCTGCGTTAAGCAGGTATAGGCTTCCCTCCTTCAAAATGAATACACCGGACTAAAGCCTGTGTATGATTGTGATAGCTTTCTGTTATGAGCCTATTAGGCCTATGGGACTATCAAAACGACATCTCGAAAACTTCGTTTATTGCAAGCTCGAGACGTCTAGTTTATGAGGTGTATTAGGCAAGTATTAAGCCTTTTGTGATCTCTGTGTTTTCAGTGAAAGTAGTGACGAGACTGTTCATGATAATGTCCATAATAAATGCCACGTTATTAGCGAGCTTTAGATCTGTGACGCGAACGCTAAGACGACGCAGTCTCTCGGGTCAGACAATGCATGGACACAGCTGTCTTGCGCGTGTGCAGAACACCACTTTTTAGGTAGTTAGCGTCGTCTTTAAAGTGTTCTCGTGGCAGAAGTAAAGCTCGCGGCTATCAATGTAACAGATATACCTAAATATTAACATGCCTCATGAGTGGCGGTCAGCACTTCCAGACACCCTCATCATACAACTCCTCCCTTACCTTAAAGGGAGGAAAGGCTTTCGAAAGTAGCTTTTATATTTTGACAGGAGGACTGCCCGATAGCATTTCCTCACCCTTTTATCTATCCATATTACTCTTTTGTTGAGCAGCACCACTGGCACAATAAATCCCACGTTTGGTCTCCATATCCTCAGCTGCTCGAGTTTAAACATGACATGCCCTAATTCCAGTTAAATCAAAGTCAACGATTATTAACAATGGCAGCAATCAAGCTTTGATCAAGAACAGCACAGTCAATGAGGTCCTTTTTCTATTAGTTGAAGGAGGGGAACAATTCTACCAGTATTCAAGAATCAGAGCGTAGCAATCCCGTTTTAAAAACTTTAACAACTTTTTTTTTTTTTTCTGGAAAGATCCTGCCTGCTCTGCAGTATTTTCTTATATACTCATCGGCACGGTACTCGTCCATTTTAAGGGTCTATAGGGGAATTACCTCCTGGGAAATTACCCCACACCCTTTCCTTGACCCTAACCTAAGCCTGATCTTGAACCTAACCTTAACCCAAACTCTTACCCTAAACCTAACCCTAAACCTAATTTTTACTGCAAACTCATCACTAACCAGTATTTAGCCGGGGAGGGGGGGGGGGTGATTATCCTCGGGGGATAATTGCCCTGATACGCCATTTCACATTCCTTAAGTTTGTGACCCGATTCGTGTGTGGGGGCGCTGTAATAGAAGGCCCTTGTGTGTAAACAATTCGACATGGTGTGTATGATGGCGTTGTAATTATAAGCATTCATACTTCAGTCTTTATAAAGGAGAGATATTGTGGAATATTGCTCTTGAATTGCACCCAAGCGTGGTAGGACCAAAATCGAAAGGAAGAATTGGCCTAGAATGAATATAGATTATTTAGACACTTCTAATGAATAGATTAAATCTGAGCAATTGGTAGCGGTTGCATTTACTTTTCTTACACACAGTCGATTGTAGGGTAATGCTAAATACACGTTTCAAAAGCGCCGAGAAGATCGATACAGTCCAGTGTAATTCCATGTGATAATAGAAATGATATTTACTGAAATAATGATGATATTATGCTTAAGGTAGTTTCAATGGTGGTGACTGAGATTGAATAGCCACAATTTCATGAATACAAAACCCCCATCCACGTAACCGCAAAGTAAACATGAAATATTTGCGGTCTAATCATCATGATTTATTTAAGGGTTTTATATCAAGAACATCTTGCTAGAAAATGTGTTAGTTTAGGGCTTTCCAATTAGCTTACTACGCACTTCCTGTGGCGATGGGACTGCTACTCCACAATTTTTTTCTTGTTGCGAAGTTATGAAGTGGTATCTTCCCAATGTCTCCGAGATCAACAGTGGCCCCGCCTTGTTTTGGCTTAAACGAATGTGGATCCCCCGCCCTCTCCCCATAATCTAGTACCTCATTGTTGAGATTCGATGAAAGTTTGAAAGTTTGGCAGGTGCTTGATTCACCCCACTTTAAAAAATGGATGAGATGAACAAATTCTGCCCCCACCGGCTCGTCCGAAGTAACACTTGTTTGAGGGAATGCATGCAATGTCAATTATCTTTCCTCCAGATTTTGACGGTCCTCAAGTACTTGGAGAAAGATGACAAGAAGGGCGTGTCTATCAACAGAGTGCACTCTTTTCTACCCAAGATAGAACGTGCTATCAAGTTTGGACAGAAGAGGGTAACAGTTTTATCAATCCATGTACACTATACTTACGTAGTATATGTTTTATGTTAATGCCGTAGAATTTTGTGGTCGGAAAGGTCATCAAAGTTTGGTGTGTGTGTTTATACTGTCACGGTGGGTTCTTCCGTGCTGGAAAAAACACAGTGTCCCACAGTGTGAGAAACACAGTATGAACACAATGTGAACTCAGTGTGAAACTTCGTCACACTGTGAAATTCGAGCGTTTTAACAGAATGAACACATCAATTAACAGTGTGGCACAGAACATTACCATGTGAACACTCTGCCAAAACCAAACCACAGTGTAATATCCTCTCCACACTGATAAATTCGAGCGTTTTCACATAGTCGACTCTGTGACTACACTGTGAACACATTGTGGGACAATGTGTTCTTTCTAGCAGGGTTGCGTATAGTGCGTTTGCATATTAAAGTATTCTACAGATACTTCGGGCAACCTCTGCAAAGATATTCACGTGTCGTTCTAGCCACATGTTTGGAGTACATAGCTTTGCCAACCAAAAAAAAAAAAAAAAAAATCAGTTCTTGTAACCTTACTGAACCCAGGCATTTGATAGTCCATGCATTGTGTATGCAGTTCTACTTGAATAATGTGCTTTGTGCAGGGTGCATTCAACATGTTCACAATTATTATGATCACGCGATTGAGACTCTATCACTGATGTGGTGACATAGTTCAGTCTACCGTGAGCATGGTGAGTTTAAAGGGCTTCCATATGATTTTTTTCTTTACCCCCAAGTAGTCATTTTCGTATAATCCTCTTTTTCTTTCATTTTGTTTTGTTTTGTTTTCTTTGTTTCTCTTGTTGTTGTTGTTGTTGTTGTTGTGTTGTTGTTTTTGAGAACGTGACCTGTGTGCATTCTTGTACATTTACGGTATTGTGATTTTTCCGCCTTTGAACCACGACGAAAAGAAGTGTAAGGAGTGTATTGCTAATTATTTCCACGGGTTATTTCTACTGATTGGCACTCAAACAATCGTTGAAAATGCAAGATCTATACAAACCACAAAAGAGAACAGACCATTTCTCACAATTGATTCCGCGACAACTTCCGTTGATTGCTTATATATCAGAAGTGGGACCTAATGCCCCACTCGACACGGAAGCGCTAGATAGCTCTTGCAGTATGCATTAGTTGTTTGGATGAATACAATGGCAGAGGACCAATTTTCGTGCGCAAACCCTGAAATCTAGATGTTCAAGCACACACGAATAATGATGTCAAAGTCAACTTTGAATTTTATATATCGAGTGATTGCCCCCGGTCGGTTGTATGATTACGTTGCAAAAATTGCAATATATTCTCTCACGATACACACTTGCAGTTCTAACAGAAGCAATGCCAACAAAGTTCAGGTTTTCTTTTCCAAACACAACCACAACTTCTGTTGTTGATACGCTTATAGTAGAATTTTTGAGTCACAATCGACTATTGAAAAATATTCATGCAAGTCCTTATTTTAAGTTCGCTTTTAAAGTTTATGTAGGTACTTCCATGAGCGAAATTCTCCGAATAGAATTTACATAAAAGTTAAAGAAAAAAAAACCACATGAAGAGGTTTATAGGAAAAGTCCCAACAAGTAATCAAAGCACAAAAATATGAACGTAGCAATATGGGTGTTAAGATCACAGTAGATATGAATGACAATAATGACAATGTGGAAAGTGCAGAAAACCTAAACTGCTATAACGGGTCTAATGGTATTCGGTGGTCAATTTACAACGACTTATGGGCGCCGCGGGGGGGGGGGGGGGGGGGGGGGAGGAGGAAAAGTGCAGTGCATGTGTGTGTACGTGTGTGTATGTGTGTGGGGGGAAATATGGTTCTTCAATCGGACATTTGTGGCGTTATTCCGAAGGCGCGTTAATCAGAAATGGAATAAGGTTTATTATTCCGAAAATAAACACCTCAGATTATTACGGACCATATTACTTTTTCGATTAACGAAACTTACTTTATTTGCGGATTAACGAACCTTCGGAAAAACGAACGTACGGAATAGCAAACCTTCGGAAAAAAACCTTCGGAATAATGAACTTTCGGGGTAACGAACCTTCGTAGATACGAACCAACGGAATAACATACCTTCGGAATGACGAACCTTCGGAATAACGGACCTTATTTCATTTTCGGATTAACGAACCTTCGGAAAAACGAACCAACGGAATAACGGACTCTAACCGATTTTTTTCTGCCAGTTTGTGGCGTCCCCGAACTGCCAGCAAGCCGTATCCACCCAGTTCCACCGGCACCTCGTTTCCATGACAGACTGGTCGAAAGGGATGCAGCTCCTTCTAATCGTTGGGGTCGTCCTGTTCCATCCGATCTTCGCCATTGGGTACAAGATTGGTATCGGCGGGAATGTGAAGGATTTTATACAGATACCGTAAGTTTCGTTTTAGCAAGACGCTTCTTTCCCATAGTACAGTAGTTTCATCTGTGTCGGATATCAGATTATCTTTGCCAGCCCAGACTCAGATCCAGCACGTTTCATTTTTCTTTCCTTATTGACCTGTGCCTTTCTCATGTGCAATGTATTTGTAATTTTTTTTTTCATCATTTTGTACCGTTGTATTGTATTGTCTATTTCTTGGTCAAATTAATAAATACTACCACTACTACTACTACTACTACTACTGCTACTACTACTTCTACTACTACTACTACTACTACTACTACTACTACTACTACTACTACTACTAATTACTACTACTTCCCCTACTACTACTGCTACTACTACTACTACTACTACTACTACTACTAATTACTACTACTTACACTACTACTTCTACTTCTACTGCTACCACCACTTCTACTACTGCTGCTACTACTACTACTTCTACTTCTACAACTACTACTACTACTACTACTACTACCCCACTATTGCTATTACTACTACTTCTACCTTTGATAATACTATATTGTGTTTGCGTGCATGTTTGTGCATGTATGTAAGTATTCTTAGACACAATCTTTGGTTTGTACAGGAGAATATATTTATATATTCTTATACCTACATTTTCATATGTTATATATTTGTCTATTTTCTATCCCCATGTTGCTAGGTTCATCAAGTTTGTCATGCAGCTCGGCTCCGATATATTCCTCCTTTCTGTCATGATGGCCCGAAGCTCCATCAACCATCCCGCGTGGGAGATTAAATCTCTAGAGATATTCATACTTCTGACATATGCCACAGGTGTGTATCATTAAACCTATTGCCGCCAGTGATAGCGTCATCATGAGCAAAGTAGTTCCAAATGATATTGTTGTCTTCTTCCTGAAATGGTCTAACGTCCCGACCTTCAGAGACCTTTGCAACATATATATTTTTTTTCTTTTTGTCGTAAAGGGCTTGCCGAATATGGCCTGGTTCATACTGATGTTATGTCATTGCCAAACGTAGTAGATTCTTGCCGGGTGAGCATTTATCTAACAAATGATCTTCTGATATTATATCATCCCCAGTGGATTAACACACATTAATATGTGGTTTAAGTGGTATTGTTTCATTGGCAACATGTGTCATTGCGTTTACCAGATCCTCCGCTTCCGTAATAAAAATAAAATAAAATCATACGGTAAAATGTAATTTTTCTTTTGCAAATGGGGTCTACCGGTACTTGCTCGATTGCTTGTTGCTAGTTCGCGATCTGAACAATGACAATTTGACTTAAAAACCATGAATTGGGAGGTACAGTTGTAGTGCGTACCTTGACCTTGTATTCACTTTCGTCATGGTACTTGCAGACAGGTACACGCTCTGGTATGTAAGCTTAAAGGGATCGTATAGTTTTGGTTGAGACCTAATTTCAGGTTTCTAACATTTTTGGTGAGATAATTAGAAACCTCTTATGAAATATGAAAGAGCGTGTAATTCCATGAGGAATTCAATGTTTATTTGATGAAAATGGCTGAGATATCCAAAACAGAACGATTCTAATAAAGTGTGGGACTCACCTTTAATTACTATCGCTTTGTTTTACTTTGTTTTTGGATGTTTCAGTCATTCCAAACCCGATTATCATCAAATAAACTTTGAATTCCTCTTAAAATGGTATGCTCTGTACTATTTCATCAGTGTTTTCTTGGTATCTCGCAAAAGGTTAAAAGCCTAATTCTTATCTCCACCAATACTGTCCATCCCTTTAACGAGTTTTTGGCATTGTATCTGCCGGCCGGAGAGTTTGTAGCACAACCATTTCCAATGGCGGTCGTCGAGGACAGTTGCATTAATACCCCAAAAGTGTGATACAAGCACGTTCTCGATTACAAATGATCTTCCTATATTATTGTGAACCCATTGTAGCTTCGCCATGCAGTGAAATATCACACGATGCCCCAAACCTATTGGCTGTTCATGATTCATGGTGTGTGGATTTATGAGGACGGCATTCTCTTTTTTTTTTTTTTTGTCATTCTTTTTTTTAACGGTACAGTGGACTTTCCAAAGGTTGGGGTCTATTGGCCTTTGTCACATGATCTGAGATTGGATTTAACACTCTCGCGAGTTTGAAAGGACTGTTGTACTTCACTGAAGCGTAAAGACTAACCCTGATAACTCTCGCAATGATTTGGGCTGATTTTTGTATAATCTTGTAATGCTTGTTGAAAACTTGCATAAACATGATTCTGATTAGTTTATTTTGCACTAAAATCTGCAATACCCTTTGTGAACAGCTCGCTAGAAAAGCATCAAAATACTGGTCTTAAGATAAATTTACATTGATGATGACTACTCTCATATGTGTTGGCTGATGGAGGGGAAGAGATAAATAAAAGTCTTTTCCTTGAAGTAAAAATGCGATTCTTTCATTAATATTTGCAAAGTTTAGAGCATTTATAGACTATTAACACATTCACTTCCCTGCGTGTTGTGAAGCATTAGGTTCAGCGTAAAGTAATGGGCATAGTAGCAGTTTATCGACGTGTAATAATTGCCGGCTTATTTGTCACTGATGTTTTTGTGTTTGTGTATACGAGGACGGGATTCTAGTTCTCTTGGCGGTGCCAAAATTTGTTGTAGTCGTGTCGTGAATGGAACAAGTGTCGTGCGCATTAAACGCGCATGAACAAAAATGCGTTATTTCCCTCTGTCATTCTGTCCAGTATACATGGTATACCACGTAGCCTACTTATTTACACGGCCTTGTCCGTAATCGCCGTCCCTTTTACAGTGCACTTCACCTATACGTCCAGGAATGCTTTGTCAAGAAAAATAAAATCAGGGCTTCTCCTGGTTGTTTTCCTCGTGTTAAAAGGCAACGTGACCTTGTAAACACAGTCCACTGCAGGGTTCATTGTTCCGTGACGGAGTCAATGCGAGCGTACTAGAACTCCAATTCAACTTTATTACAATATAGCCGCCTCTTTGCAACGATATACATTTACATGTAAATGATATGTGCTTACTCTGTATTCCCTACTGTGATAAGCCCCGTTCTTCTGCAGCAAAGTGTTGTATAGGATTGTTGCCTCAGACTCGAAAATTAAAGCACAAAGCGGTTACTTCTGAGACATGGCGATTCCTCATAATTTATATCGGATTAATAATATGCGTGTTGTACAGTAGTAAACCAAGAAGGTATCAGTACCTCCTTGGGTTTACACTCGACTATCCCGTCACCCACCTTCTTCCATTAACTCTTTAACAAAAAAGGCAAAATCATAAACATCCCATCTCTTTTTTTTCCTTCTTAGCATTCCCTCTTACGCTCTAGTCAAATCCTCTCCATATGTTTTCTGATATTTCAAATGATTTATGAGGATTGTTATGAACAGAGACCGAGAAATCACCAATGTATGACATCCAGATAAATTTTAAGATGGTTGCTTACTTCTTCTTCTTCTTCTTCTTCTTCTGATTAAGTCTGCCTCCTTCAGTAGGCTGAAGATTCTTGCAGACTGTGCTATTTACATTATAACACAGTTTATTTACAGCATTACAAGCACATAGAAAATTTGAAGAAAATAACTAGCCACTGTGATCAACCCACAGATGGCGCTGAAACAATTTCTGACGACAGGAAATTCCAGTTCCTTACAGTTCTTTGAAAGAACGAATGACGATGCGATTCAGTTCTCGAGTATGGTACCTGATAGGAATGTGGTTACTGCGGGAGCACAAGTAATTTTGACTCATAACGTATTAATGACATGATCTGAATCAGTTCAACTTATGAAGACAATACAATCGAAGTGATGTGTGTAGGTTTTGTCAAATTATGTTTATGATTAGATACTGTTTGGAATGTTTTTGAGTTATTTGATTTCTCGTGGGTTTCCTTTTTTTTGGTGCCCTTCGTATTATGTTTGTTTTTGCTGTATTCAAACAAAAGACCATGCAGTCTCCCGAGTTGACAGGTTGTCGTGGTTACTGAGTGATGTTGATGCTTTTACATTTTACTAACGATTTTAACACTAACCATTCCGACGAATAATAAATTGCGGATAAAGTCCATTCATCCTTACATCCTCACCCCAATAATTGATTATCATTTATGAATAATCTAAAACTCTTATCTCATTGTCTGTAGTACATGACCCATGATGGAAAGAACACAGTGTGAAACTGTGGAAACACTTAAGATGGAGCGGTCAGCAGTGCGAACACTGTGTCCCACAGTACGTTCAGATTCATAATAGTGTGTTCACATAGTCGACACTGTGAACACACTGTGTAAAGCTCCAGGTTCAGCACTGTGTGTTCACGGAGTCGACTTTGTGACTTTGTGGACACACTGTGTAAACAGAAGGTCCAGGGTTCAACACGCAATGTTCACAGAGTGAACACACAGTGGACACACTTTTGGACACTGTGTTCCTTCTGGCGTGGATGTTGCTAGTCACGTTCATGTTGGCGTTTGCAATTCGGATTTGTCTTCACTGAGTAAAGCAACTCCATTGTTGGTGAAGATGGATAAAAGCACCAGTATTTGTCCTTTATTTGTTTATATAATACTCTTTGTGTTTTTGTATGTTTATGTGTTTGTTTTGCGGACAGGCATCGCGGTACGACAAGGGATGTTTTTCATTCAGCTTGGTCCGAAGAAGTTCCTGACGAATTTCACGCACTACCGTGAAATGATCGTATCTACACTTCTCTTTGTCAACTGTGCACTAGAAGTCGTCATCATCGATAAGGTAAGGGATTCCCTTCCTGTTCTCCAGTATTATCTGGAGCTGTTTCTATATTCCCATCTAGTTTGCAGATTTAAAAAAGAAGAAAATTGTGAAGTATCATTTAGCATTTTTGCCATACTTTTTTGCTTATTTGTGGCGCGCAAGTTATCATCTTATTGATTTTGCTAGTCTTTAGAATTAATCTCTAGAAAGCTCGTACACCGCCCACCACTTGGCCACTAGAAAGAAGTGAATTAGTTTCAGATATTCGCATTTTGTTCTAGCGTGAAGACAACAAAAAAAAAATCATCCCTTTGATTGAGAGCGAGAGAGAAACATAAGTTTAGGCTGCAATTCGTAGCCCAGTCCATCCGTACACACAACTAGTATCGCTTTCTGTAACACGACATTGCTCCTGACATGACAGTTGATCCAATCTTGTTTTCTCCAAGGACTTAGGGTCAGAGTTGTGATAGGGTTGTAGGGTTAGTTTGATGTGAGGATAGGATTAAGGTTAGAATTATGTTTGTGGGTAGAATCTATGCTTGGCTTAGCGTGCAGATATTTCATGGGAACAATTGTCGTAGGAGCAAATGCCATGCAACTATCGCTTTTAAGCTGTCCAGAAGCACAAAACCCCAATTCACGTGATAGTCATAAGATGCTTTCATTCTGGTTAAGTCCGGAAACATTGTAACAGGAGGTCAAGGAGAGGGTGGACATTTAAGCCATAGCTTGGGCTGACCATTCAAAAAACATGTGATCAATATGGTGACGTGTTTGGGGTTTTTGTAGCGGTCAGACCAGCGGTAGAATCTCTTTGTCGTATAGCGTCGTATATCTCCATTTTGTCTAAATTCGAGGTCAGTGAATCTTGTCCAAATGAGATCAGAGAGGGAAAGAAGGGGTTAGGAAGGAATTGACAGAACATTCGAGAGGAGGATGAAGAAAACTGAAAGAAGACAAGGAAGTAAAGAGAGAGAGCACGTCGAAGATAAAAAATACCGTAAATACAACGCCCCCTCCCAGCGATAACTTAAAAAACATTGAATAAATCCAAATACCATTTCAGGGTATGAAACTGCAACTTATTACCAACATTTTACAGAAAACCAAATCCAATTTCCTTCAGTGGTTAAAGAGAAATGATGTTCTTTGTAGAGTATGCCAGGAATCCCTTCCCTCCAAGTTCTGTCCATTGTGTTCACACATTAATACCGCTGTATGCAGCTCCAAGAGCATCCAAGTGCTTAACTTGGAAGAAACAGACCCATGACATGCTTTATAAAGATCCACATTTCTCTGTGACCACTTAGCCAAACAAATTGAATGGAGTTTTCTGTAAAATATAGGTAAGATGTTATATATTCTTAAAACCTGAAATATTATTAAAACAGTTTAATCATATTGAAAATTATCAATGCGGAAATCCGATTTTTTTTTTTTTTTTTGGGGGGGGACATACTCTAAGCTGACTGAAATGGAGTAAGGAGCTATATCTGTCGTGCATCTCCTTATCACGTGGTCATGCTATTGTCCGTCCCTAGATTCGGCGGAGCTCAATCATGGACACCGACGAGGATTTCGTCAATCTCCCCTGGAACGACTTTGCCGTCATCTCCAAGACGTTGTTCGGGCTTGCCGTCGTCGTGGCGTTTCTCCGCATCATGCCCTATCTGACCTCCAACGACGTCGTGGGCGCCTTCCAGCTCTCCCTGGGCGACATGATCGTCAACACTTCGCACTTCTTCGTCGTTCTCCTCGCCGTCTTCGTTGCCTTCGCCACCGGCATGACCTACCTCTACGGGAACACCATCGAGGGATCCCGAACGCTCGCCTGTAAGCACCGACTGGGCGATTGCAGTGACTTGAAGGTTCACTTTGACAAGTAGGTGCTCCTTCAGAACTGTTCCACACCGAGGCCAGGTGATGGATTAACGGTTTTCTTGTAGTGGTTCCAGGACAATTACCCTCTGGACAATTACCCCACACCCTTCCCCTTACCTTGTAACCCTAATACTAATCCTAATCCTGAACCTAATATACTAACCCTAACCCAAACTCTAACACTAAACCTAACCCTAGCACTAATCTTTACTCTAACCTTTGATCATCACTAGCCAGTATTCAGCAGGGGGGGGGGGGGGGACGGGGGGGGGGATAAATGCCCTGATACGCTTGACGTCAGTGTACTCTCTACATTTACCTCAGTCTTGAGCAAGTAGCTGCTTTGATTCGTTTCTTCCGGCGCCATGTTTTGTTTGTTAAAGAAGTTCACAAATAACATCAATAGTTGTTGTGATTCGGTCGACTCAACCTAAGACAAACAAAATAAGCCTCTTTTATGATTTTGGCAATAATTTTTCTCAATTTCTAACTCCGTTGCAGGACTGCGCTATTGTCATCATGCAAAGACTGTCATTCTCCCTATCCAGTAGAGCGTGATTTCATCGTATTGTTTTCGGGTCGCGAACAAATATAACTGCGCCGGATAAACTGTAAAGAACAAAAGCAACAATTTTGCATCAGGGTCGCGGTTTGCCAGTGAAGCTGCCAGCTGTATCAATCTGTTATTACATTATCACAATGCGAACATGGATGTTTTGCGTGAACAAGTAAGAATAATGATGTTTGATAGGTTTTCTTCTCAGAGTCCGTGTAAGACTTGTCGTCACGCTGTAGACATCGCTGGCAGTGAGGCGAAATTATGAGGAACTCAAGATGGTAACTCTTATTGTAGAATAAACTGAAAACGCATGCGCACACTGCAAAAACATCGGTGTTAGAATTAACGCCATGGGTGTTAAATCTAACACCGATCAAGTGTCAATAGAGGACCACACCCACAGGTGTAGAAGGTATATTGTGATGGTGTTGAAAAGTGTTCATCTGGCACTTCGTGGTGTTAATTTAACACTACAACTGGTGATATTTTGACACTGCGCTGGTGTTAATTCAACAATGACACCGCATGGTGTTGATTTGATATTGCTGGTGTTAATGTCAATGGTATAACACCCGCCCAGCTTCAATAGGAGACCACACCAACTGGTGTTACTGTGGTGTAAATGTGTTCACACATTTTTTTTTTTCAAAAATCAAGTACTTTATCGGAAAATTCTTGATCGTCTTGTTGAAGTTCAAAATCAACAAGAAGAACATTAACTAAGAAACTATTCAAAAAACAACTTTGTATTTTGAAGTGACACCCAGAGGTGTTAATCTAACACCACAAATGACTACCGGAAATTTAACACCAGCTCGGTGTTTCATATTTAACACCGGACTTTTTGCAGTGCATGAGCACACATGCACGGAAACACAGATACATACACTCCTCTCTCTCCCCTCTCCCTCTCTCTCCCTGTCTCTCCCTGTCTCTGATTTTGATTTTATTTCTGAATTTCTTTTTCATACATACATGAAGTACAAAGTCAATTGAACAAACAAATTGAGCACAGTATAAGTTGAATCTGACAATTAAAGCAAATAAAGGATTAATTCAAATATTCAACTTTCCCCTGATACAATTCAAAGTGAAAATAAACTATTTTGTGCATACATTTATGCAAACATAAGTTACAGTATACCTCTTGCTCGAAGACGAATTAGGCAATTCTTGATGTGCAGAAATTCAGGAGACCATCGTCATAAGCAAGCGCTTGACGAGGACAATGGCCTCAGAAATGATTGTCTTAACAATACAACATTGTAAGAATATAACATAATAAGTCACCACTCACTGAGTGGCGATAAGGAGAAGGGAGGGAAGAATGAGGGGAAACAGTGCAGTGGTGCATTGTGCATTGTGCAAGATGTGGGGTGCGTCTCTTGCCTTCTCACATCTGGGCCCTGTTTCATAAAGCTGTTCGTAAAGTTACGAACAACTTACGAGCGACTGGTGATCAGTTCTGATGTGCTATACTTATCAGAATTTCAATGATACAGCACAAGATCTGATCACCAGTCGCTCGTAAGTAGTTTGTGACTTTACGAAGAGCTTTATGAAACATCTCCAGCTCCTTTCTATCTCATGATCACCATATTGCACTGCATGCTGATGTTGTTTCAGATCGTTTTACACCTTGTGCTGGCAAGATCAGCAGCGCCCTCTATTGATATCTACCTCTGCTGCAGTCTTGCTCCCCATGGGCCTCCAAACTCCCTCTGTGTTTAAAATGCACAAATTGATCGAAAACCACGCAGGGCAGATAACGTTAAAGCATGGTGATTTGCCGAATAAATGAAATCAGGTTTTTTGTTTCGCTCTCGTATATTCCTCTTGTTTAGATATGAACGTATTGGTATTGCAAATTATTGGAGGTTGCATGGCAATTCTCCCGAAAATATCCACTTCTGCAGTATCCGAGTCTGGGTTGCCTCGTAACCGACGTCGTCCGGCAAAGTCTGTATCATGATATATGGCTCAACATCTCTATATAGATTCTATTTATATGACGTAAGTTGACTTACAAATCGTAACAAACAGGTGTCATTAACCTTGCCACAAATTCTTGCCCAACGCTCCCGATAGCATATTTCAGACGGTGGTGACGCTCTACTGGTCGATGTATGGCTTCATGGGTACGGACATCTTACAGCTGCCCGCCGAGCAGCAGTCTTTGTACGTGGCCGGTCTCACGCTCTTCGCGCTCTTCAACATCCTTGCCATCTTGGTACTCCTCAACGCCCTCATTGCCATCATGAGCAACGTCTACAATGCCATTGAGGTGGGTATATTTGATGACCAAGGTCATTGAGCTAAATTGGAGGAGCTTGCGTGCAAAAAAGGGCCCACATTTAAAACATTTTACTTGCAAAAGGGCCTTTCAGCTTAAGTGGATTTGATAATGTGTTTGTGTGCTTTTGTGTGTGTTACCACCATCTTTCCCTATGTGTACAAATACGATGTTATCATCAGTAGTAGCATGATGATGATGATGATGATGATGATTATCATTATTATTATTATTATTGTCATTTTTATTATTATTATTGTCATTTTTATTATTATTATTCAGACTAAAATGTTCTATACTGTTTGCATCCCTCAGGAAAACGCCGATGTAGAATGGAAGTTCTCTCGCACTGTGCTCTGGATGTCATTCATGGACGATAGCTTCACGGTCCCGCCCCCTTTCAATCTGGTTCCAGATTTCGGCGCCTTGTGCTCTAGATTGACTAAATGCCTTGACAGAAAGAAATATCAGGAATCGATCATGCTCTCTGAAATGGTAAAGTGGAGACAATCTAAAGGCTTTAGCACGCCGAGCACAGTAACGGCAACGGTCAGGCAGCTATGGTGCGCTAAAAGGTACCATATCTTTTTCTCTTTTTGAAAAAAAAAGAAGATAATTCGGTACAAACTCACCCAACTTTTATTCTTATCTCAAAATCAAGAGTAACAAAATCACCAGCTGAAGATCTATTTTGTAACCAAATTATTAGCGGGGAAATGATATTGTAACAGAACCAGACATGGTTCCTTTTGGCGCACCATGGCAAAAAACTGGATCGTTCCCGTTACCTTGCTCGGTGTTCCGAGGCCTTAACACTGACTATTTAAGTAACCTCTATATAGTGTAATACGCTTTGCCGTTAAATGTGTAGTTTGGCTGTAAAATACTTCTTGAATGTCTGAGAACGGGTCGAAACGAGATCTGGCAAAATGCGTCTTTAAAACATTCCCTTAAAACGAAGCGGACGAGAGTAGAAGTTAAGTCCGAAATGTATACTGGTGAATGTGTGATTTCAGGGTTGTTTATGTCTCATTTTACCATTGACGATTTGTATATCAAAGATGAAATTTATGCATTTAGATGAATAAGATATAGAAATGCCAAACATGATGTACAGCACATGAAATAGGAGTGTGAGTTGTGAGGACATGGAATGCAATAATGGCAAATTATCTTGTATAGATATATTCCAATTCTGAAATAAGTAGCCTGAACGGGCGTTTTCAAGAGAATCAGGCAGGACGCATGTCTGTATGGTACCCAAGTAACAAATACAACTCAACTGCATCAGTTGCGCTAGTTTGCCAACATCCTTCCTGAGATGGGGCTAAGAGGAACTTAGACGTAAACCAGTGTGTGAGAAGTATCACATCGACCAACGGACCGGTTTGTCAAATCAAATATTCAAATTCATGAGAAAACTAAAAAAAAAAATGTTCGTTACTACCAGGGAATGTGCTAAAGGCTTTGTACGCCATAAGTTGCACAACAACTAGCGCATGCAAACTTACATTCCAAGCAGTGATATATAAATTATGATACGGTTTGATATGATATGAATAAAAATATCGAAGGATAATGAAGGTAATTAATTGCAACGATAACTGAAGTTCCGGAACTAAAATAGGAATGACGTAGATGCATTCTTAAGTTGGTTCATTCATGTAGTTGTAATGTACCGAATGAAGCCACCAGACTTTACAGTAACAAGCCGAATTATGCAGAAGTAGAATATATCAATCTATCCTGCAAAGATCTTTATCATCAATATATTTTATTTTGTATTCCATTTTCTCCTACATTCCATTCCTTACATTCTTTCAGTTCGTAAGTATAAAACAAAGAAATATCATGGTCGGTAGGTATTTCCTGCTGCCATTCCCGTTGTGACACGTTCATCCTAACTGCATGACTCGATTGAAGATTTCATTTTGTGTAATTCGCCACATCGTTCTGCACTGTGTTTGAATAGTGAGCACGCTTTGCACCGGTTGGCCTATCATATTACAGTAACACTGTTATAGTCAACGCATGCACAACGTCTGTGAGTCTGTGTATTGTTTTCCGTTAACTCTGCACTGTTTCCGTATTTTTCTTTTTTTTTTAATTTCTTGCACCGCGGTTTTTGATGTGCTTTAGCCGCTCATTTTGTTCTTAGTGATCGTCGGGTTTGTGTGGGAAATTATTTCTTCATTTGTTCCATTTCGACTGATTAAATGAGGAGGTTCTTGATTACTGTCTGTCTGTGCACGATCAGTCTAATGTGACTGAGACACATTGATCTCACAGGGTTTCTCTTTTTTTTTTTCTTTCGTGCAAGCCACTTGGCAAGGTTTCGGGAATACTATGATGATAACATCATCCCGTAAAAAATACAAATACACGTACAGAAATAAATATAATTGGCAGGCCCTACATATTCACCAATTTAAAAGAGCTGAAACCTTGAATTGGGGTTAGGTGATGGCACTGTGGAATAGTGGAAAGACCCCGGACTCTAAATCAAGGAGTTGCTGGGTGGCTACTTTTAGACAAGTGTGGTATCTACAGTATGCCTCTCATGAACAAGAGGGGGGAAATCGGTGAAAAAAACAAAAACGAATAAACAATCCATCATACTTGGCAATATTATGGTGATGACATATTAGTCATTAGTGTGATTATGATGCTGCTGATACTGCTTGTGATGATGATGATGATGATGATGATGATAATAATAATGATGATGATGATATTGTAATATCAATTATAATGATTATAAAATAGTACTAAGCTGCTATTACTACTACTACTACTACTACTACTGCTACTAGCCTACTACTACTAAGACTATACTACTAATGATTGTGATAATAAGAATAATAATAATAGTAATAATGTTAATAATAATAGTAATAATGTTAATGATAATAATAATAATAATGATTATAATAATGATAAAAGTAATTATGATGATAATAATAATAATGATGATAATAATAATAATAATAACGTTGACAACAACAATGATAATAATTCAACATTACACATTCACTATTACAGGTTTGTATTGATGTTCATTGATATATTTACTCACCACTACATTTATTTTAATGATAATAATGGAAGAGATTAAAGCAGAGATGAAGTGAAAATCGATTGACAAGTGGAGTATATGCATCCTCTTTTTTTTTTTTGCTAGTCATTACTATCTAACTCGTTTCATACAGGATTCTGAATTTCCTATACATTTTTACCGTATGTCCCGAAACAAAAAATTACAACGGGACCCTCCGCAATGATATCAATAAAAATAGTGACTCAATCCAAATACAAATTCAGAGTATGAAACCATAACCCATTGCCCACATCTTACAGAAAACCCCATTCGATTTGCTTCAGTGGTCAAAGAGAAACGAGGAATTTTGTAGAGGATGTCAGGAATCTCTTCCCTCCAAGTTCTGTCTATTGTATTCACACAAAAAAGCATCGAAGTGCTAAACTTGAAAGAATCAGACTCATGACACGCTTTACAACATTCCACATTTCTCTGTGACCGCTTAACCAAATTGAATGGGGTTTTCTGCAAAATAGAGCTAAGATGTTATATTTTAAGACCTGAAGTAGCACTTAGACAGTTTAATCATATTGGGTGTTATCAATGTGAAAATTTAATTGTAATTTTTTTTTGGTGACATACTGTATATAACTACTAAAGGCTTCCGTAAGTGAAAAATTAAAAACAAACGGGTGTGAGTCATGAAATATGGTCAGGATAGCCAATAGACAGAGTAATAAAGAAGTTTATTGCCCTATTACCTTATTTACGTTCCTCCTACGCGAGGTTGGATGATATCATACGTAGTATCCTGGTCCTCGCATTATATAGTTATTGTAACCCCCAAAGGAGAAGGGCAACATACACGTATTTACACAGTTGCGATTATAACGGCAGTCTGTACTACCTGTTTAATATCCATATCGACGAATGAACATAATTATATCAAGAATATATTTTACAGCGAGAGTTTATTATTATTCTCTTTCTCGTAAAGTCCACCTTCTTTTACCAGTATGTATGTATACAGCCTATACCCGGCACTATCGTATTTTACATTACTGTTAACACAAAATATCAACTCCCCTATATCTTCTTTGATTAAATTTTGCCCTTTTTAAAGAAAAGATAACGAAATCATCATTCGTAAGGTAGGGGAACATTTGGTAACCCCTCCGGCGCCACCCCCGACAGACAAGAACGCAAAGCTGAGAAACCTAATATTTTTTTTTTGTTTTTGTTTCAGCTAATTCCTATAAACGTATGTACCTCAGGGACCGGGATATCTTATTAGACAATATTAAGCAACTTATCAGACATTATGATAACATATTAAATGTTTTCCTTCTTTTGTCATTTTTCCCTTTTTGTCAATTTCTGTCGTGCCTTCTGTCAGATCGTGAGTATCGAACAATTGTACACGGTTGTTATGGAAACCATTAATCTCTGTAATGTTTTCATATCAATATATTGTGATTCTATACTCGCAGCGCATTATTGTCACAGGTGCCGTGCTGCATTTCACCGTATAACTCTTCACTTTGTTCGTCACCAACGTGTGCGTTCGACTTTTGTATCTAGCATCCAGTCTTTCACTCTGTTGCAATTGCAGTCTATTTGGTGTGATTATGCTGGTTACTGCTGTACATGGATGTCATTTTTGCTTACGCGCAGATCAATGGTTTCGATCACTCGTCATGAAACACTCGTTTGTCATATCGTCTGTTGACATATTTACTTATAGCGGTGACCGACTTGTTTCTGTGTGATCTGAATTCTCCGTTGTCTTCTTATCGTTTCTGTGTATGTTTCTTTGATCACGTGTCAACGCGACAAATTTGTACTGTACTGTCCTCACGAAATACCAAGCATAGACAAGACTTATGCCGTTTCTTGAATAAAAAAAGCCTTGTACACAAGGTTCATCACAAAGTAAACACTAGCACGCCACTTCAATCATATAAACGATTATACACAGAAGTGTTGACTTGCACTCTTATATCTCATTGAATATGGGCCTATTTGCTTGTATGCAAAGTGCAAATACTATACTTTGTGCAAAAAAAAAAAGAACATAAGCAAGGCAGAGAAATAAGCAGAGTACACCCAAAACACACAAACACATCGTCACACTCACGCAACAAAACCCCCTCAATCCTTTCAACAAGAGCCTCAGTTGACTCGAACTGTATTTTCAGAACACGTCTATTCTGCTGGTAGCCTTTTGCCAAGGCCCTCTCACTGTATGGTGATGAGCTCAGCTGAGCTGGATTGCGCTGTCGCACTTGACGGGGCTCGCTTCGCTCGCCCGTTATTTCCATCGTACAGCCGCCAGAGGGCCTTGACAAAAGGCTACACTGCTGGTGGCTAGTTTGGCGGCGATCTATCACTGCTGCTCGACTTTTTCTGTTGCTTTTATATCAATGGTCAAAGCCATTGACCACCCCCTCTCTATTGGAATTAACCCTTGTCAATTTCTATCCTCGCTAGTTTGAATAGTATTTTCTGCATATATATATATTTTTTATGAGTATCTGACTTAATTGTACATTTTTGAGCTAATATTCTTTTTTTTTTTAGCAAAAGAAACAATCTCTAGTTCCGACACGACTTTGGTACAATTAATATGTTCTTTTGATTGAGAATTTTTCTCCTTTATTTTAATCAGTGAGATTTCATTATCGAAGGCTTATAAGGGGAACATACACATTGTAATCACAGCTTACAGGGAGGGAAATTTTGTAATCTGATTCTATTAAACGGTAATCAAGATACAAATGGCGTCTGAAATGGTATTTGCTTATCATACATTGTCATATCGTATACTAAAGTATTTCAAACTTAAAATATATTTCAAATTATCTGGCCTATATACTAGTAGTTCACCTGTATACTCAAATTGGAAGTTTCATTACTTCGATATTATTGTCATCACTATCGACATAATCATCACGTTGTTTACATTACTAGCTTAAATATTACTATTATCCCCCTCAATATTGATGTAATATACATAAAACTGTTGTCCACATCAATCCCCATTTGACCACTTATATTGTGATAACTTCTGTTATTGTTATTTTCTTCATATAACCATCGGAAATGATCTATTTATCATTTAAAGTCAAAGTCATTGTGGTTCTTATGATCATCTTCAAATTTTCGTCTTAATCGAGGTTTTTTTTTTTTTTTTTCTTACAGATGCGACACGAGTACCAAAGTGTAAATCAGGAAGAATATCAGGTAACATAATGACGCGAAGGTTAAACCAAAGCCTGCCGCACATTCTACGACTTTCGGTCGTACGACTGACAGACTTTGGATCCGAAATAAATCGCAATATCCTTAGAATAAACACGCTTGTTTATTTCAGATCCAAAGTCGTTAAGTCGTGGGACCGAAAGTCGTATATTGTGCAGATGTTGTACGGTGAGTAGCTTTAGAATATCTCTTTGAATGATTTTTTTCCCCCATGCCCATTGTTTGAACGTAGTGTATCAAAGTAGTAAAGTGCTCCTCAACCATTTATGCGAATATGATATCGAATAATGATATAGATATATCTCTCCACTTGTTTGACATTATAGTCGAAGTCGACGAACTAAGATGTATTTTGAAACGCCCCTGATGAGAAATTTTATGGAAACATGATATTGGTTCAAAATTGTTCAACTAAAAAGTGACTTCCATGTGGAAGATCTATCTGACCAAAAGCTCTCGCTGTCACTATTAAAGGGCTTTTGTAACGTTTCCATTCTATTCCTTTGATTCTAGATTCCCAGTACACGATAAAAACGAAAGCTGAGATGCAAACACCATAATACGGTGTTATGATGACATTAAAGAGTTAGATTTAATGCAATATTATTAACATTTTTAATGTTTTTTGAAAATCAGTTCCAGTGTTCAAATATTCTGGAGGACTACTTGTCAGACCATTCATGGCTTTGATCGAATCGAATTAATCTGAACTGGATTACTTTTCTGTGAATTTTTCGTTATATAGAACGTGATCGCACAAATCATGGATCGGTATATTGCCAACAGACTGACGAGTGAACAAAGCGCCACCGGTGATATCAGCCCGCTCGACATCCGGGACCTTCGGAACGACGTTGCGTCACTCCGGTGAGGTTGCCTGACCTTGAAACAATGAAATGACATACTAGTTTTAAGTCATTGAGCGGTGTTATTTACTGTCGGAAGTTAAGAGAGAGAGATCACACTGAAAGAGAAACCATGATACCCATAGAAAACAAGAAAAATCATTCATAATTATAATATTTTATGAACAAAAAGGGATTTTGGCCTTCTTTTATTAGAATCAACGTCATTGTTATTTTGGAAATTGTGGTGTTGTTTTACCGTCAAATATTAATGTAAAAGAGGGCAATATAAAAGGTAAAAGCATATCCATCTATCTGTCCATCTGTCTATCTTTCTGTCTATCTATATGTCTTTCCATCTATCTATCTCTATCTATCTTTCTGTCTATCTATATGTCTTTCCATCTATCTATCTCTATCTATCTATCTATCTATCTATCTATCTATCTATCTATCTATCCATCCATCCATCCATCCATCCATCTATCTATCTATCTATCTATCTATCTATCTATCTATCCATCCATCCATCCATCTATCTATCTATCTGTCTATCTATCTATCTATCTATCTATCGATCTGTACAGTATGTCCCAAAAATACAATCTCAGTATGATTAAACTCTCTAAATGATACTCCATGGTCTTAAAATATAATATTTTAACTCTATTTTGCAGAAAACCCAATTCAATTTGGTTAAGCGGTCACAGAGAAATGACGATTATTGTAAAGCATGTCATGAGTCTAATTCTTCCAAGTTTAGCACTTGGATGCTCTTGTGTGTGAATACAATAGACAGAACTTGTGGGGAAGAGATTTCTGACATGCTCTACAAAAATTCCTAATTTCTCTTTGACCACCGAAGCAAATCGAATGGGGTTTTCTGTAAGATGTGGGCAATGAGTTATAGTTTCGTACCCTGAAATTGTATTTGGATTAATTTACTATTTTAAAGTTATCATTACAGAGGGTCCCGTTGTATTTTTTTTCTTTCCCCCTATATATATATATATATATATATATATATATATAAATGAAAGAACGCCCATTTTAAATTGCGATCGAGGAAATGATCATTCTCCCATAGCCTTTAGAATTACTGATCTTTCATGCAACTTTAATCCCAGGTTCGACATCACCAAACAGCTGACTCAGATGGAAGAAAGCCTCACTCGGGGCAACCAACAAGGAGACCAAATCTTCGGCCAGAGCAGGGAGGCGAAGGTGGTCTTTGACCGAACTCTGGAGATAGACGATATGGTGTACAAGTACAAGGCGGCGCTGCGCAACATCTTCGAGAGCGTCGAGAAATACAAGGTGAGCGCGGCGGCAGTCCCCTCATGAATATGCATTCTGCATAACTTATGAAAGTAGTCCCTATTCAATTTTTTTTTAATGTGTTCTGCGTAAGATGGTTTTTAAGGCGTTAAATGATTTTGCACCTCCGTATTTAAAAGATCAATTTCAATATTGTCATTTTAATTATTCGCTTAGGTTAACAGGTAACTTAGCATTGCCAAAACCTAGGACAGAATATTGTAAAAGAACTTTTTATTATAGGGGTGCTGTGCAATATAACAATCTCCCTCTAAATTTAAAAGTTGCTTGTAGTCCTGCTTCATTTTCTAGTAAGTTAATATCATTTGTTCCAGATTTTTTATAATCCCTCCATAGTGTAAGTTTTTTTTTTGTAGCTCAGTTGATATACTTTTTTTCTCTTGTCAATGATATACATATTTTTACAGTTTGAATCTTTTTATCCTGATATCAATATCAATTGCATGTTAGGACACATGGAAGAACAGCCATGTCTTCGTAGACTGAGCTGAATGGGCTATCCTACCGTACATATTCGCTGCTTATTTTTTTTCTCTTGTTTTCTTCCCTTTTCCATATTTGATGCATTCTATGTTTTAAGCATATATTCTTCTGTTGAGCATATGTTGTATATTGCTTGTCATACTTTTACTGTACTTTTTTTTTCTGCATGAATTTACGGTGAATAAATAAAACAAATCAAATCAAATCAAGACCTGTCATGTAGACAAACATCATATCATTTGATGATTAAGGTAACCTCTAGTCACTGTCTTCTGTTTGAGCTGTTATAGGTTGTCAATAAGTTTCCTTTCCCGCAAGGACAATACGATTATGTGATGGGGATATACCCTGACTTCTCCTAGAGTTCATGACATCATTTACGGACAAAAAATATTATAAAGAGAAGAAAATTCAACATATTTTCACGTTTCTAATACAATAAAAGAGCACTTGACTCACCTCTCTCAAAACTCCGGCCGAATAGTATTATCAATAACTGTGCACTTTTCACGAAAAATGACATTTGGTGGAAATTTTCTTATATTTTCTTTATGTTGTTGTCCACACATGGTGTCATGAACTATACTAGTCTTCTTATATCCAGCGATGGTGGGACTGAAACCTTGAAAATTCATGACTTTTGAATCGATTGTCCGATTTCCCTCAAACCTTCATCGATTTGTTCTGCTAATATTGCTGCTTTCACTCAAATCCATATGTATATTTTGGTTTTGGTTTCTAAACGTTTACAGGACGGCTTCCGTTGTTTTATCTTTCTAGTGATAGATGACTAGTTATTCAAAATGGTCTATTCATCACTTTAAGGAGACAATCGTTTCATTTTCTTTCAGGATGTCGTCCCGACGAGCGAGGATCTTGAGTCATGGTTTATACGAATCATCCCTCAGGTGGGACCAACAGTTACTGTTGAAGCACCACGACCTGAATCCCACTCCATCGGTGCTCAAATCGGCTCTCCCCCTGTAGAAACAAAATCCATCGAAACACAGACCACAGTAGCGATCACGGACGTTACAGACGCCGAAACTCCGGCGCCAGCACCGGAGTTGGATGTTAAAAGCGCCGAAACACAGACGCCAACAGCGGATTTGGATGTTACAAGCGCCGAAACACAGACGCCAACAGCGGATTTGGCGGGAACGGGAGTTCAGACGGAAGAGACAAGTGTGAGCTCGTCGGACACGCAGACGGATGAAGTGGAAGTCGAACACGTTGAGACGGTGCAGACGAACGGAGCTCCAGAGGAGGCGGAAGCTCCAGTCGCCGAGGAGGAAGAAGATTCGCAGAAAAAGAGACACACCCGTACTTCCGGTCTCGTACCCTCTCTCGTCAGGATGTACGAAGAGGAGACGGAACACACGGAAAAGCCGAAGCCGCGGTGGCGGCGTGAAAGGCGACCGTCTCGTATTCCTCGTCTGAAACGATTCGCCAACAACAACCAGAATAGGAATGACTCACCGAGTGATTATTAAATGTTGACGAAATTGACGACACAACGCCAGCTAGTGACCAAAAATGTACTGTGTCTTTTCGCATACCAGTTTGCAATATAATGCCTTGTGGCGCAATGCGGCAGATTTACAAGTTGTAACAAGAAAACGAGGGGAAAAAAGAAAAGAGAAAGACGAGCCGCCTGTGTTCATACTTGCCCGAAGAAAGGAATAGTTATTTAGTAACCTCAAGATCATTGGAGTGCTGAAATCGTACGTGATATAAAGTAAGCTCGTTCATGATTCTCTATTCTAATACATATATGCTGTTATTGTAATTGTGTTAGCTAGATATTTGTAATGAGTATCAGTCATAGCAGATGATTAAATACAGCTATCATATTATTTCTGGATTTTCCTACTTGCACGTGGTGTCCTGTCTACAAATTATAGATTGAACTTACGAACTATTCTGGAAAAAATCCCGCGAATCTGTCACTCTGTTAAAATTTTTTCCATGTAGCCTCTGAAGAACACGCTGAGTTTCTTTACAGAAGACAATGTCATATGTCAATGACAATGTCATATGAATGATATGTAATATGAATTTATGTATATTTTGCCTGTTATACATATGCTCACAGTCGCATATTAGTTTCTATTAACGATTCAGGGATGAGGAGCAATATATTTACGTTTACGACGGGGAAATACAAATCTATATTTGCTAGCCGTGTGTCTGCCACCACGATTTATTGGAGAAGTTTAAATATTCTTTTAAGTCTTGGTTTACTTTTATTGGCACGTAGACTTTAAGAGAGAAATTAATAACTTTAAGATAACTACTGTGACACTATGAGGACTTTCATTCATACTTTCATTCATACTAAACGGTATAAGCAAAAAAGAAAATAAAAATGACAGTGGATAAACAGTGCTATTAACCCCAGCGTCGGAGCTCTGATAATTCTCTACAGTCTCAATGCATGGTACACCTGGCTCTTTTAAACAGCGGCTTAAGTTATGTCATATTTGTGTGTTTTAAATCGCAGCTTAACACCTTTGTTACTTTTGAATTTGTAATTATATTTGTTGAACAATGTATTATAATATCATGTCCTCCTGCCTTAAGCCAAACATCCATTCTGATAACCATGACATTGATGCATGAAATTTATCGTTTTACAATGATTTTGTTCCCCTTTATCACTCTTCTATTCTTTTGTCTTTCTGTATTTTTACAAGAAAGAATGGTCTCCTTTGGTTGTTTTTTTTTCTTTTCCACACGTTATCATCAATAGCCAAGTCATTCGGAGTCATACTACGAGTCATTTCACACTGTGATGTGCTTTTTCCACTGAGAGTTCGCATAGTAATGTTTTGTTTCGCACTATGACTTTATTGCAACTGATTGACAAAACACTGATCAATTCAGTGCTCATTTACGTCGACGTAGGGCAATTTGTCAATAAGTTGCAATGACACTTGCTGTCGGACGGAGGTTCAATAGTTCAGTGGAGATGACCCTGTCCGGTGATCAGGAGGTCGTAGGTTCGAATCTGCTCGAGTATGTACGCCCATGATATTTTATCATGGCTACTATTAAAAAAAACCCCGATCAATTCAGTACTCATTTACGTCGATGTAGGGGAAAAAAGAAAAAAGAAAGACGAGCCGCCTGTGTTCATACTTGTTCATAATTTGTCAATCAGTTGCAAAGAAAACATGAATTTGGACTATGACTTGATTTTTCACAAAGTATTCGTGAACTGATGATTTCCAATATGTTCACACTCTTAAAACGCTCGAATTTAACAGTGTGAAGAGATTTCACACTGTGTTCACAATGTGTTCACGCTGTGTTTCACATTGTGTTCCACACTGTGGGACACTGTTCTTCCCAGCAGAGACAGCTCTTCTGCTTTTATTATGTCTGCCTCCATACACCTCCCTTGTTACTTTCATGAGCCGACGCCCTGACAAAGTAACATTGTTGGTAGGAGGTTTGCAGTCATTTAATGATTTATCCATATTCTTTAATATCTTCTCTCTCTTTTTTTCAAATCAAGAGAGGATTGCGACTCGTAGTGGCAAACACACCTTGTTACTTTCATGAGTCGACGCCCTGACAAAGTAACATTGTTGGTAGGAGGTTTGCAGTCATTTAATGATTTATCCATATTCTTTGATATCTTGTCTCTCTTTTTTTTTTTCAAATCAAGAGAGGATTGCGACTCGTAGTGACAAACACAGAAATAAGAATGAATGGAACTAAAAATTATTTCAGAAATCCATTTTTACATAATTTATATTATGTGTTGCTGGCTGGTTGTTCTTTTTTTTCGCGGAGTAATATGTTCAAATTGACCAGGAAATTGTATTCTCATGGGTGTCAAGTGGCAGTGAAATTTCATGTATGTTGATGCACTCTTGTTTTTATTTGTAATAATTATTGCAAATCAATCTTAAGCATTTTAATGTTACTGGGATATATACAAAACAGTATAAAGTCTAATAAAGTGTATTGCATTTGACCTGACCTTCCATTGTTATTGTTGATTTGTTTTTCCTTTGCATGAACGTTTTAAGGCAGTAACGTCTAGTTGAAATGCAGTGAGGAAATATTTTTTTGGGAATCTTTTTCTTTGCTTGATGTGGATATGTTTTAGTCATTGCCCTGCACTTAAAAAAAAGAAAAAAAAATATCATTCAAATTCGTGTCTTATTCTTTTGTTGTTCTTCATGATTGTAACCACTGGGGGATGGGGGGAGGGGGGGGGGGGGTGGAGGCAGTTCTCCCCACCCGAAAGAAAGAGAATAAGTCCTGGGTGTAGATTAGACATTGGCAGTTTGTACCTCGCAGTTGCGAAGTACAGAGAGAAAACGCATCTCAAAGATGTGATACTACGTCATCTTCTGTAACACAAGCTTGCCTTTTGTCAGCGAGGTCACGTGACATTGATTTTGCTCCTGCGACAATTGATCCCATAAGAATTCTGCACGCCAGGCAAAACATAAATCCTTCCCACAAACATAACCCTTACCCTAATCCTAATCCTCACATCAAACTAAATCTAAAACTCTATCACAATCGGTCCCTAAACCCTGAGTCCGTGGAGAAAATAACACCGAAGCAATGTATTGTCGCAGGAGTGAATGCCGTGTCACTGGCAGTACCCCAGTGGCAGCTTATCATCCGAACTTCCCTGATTGGACGTGACGAAATGGAAAAGGGGTTTCCCCCAAGTCTGCTCTGGAGCACCCTTTAAGAAAAATTGCTACTCCAGAGGGAGTATTTCTTTGCCGTCTCCAAAAGTGCGCTGGGATGCAAAATTCAAAGATAGCCGATGGATGAAAAAATGCAAATATAATTATTTTTTTGTCGACTACATTGTCTGCATTCGTCTTCCCAGAGCCAATCAAGGTCACTACATCCCACTCCCTGTATATAATTTAATTTCTAAGTGATGTAAGTGTATCTCTGCCGACCAACTGCTGGGAAATGCAAGAATGTACCTGATACATTAACCCAGATAACTGTAATTCGATTTCCCGACTGCAAATGAAAACGGTTGAATATATAGATGATTAATCTGAGTCAGGCGGTTATTTTGATAGACAAAAGATAAAAAATGGCTGGGATATACAAATTTTTTTTCATTTTCAACCCAATCGTGCTTTTGGATATGACTGGGTATACCCTGCCATTCGTAAATAATAAAAGTATATCTTAAAGCAGGCAACTGCCCCCCAAAATATATATATATACACACACACACACACACACACACACACACACACACACACCCCACACATATATCTTTCCATATATATATATATATATATATATATATATACATATATATATGTATATATATATATACATATATATATGTATATATATGTATATAATATATATATACAATACATACATAGAGAGAGAGAGAAAGAGAGGGAGAGATAGATATATATTATTATAAGATATGTGGGATATGAGGAAAGATATAAATATATCAAGTACAACTGTAATTTGTAGTCCGCAATAGCATGGGGAACAGGAAAAAATTCCTTCTCTAAATCTTATCCTGCAGTAAATAGGGCTAACACCAACAGTTTATTTTCAATTCACAAATTTTGATGGTGTACAAGCGAGATAAGATTCAGAATTATTATTATTATTATTATTATTATTATTATTATTATTATTATTATCATTATTTTTATTATTATCATTATCATTATTATTATTATTATTATCATCATCAACATCATCATTTCATTTCGTATTTACTCGGGGTGGTAACTTCATTGTTACCACTGCTTTTAAGTGGGTCATGCAGTTACTATCATAAGCCAACATTGCCAGATACACATTCATACACCTGAAAAATCGTTGATAGAAACGTTTTGTCCAAGAACTTAAGAACTTGATAGGACTAGCACACACACTATGCCACACTATGCCACAGAGCCCCCCTTATGGAAAGAACACAGTTTTACCACACTAAGTAACACAGTGTGCAACACAGTGTGGCACACAGTGTCGAACACAGCGTGGAACACAATGTGTAACACAGTGTCGAACACATGTGTTTAATATGTGTTTAATATGTGATTTTGGGACGTGTGGTAACACTGTGTATTTACCACAGTGTGAAACACAGCGTCACCACACTGTGCAACATAGCGTTACCACATGGTCCAAAACACATATCAAATACACTGTGAATCAAACCACAGTCTCACACACTGTGACCACAGGGTTATAACCACATAGTCCACCACACTATATGAAATATGAACAGAGGAAAGGTGACTGGTGCACTTTTTATCGATCTTAAAAAGGCGTTCGACACAGTGAGCCATAATATATTATTACATGTTTTACAGAATGTCGGTATATTAGAGAAAGAGTTTGAATGGTTCTCTTCTTATCTGACTGAAAGGAAGCAGAAAACAAAAGTTGGGAAAGACTTGTCTGACTGTATGATCATTAAGCACGGCGTACCACAAGGTTCGATTTTGGGACCGCTGCTCTTTGTCATGTATATAAATTCGCTCCCGGAAGCGGTGACAGAAGTCAATTGTAAAATCCACATGTATGCTGATGACGCAGTTTTATTATTTGAAGGTTCATCAACAACCAACGGCGTAGCCAGGATTTGATCTTAGGGGGGGGCGGTTAGTCTGCGAGGGAGCGAAGCGACCGAGCCCGAGCGAGCGGAGCGAGCGAGGGGGGGGGGGGGGGGAGGGTGTGGGAGAGGGGTGTCCCCCCTCCCACAGTAAGAACTTTTTGCATTTTGATGTTGTAAATGGTGCAATTTGATGCATGTTTTTGCGCGTTTTATCGACGTGAAACAGTCCCACTTGTGTAAGGTAGCAGTATATTTTAGTGTAGATTATTATTGAACAATTTGCCTATAAATTGGTATAATTTTAAATACACTTCTTGTATTAATTCTTTTCACTGAATATCATGAACGCGACTGAACCCGAGCGAGGGGCGAGTGTGGGAGGGGGGTGTCCCCCCTCCCACGGTAAGATCTTTTTGCATTTTGATGTTGTAAATGGTGCAATTTGATGCATGTTTTTGCGCGTTTTGTCGACGAGAAACAGTCCCACTTGTTTAAGGTTGCAGTATATTTTGATGTAGATTATTATTGAACAATTTGCCTATCAAATGGTATAATTTAAACACACTTCTTAATATTAATTCTTTTCACCGAATATCATGAACGCGACTGAACCCGAGCGAGCGGAGCGAGAGAGGGGGGAGGGGAGGGTGTGGGAGGGGGGTGTCCCCCCTCCCACGGTGAGAACTTTTTGCATTTTGATGTTGCAAATGGTGCAATTTGATGCATGTTTTTGCGCGTTTTATCGACGAGAAACAGTCTCACTTGTTTAAGGTAGCAGTGTATTTTGATGTAGATTATTATTGAACGATTTGCCTATAAAATGGTACAATTAAAATACACTTCCTGTGTTAATTCTTTTCACTGGATATCATGAACGCGACTGAACCCGAGCGAGCGGAGCGAGCGAGGGGGGAGGGGAGGGTGTGGGAGGGGGGCGTCCCCCCTCCCACGGTAAGAACTTTTTGCATTTTGATGTTTTAAATGGTGCAATTTGATGCATGTTTTTGCGCGTTTTATCGACGAGAAACAGTCCCACTTGTTTAAAGTAGCATTATATTTTGATGTAGATTATTATTGAACAATTTGCCTATAAAATGGTACAATTT
Source organism: Diadema setosum (assembly GCA_033980235.1). Taxonomy (NCBI): domain Eukaryota; kingdom Metazoa; phylum Echinodermata; class Echinoidea; order Diadematoida; family Diadematidae; genus Diadema; species Diadema setosum. The sequence goes on along the minus strand of CM067070.1, from coordinate 11,987,549 downwards.
TAAATACACTTCTTGTGTTAATTCTTTTCACTGAATATCATGAACGCGACTGAACCCGAGCGAGCGGAGCGAGCGAAGGGGGAGGGGAGGGTGTGGGAGGGGGGTGTCCCCCCTCCCACGGTGAGAACTTTTTGCATTTTGATGTTGTAAATGGTGCAATTTGATGCATGTTTTTGCGCGTTTTATCGACGTGAAACAGTCCTACTTGTTTAAGGTAGCAGTATATTTTAGTGTAGATTATTATTGAACAATTTGCCTATAAAATGGTATAATTTAAACACACTTCTCAATATTAATTCTTTTCACTGAATATCATGAACGCGACTGAACCCGAGCGAGCGGAGCGAGAGAGGGGGGAGGGGAGGGTGTGGGAGGGGGGTGTCCCCCCTCCCACGGTGAGAACTTTTTGCATTTTGATGTTGCAAATGGTGCAATTTGATGCATGTTTTTCCGTGTTTTAACGAGTTGAAACAGTCCCACTTGTTTAAGGTTGCAGTATATTTTAGTGTAGATTATTATTGAACAATTTGCCTATAAAATGGTATATCATTTAAATAATCTTCTTGTATTAATTCTTACACTGAATATCATGAACGCTGTCTGCAGTTAAGCAATCAAACAGAAAAAGCATGCACACGAGGGTGTAGATAGGGGCATATCCCCTCCCACACGAAGGTGATTTTGCGTTTTCAGACCTAATAATACTTTTTCATCGAAGTGTTAAAATCACGGAATTTAGCTCTTATTCCGAATGTGCACCATCTGTGTGTATGTATAAAGTCTAGTGAGGTAGAGGTTAGGGGAAGGGGGATTCCCCCTCCCGCTCGCGGAGCTTTTGCGTTTTTAGAATTGAAATAAAGCGTCTAAACAGTCTACTTCTATGCATGGCGGAAGGGGGGGGGGGAGGGGCGGGCGATCAAGGAGAAGGCTTGGGCGAGTGTTATCTCCACCCTTCCCTTCCGATGGAGCTTTTGCCTGAAATTGAGATATCTCGTATACGCATATTTGATGGAATCAACATTTGGGAAATCACCAAAAAAAAAAAAACTAAAAAAAAACTAAAAAAAAAAAAACTGATGGGGGGGGGGGCTGAGGGAGGAAAGGGTAGATTAAAAGGGGAAATTTCCCTTATACTATGAGGGAACCTTGAGTTTTCGGAATATAAATGATAAGTCTTGTGCACTCAGAATTATTCATATTTTGTGTGTGTGCGTAAATCTAAAAAGTGTACTAAGCTAGGGAAAGAGGCACAGAGGGGGAGGGTTTGGGAGGGGGATACCCCCTCCCAAGCACGAGAGATTTTGCATATTTTGAATTGAAATTCAACGATCTGGTGCACACTTTGAGTGAAATATTCAAAAAAATATCTTATTTGATGTAAGGTTGCAAAGGAGACCCGCTTCATGTGCATTCATACAGTATACACGCATTTTTTTTTTCCGCCTCCCAAATCCCCGGTCCAAATCTTAGGGGGGGGGGGGGGGGACCGCCCCCATCGCCCCCCCCCCCCCCCCCCGGCTACGCCAGTGTCAACAACGGAACTACAGAATGATATGCAGAAAAATTTGAGTGCTGTCAATGATTGGTTGAAGACTCTTAAATTAACAATGAATGCCGGTAAAACAAAGTATATGTTTTTTGGATCAATGCAACGCACTCAAAACTTTCCTAATATGAAACTTTCAGTTGACGATACAGAGATCGAAAGAGTAACAGAGTTTATGTATTTGGGTGTACTGCTAGATGAACATTTAACATATGAAAGACATGTAAGTTATACCGCAAAAAAGATATCTAAGAAGATTGGTTTTTTGAGAAGGACAGCCAAAGAATGTGTTCCAACTGAAGTGTTTAGGGTATTGTGCAATGCGCTCATAATGCCCCAATTCGATTATTGTGATCTTGTATGGTCAAATTGCTCGTTGGCTCTATTGAGAAAGTTGGATTTGTTGCATAATAGAATGGCGAGGATGATACTGGGTGCTCACCCTAGAACACTTATTGTTGATATGTTCAGAAATCTAAAGTGGCAGAACCTTGAAGAAAGGAGACATGTTCATAGAATGTGTGAGGTATTTAAGTGCGTTAACAACATCGCGCCTCCATATCTGTCACAACGCTTTGCAAAGCCCTCACACACAGTGGGTACTAGGTCAAAGACAAATGCATCTCTATCTGAAAGTGGTTGTCAAATTTTGAATAATAGTGGCAAACGCACTTTCCAGTACGTGGGTACCAAAGAATGGAACAGCCTCACACCTGAGCAAAGGCAACTAAATACAATCAGTGCACTACGAGTATCAATGAGAGGACACACGCGGCCAGTGTAATCCGATTTATGTGCTTTGTTTCTCGATTGTAGCAGATTTTGTTGGTATTGACGTTTGTTTGTAAGCCGTTCACATTTACTTTATCATGCTTTCGGAGTGCCTTCCCTTCTTACCCCCTCCTTTAGTTATCTCTTTCTTTTCTTCTACTGCCTTTTCCTTCATCTTTCTTCTTCCTCTGCAAATCTTCTTCTTCTTCTTTTCTTCTTCGTACTCCGCCCGTTTTACTGTTAAGATATCTGTGTAATGACTGGAGTGATTCTGTGAATAAGAAATGAGATAAAATACTTTATCCGTTTATGCATTGTGCAATTGTTTTTAAGGAACATTTCAATTTATCATACTCATGGAAATTAATATATGATAATTTTAGATATGTGTGTGTAATATAACGTATATTTCTAATGATGTATTAATGATTATGTTTAAAGACATCTAAGTTTGTTGTTATCAAATGTGTAATTATTCTTTGAACTTATGTTTTGTCAGTTGCAGTTTTATCTCTAAACCTTTGTTTTCAAATGTCATGTGTTGTATTTGTATGTTTTTACCCATTTTGCAGGGCCCTCATTGAAAGCAGTTTTATAACTGACGAGGCTACCCTGGTTAAATAAAACTGGAAATAAATAAATAAGTAAATATGGTATTCACCACATAGTCATAAGGTGTATCAATACATACATACATACATATATATATATATATATATATATATATATATATATATATATAGGTCATTTGTAATGCATGAAGGCACGGTCATACTGACTAGATAACTGTTATTTAGATATGAAATTACCTGGCCGGTCCACTAATTACTTTGCTTCAGTTTCGATATTTTGACGAACGCTTTCAAATATATAGCTTTTACAATGTGAACATGTCTAACCCATTCCCATTATTCCTCCGACTCCGCGTGGCCGCAGACTTCACGTCCACATTATGATGGTGTGTTTGAACAATAATATCTGTAAACGTATGTAGTTGACATTCCATAAACCCGTCAAGAGCGGTGGGTGAGATACGGAAATCTGCTGAGCGCTTATGTGCATAACAATATGTCTCCTTTGTCTGATGTGTCTTTGTGCCTGTGTCTGTGTGTTCATGAACGTGTGCCCATAATAGAGCGATCTGAAGAATTCTTTTCAGTTAACAGTGCATTCACGATATAATAATAATGATAATAATATGACATATTCATATAGCGCTTAATACAACATGTTTCGAAGCGCTTTACAATTATCAAAACAACCAAACGAACAAACGGTTATGATGAAATTCATTTTACAACTGTGTAGGAATTCAGGAACCAGCGTTACCAGCTTATTCTTTCTCCTTTTTTTTAATTGTTTAATCGTTCAATTATAACGAAAGGAAAACGCCGGTCCCAAAGACTTCGTCGTCTTTACTTTGATGTATGTATAGATGGCTTTGTAAGTCCATGAACAGAGCTTAACTGCTTGCAGCTTTCGTATTGAGCGGTCTTTTTGCTATTGTTACTAATATTAGTGTTCCTGTTCTTTTCTTAATACGTTTCTCTCCAATTCTCTCTCTCTCTCTCTTCACCGCAATCCCTCGCTAATTTGATTTTTTTTTTGTTACTTGTTTGAACTTTGCAGAAAAACGCCGCGCCACTGTGGCTAATATTTGTACGAAAAGTTGAATATCGAGTACACATATTGATGGAGAACTAATTTCAAATTGTAGCGTCTTGCTTTCTTTACCTTTTCATAAACTTTGTGGACCGTGTCCGGGTAGAGTGTCAATAGCGTTGCAATTTGTCATGTTTTGCAGAGGGGGTTGAGTCACGTGCTATCCAGCTCATAATGGCAGATACAGTCTGTATTTCCTTGCTGCTACGTGCTTGCATTGCTTCTACAACTGTCGGTCACCGGTGGAAGTACCACACTAGTATACAGCGATCTCTTGTAAAATTCTGTCGGAATTGAGCAGTGCAATTGATTGACTCTGTGCTTGGAGGTGGAGATATATTTTGAAAAAAAAAAACCCACAGACTCTGCTGACTGTTTTCACATCGTGACATCACAATCATGTAATATCTGGCCGTGGTAATTCATCTGAATAAACCTAGCTAGAGATCGATTCATTTGGTCTTCCTGTACACATTCTCATAATAAACGAGACATGAAACTCGTCACACTGACGAGTTAGGTGATACGCCTGGGGTCATCAGATGTCGGTCATCTGTGATCGACAAAGAAAAGAATGTGATATAGGCACTTTGAAGTTATATTGAGCGTGCATGCAAAACGGTTTCTCTAACCACTCGGCCACGAGACATCCACGGAAACGGTAAGGCCAAAAAAAAAAAATTTTTTTTAGATATTACAGGGGGAAAAAGTCAATGCCCACTCAACAATCGTGGCCGCGTGAACATGTATTGCATTGCTAGAAGGAAATGCGGCCTTGTAACGACTGAGGTCGCTGTGCCATTTCTGGCAATTTCGGAAAAATACGTCCCGCACACATAAAACCTATAATCGGCTGATTTTGATACCTTGCCTTTAATCACAATTTTCAGTGTGATGACGTCATCAAAGTTACAAAACAATGACATGGACTTGAAAGACAATTGCTCAAAGTACAACACCTCCGTTGTCGTCATTACATACTATGATCGGTTTGACAGAGTCAGGATGCAACATTTTGCAGCAGTCGAAGTAATGTGGTCTCCAACACAAAACAGAGGGATATTGTGTGTCTGTGTGTGTGTGTGTGTGTGTTTGTATAGGTGCGTTTATATACGAACGTAATTTCTACATGGACGAATGTGTAATACACCATTGAAGAAAAAAAAAGTAAAATAGCTAGGTATTTTGTTTCGTGATCTTGTGGGGTTCGAACCCGCACGAGTGCAACCTCACGTCTCTGAGACGGCGCCTTTAACCACTCGGCCATACGTCTCGACGAGAAAATATGAGGAACGTAAACTTATGTATGTGAAAGATGAATCAGGAATCGATTCGTCCACATTCCATTCTCATTTTCAGTTTTAAACTGCAAAATTGTCAACCTCATGAGAAGATTTCAAAGAACAAAATGCATGATTACTGCAGCTTATTGTCTCAGCTACAACATACGTAAATTTCAGAGGAAATGAAGCAAAATCAGCTGAGATAAAGGTGCTTAAACGTTGTCAAGTCAATGCATGGTTTTAAAAAAAATCACCTCCCATAGACATAACACGTAAACTTGTCCGATTTTGCATCTTTACTTTTAATCACAATTTAAAGTATGATGACGTCATCAAATTTCAAAACCATGACATGGACTTGAAAGGCAAATGTTTAAAGTACAACATATGTGAATTTGGGATAATATTGAGCTTAAACAACAGAGATACGAGCAAATGAATGTCAGAAACAGTACCTCAAAAAAATCAATTCCACTTTTTTTTATTCAAAGTGACGATATGATCACGTCATCGCGTTTGCCTGGCAATATTGATACTTGGAATGTTATTTACAATTCATATGCTTTTGTAATATGCAATAGAAATATCGGGTCAACGGACGATTTAAAGAGCTATGGCGAAATAAACAAAGACATGTTTTTTCACTATATTTGCAGAAAGACGCGCGCGCGGAATTTCAACTTTGACGCCAGTGCATTCCTTTGTTATAGGTCAACATCGATCGGAAATTAGTGGATATTGTTACTCAAAGTATCAGGAATCCAAATCAGTCAAAGAAATTGCATTTTCATGTTGGTTACGCCCTCTGCGCGAGAAATTGCGCGGACGGACGCGCACGCGAGAAAATGTTTGAAACGCTTAAAATTGTCTGAAACTTCGAGATTTCCCATTGGGAAGTCGTTTTGAGCCTTTTAAAATTTTGACGCGCGCGAACGCGCGCGTAATGAAGACCTGGGTAACTAGCGTTAAAAAGTAAGATAGAGCGTGACCTGAACTTTATGTCCAGCGAAAATGATGCAGAAATGACATCTAGTTATGAAGTTATGATCGATCATGTGACAAGGTCCGAAAATCACAAAATGGCGCCTAAATGACGTCATAGATATGTTACTGTCATGAAAACCTTATTGTGGCTAGATATTGTTATGAGACATGTTGACTGAAAATTTCATGTCATTCCGTAATGTCATTGTTGAGATATTGACGACACAAAATTGTCCAGAAAGAAAGAAGAATAAAAAAAAATAAAGAGAGATTTTGACAATCACAATAGGTGATACGCTGATAGCGTATCACCTAAAAATGGATGTGTCGTTTGCGAGGCCTGCTGTTCATGATCGATTTCTGACAAAAATTGACTTTCTAACTTTTCATGGTTATTGATGTTTTTCTGTTTTTCTGTTTATCGTTTTGTCGCAAAGCAATTGGTATTTATATATTGTCATTTTACACTTGCTATAGATTTTCTTGCAGTTGGAACAGGAATATCAAAAACTCATTCGGTGATTATTGCCTATAAATGGCTGGACGGTAGACAGCGAAGATATTTCAGCGACACTGATCAATGAGCGCCATTTCCAGGGTCGTTCGCCAGTCACGTGTTACTATGGCAACCGACATTTAAAGTGTGTTTGACAAAATGTACGGTGAAGTGCGCGCGCTTGATTGAAAATGGACTCGCCTTATCGAATTTCTAGGATGCGAGAAACGAGATCGGAATACCGGGCAAAATCTGTCCACTCCGAGGCTCACCTTGCATTACTTTGAGACATGACCCGACCACTCGCCTCAGTGTTAACCTTCCTTCACTGTTTTCTCCCTTTCCACTCGGCCAGCTAAAGCGAAGTCCTCACCAGTGGGCAAACAGAACTTGCGTCAAGTATCTGCATTTGGAGAGAGAAGATACACTTATTCAAACCAGCAGATTCGGACAAAATTTTGTCTGCAAACATTTCTGTTCCTCATTTGTGAAATAGATTATGATCCTATTTTGTGCAAGTTCACACGCCTAGTGCAAAAACATATGTATCTGTCTAAAATTTTCCCAAGTCACAAAACTGATGTCTGGGTTATAAGGAAGGCACATTTCTCTCTCCACGGCGTTCTTTTCGAAGATGTGAAATGTGTTTTTTGTTTATTCAGTCTCAACAACTGTGACGTCCAAACTTGAGGAAATGCCGGGAATTATTTACCGTCCAGAGGATGAAAAGATGCACAAAAAGGCCTTGCCGCGACTTCCCTCAAGAGTCCAGTAAGGATGATTTTTTTTTGAATGCGCCATTTTAAAATGTTTCTTATATTGCACAAATTTCAGCTTGTGATGTGAATTTCTTACCTTCGGTGGCATAAAACAACTTCCCCCGGTGACATCAAATCAGTGGCATCTAGTGAGTTATCGTTTTGAAGGCAAAGTGGACATTGTGATTCAGAAAATGTGCTCGAAGAAAGTGACAGATGCGACAGAAATCCAGATTTTCAACTCACTCTAAACGAGCGATGGCGACAGAAATCCAGATTTTCAACTCACTCTAAACGAGCGATGCCGACTTCAAGAAATGTCTGCACTACCTTTGAGAGGGACCACCGATGAGGATGGCTTGCTCCGTCTGACATGTTTTTTTAAAATATATACATTTATACCCTTTTTAAAGTTATTCCGACAGTTTTCCAACAAAATCTTGAAAGACTGAGGTAACCACAGTATGAGTATCACATCCTTTGTGACGCGACAACTTGTCCTCCTTTATAAACTTGTGGAATCTGCCTGATGCACAATGTCACCGTTTGTGAAAATCTATAGGAATGCATGAGTGTGTTTGTCTGAATGCAGGACAGCTGTTAGGATTCTTGAAGTCTGTTACAACGACCTGGTCTTCACTGCCGAATATAGCATGAATAACAATAGGCCTACGAGTCGGTAGCCCGGACAAGCCCCCAGTAATTCCTATGGGCATTTGAATTGAAATCATAGAATTTTCCCCTCGAATGAAGCAAAAGCAGAAGCAGGAGCAAGCAAGCATACAAACGCACATCATGATCACAGCAGAGACCGACAATACCACTGCTCGGACGACTGGCGTCGACTTTTTCGTCATCCATTCACCGGGGAAAATCGTCTTTGGCTTGTGTCTGCTCATCGTGAGCGTCGTGGCGACGTCGTTCACCCTCGCAGTCCTCAGGCGTTCCAAGAAAAAAGGTGATGATGACAACTCCATTATGCTGTTCCAAGTCAGTTCGATCTACAACATGATTGCAACATTCTTCATGGCTGGACTTGCCATAAGCTACGACCGGGAGGGCGCTCTAGATTACTCCCCGTATGTGTGTCAGACGTTTAAGGCGTTCATGTTCATGTTCAATTTTCAGACCAACGTGTCCATGGCTGCTATTGCGGTAAACCGCTATCTCGTCATTCGGTGGCCGCTCCAATACCGCCTCCTTCTCGGGCGGAGACGAATGAAGGGAGTCGTACTAACAATATTCGCGATCTCCTCTTTGTACATGATGTACCTACCTGTGCCAGGATTTCCATTTTATCAAGGACTGACAGCAAATTGTCTCTCCCCGGATTATCCACTTAGAAGTCAGGTAATCATCAGCACGTGTATGACGGTGCTCTGGTTCTCCAATCAGCCCGTCGTTGTGTGTGTCAACGCATTGCTAGTAAAGTGCGCGCTCAGAGCGCGCCATACGCGTCGCGTCGCTTTCGTGAAAGTTGTCCAACCGCATCCACAGTCGGCGGGTACGACTCGCCCTCCGGAGAACGCGGTCAAACCACGAGGCATCATCCTCGTGATTTCGATAAGTGTGATCTACTTCGTGTCCAGCATTCCCTCGACTGCTCTCTTGGCTCTTCTCTCCCTACAGGTGGCGCCCTTTTCCCTGATGGCCTACCTAGGAATATTCACCATCTGGATCGGGATCAGCATATGGAACCTAATCGCTTTTATGTTATTCGACACCAAATTCAGACACGTAGTTTTGACCATGTGCAAAAGCAACGTCACAGAAGCCATTGAGTTAGACTAACCTCTTTCCTTTGGTTACATGACTCTATGGAAAACGCTATCGAAAATTAAATTGTCAGTGCTCATTAATCGTCACAAATTATCGCCCAACCTAACTTCATTTCCCAGAAGAGGAAATGACGGTTTTCTCGTAATATTCGTCACGGTATTTTCTTGTTTTAATATTCAGGGTTTGGACCACTGTATGTCGATTGCCAATGTGATATATAAAAAAAACATTTCTTTAACAATACTGATAATGCTGTGATATTCATGATTGAATGGGCTCTGTAAACGTTCCATTGTTTTAGCCCATCATCGACAATGTGTCGGGTTTTCTTATGTTCTGCGTCTCTTCATATACCGTGGATGTTGCAGAAAATATGGGTAGCACCATACAATATACATTCTTCTTCTTTTTATTTTTCGCTGATACCTCCAACGGCTAACCTGCCCTAGTTGTCTTACGTTGTCATGATAGAGTATATCTTGCCCGAGACTCACTGTCAAAGCACCTGTGGATGAGTAGCCGAAAATCGACGCCAAGATACCTGTAATAATGTTTATGATACTTGACCAATCTTCCACCCTCTATAAATGCTATGTCAGTTGATATAATTGCAGCTCGAATAGCTCGTACTAACAATTAAGTCAAAGCATGTCAAATTTAATCGAAGGAGAAAAATGACATGTAAGCTCATTTCACAGGGTCTGCAATACCTGACGGGTCTTTCGCTTGATGTTAAGTATTGTCAGTACATAATCAATATTATTACCACTGTTCATCCAGATGTTAATGTATTTGCTACATGAGGAGTTTATTCCCTCCCACAAAGTTGCAGTTATTTGACAGACCTACATGCTTTAAGGCACACCAATGATGTTTTAGCAAAATTTATGAAATCGTATGGCAGCAGCCGGAAACAACCAATACACATGACTGTGAGAATATACGTTATCGCCGAAGTTACTGCCAGAATTACTTTTTTTTTTCCCCGTTTGATAGCAAGTGTCTTTATGAAACAAGCCCAAAGTACCATGACGCAAGAGAAAGTTATCTCAACATTCAGATTGATGATTTGGGAAAAGGCAATCTATAGATAATGCTACAGACACGTGGTGTCGTATATAGTCTTGTTTATGATATACCAATTATCAATGTATTCTTTATTCACTTATTCCTTTTTGGATGGGGAGGGTAAGGGTCGTGAAACCGGGAATTTTCAAAAAGACCGAGCAGACTGGTGTCACATTTTAAACAGTAAAGTTTGTTTGTCAAACAGTTAATGAATAAAGTAAAAACACGAAGATATCTGGCCAATGGTTGTGGAATGTATTCATTTATTAATCATGAAATAAAGTGCTATAAGATAGGCAGTACATGACAAAGTGTAAAATATTTGGCAAGTCATTTTCTTTCTAGTCTTCGTAAAGAAAGTCCATCCACTCTGTGGAAATAATACAAAGGCATGAACAAACAAACACACCCTATGATGGAAAAAACAACATAACGCAAGTATTAAAGGGGGTGGCTAGTAATCGATCAGTGGGAATGCTGAGGGATGATTGTTCCAGTCCTTGTGGGATTCATTTATATCTACTATTTTGTAAAAATTATTTGCTTCAGAACGGTCTCATATTCAAGTATAGTGCAGATTAATGCCCCGTCACTTACCAGGCACGCTAACATGGAAACCAAACTGCACATTACTTGAATATGAGACCATTCTGAAGCAAATAATTTTCACACAACAATAGATATATAATGTACTCTTAAATGAATCCCACAAGGATTGGAACAATCATCCTCCAGCATTCCCACTGATTCCCACTGATCAGTTACTAGCCCTCCCCTTTAACTGAGTGCTACAATTAGAATCTTCCAGCATCTCTATACATGTCACATCAAAGCCTTGTATTACATTACAATAACTGTCATATTCTTCAAGGTGTTTCGTCTCTTTTTAATCTTTAATTTAAAGGTTGTGCAATTTCCTTGCTGTTACAACGAAGCTTCACTTCAGTTACATAACGAGAAAAGGCACTTATTCATTATATATTCCTCTATTTTTGTAAAGAGCAAACCGGATTGAATCTGCGATATCTCGCCTTCTTGAAGCACACAGCGTCTAGTCTTCATCTGCGATTTATCAGAAATTATCGGATTGTCATTTAGTGTGTAGAAGCAATAGTTTCGTACTCAGCGTTTATTTAAACTGACTAATTTGTTTACATGCGTCAGGTTACAAAAAAAAAGAAAACTATTTCATCTGACGCACTCAAACATTTGCATCATTTGCATTTTTGCTTCTTCTTTCTTTTTCGTGATAATTTCTAGAGAAACAGAACTCATATGTGTTAATCTGACCGATGGAATATATGAAATTGTAACAAAATTAATATGTAATTGAATACGAAGCAAGTAAAAAAAAAACCCACAAACAACAGGATGGCAGAGTGAAAAAAAATCTTCACTGTGTAATCAGGTCTGGTTTTCAAGTCCTACAAATTGCCACTGGAGTAGCGTGCTTCAATGACAATCATCAGTTGTTGACTGTGAGACATGTCGTTATGCTTCAAGTAGACAGCATTAATAGCCAATAATTTGTAACACTATAGAGTCTTGTTTTTTAAGACACAAACGAAAAGATAGATATAAGACATTTTTTGTGTGTGTGTACTTGTATATAATTATATCCATGCTCATACACCATCAATAAACACAAATATATATACTATAGAGCTCATTGCAATAATACTATTTAAAAAGACAGAAGTTAACAACAACGTTGTTATTGTGCGTGTACTCTGGCCTCCGGAATTATTGCATGAAAAAGAAAGAAAACATATTTCTTTGCTAAATTCAGAAGGAGATATTTTTCAGCTTCTTTATACAAAAGCTTAAACACCAAAACAGAACAAATTCCAGCAGAGCCATGAAAGGACTAATCGGGTCCCGTTTACGATGGCTTACTGACAGTTATATTTGACTATGACCACACGTACATTTCGATTAAACCTTTATAAAAGATCCTTTCAAAAATATCGATTTTCACCAATTGAGTATGATACCGTTGAAAGTATGAAGACTGCATGCAACAACATTTGATAACGGTTTTCCATATCAACTTGAAAGTCAGAATTTTAATCAAAATGATTGCTGCAACGTCACATTGAGCGACAGTTATCAGTAAAAACATATACCGTTTAGCCGCAGAATGCAAATGGACCGTTTCGGTACTGTATTCAAATTCTATGCATTCTTTGTTCACAAAAGTTGCCCCTAGCAACCCCAAAGCCTATCGGAGGCTTGCCTTATACCTCGCAACAACTACGTGAATTCTTGCCCCAAAAACCTACTTGGAGGGAGCAGTTGAATGAAATGATTTGTTTCTAGGCTGTCGGAATAGAAACATCCAGGCATTGCAATGCATCACATAAACGATCTATTCCAAAGCGTTTTCTCAATAATTATGACGATTATGCGAGATCTGCGCATGTTGCCAAATGAAATGAAATATAGGTCAGAATGAGAAATTGTGTGGGGTCAACGTTATAAGGTTGAAGATAATTATTTTGGTTTGTTTTTAAACAGATTTATACTTTGGTCAAACAAGGACATGACATTGTATATCCAATCATTGATATTGAAAATATACGATACAGGCACATAATAGTGTAAAACCTCTGTGTTCTGTATTGCATCATTGAAGATAAGGAAACAATTTATCATTTTTGCGGAAAAGTAAGTGACTTCTCCAGATTTTTGAAACGTGGATCCAGAGATGCTCTTCTTGTCATTTCGGCCCTAGCTCGATCCATCAGTTTTTGACGAACTACTGCCCCGTCGCAGCCCGCCTCCACTTCTCGCTTCGTCGTCTTAATCATCAACTGCGTCGGTAGCGTTCTCACAATGCGACGGATAACCTTTAGTTCGACTTCGTCTTGGTCGCGATTGTCATTTTCGACGAAGCCAAGGGTTTCTCTCTTTGGTTTAGCTTGCTCATTCGAGTCGGCTTCGCTAGCCACTTTCTCCCACGAGTTCTTTGGTTCCTTTCCGCCACTGTGCGTGCTGCCAGCAACCGACGGTCTGGCGGAGAAATTGCGGTTGATCTTGGGCATGGCAGAACTGGCCGATTTGCAGGCTTTGTCAGGGGTGTGCTGCTTAGACCTCTCGACGTGGTGAATGGACGAGTGTCGCCTCCAACCCTCCCGCGATTTGCGAGGAGTAGCATCTCCTCGCGTGGGCAACGATCTCGACACGTGATCGGTCCCCGGGCGTTCAACATGCATGGCGTGGTCGCTGTTTTGGCGGACGAGCGGCTTTCGCTCTGCCTGGGGGGAGTTCGGGAGGCTGATGCTTCCTGGACGAGGTACCTCAACGTTCGCTGGAGCGGTTTGGGGTGTTAAGGCGGGCGTGGACGACGAACCTGTTAAGGCTCCAGAGAGAGTCGGTGGAAGAGTTGAGGTTGTATCTGGTGCTGGTTGCGACTGCAGCTGTGGCTGAGATTGTCGCGCGTTTGGCATGTTTGGGAGGGGAGGAAACGAATCATTTTTCTTAAACGATGCGGCGAAGAGACCGAGGGCTTTAACTTTCAAAACAGGAAATTTCACCCTTGGTTTTGAGGCCTCTGGCGATCCTTCAGTTGCATTCTTTACTAAAATCGGCGGAGCTGGAGCACTTTCCTCCGATTCGTTTTGTTTTTCGTCAACCGTTTCCAATTTTTCATCGGCCTCCTTCATGGGTTCTAACTTTTCGTCATCCACTTTCTTTTCCTCCTCATTCTTTGACTTCCAAGCGCCCGACATTAACAGAGGCATGTTTAGCTTCTGACGTCGGCCGAACGTCCCCTGAAACGCGTCTCGTTTTTCGGGCGCTTTCGTCTCGTTCTCGTTCTCGTTCTCGTCCTTCACGCTGACCACTTCCAGCTTCGATTCGGCCTCATTTTCCTTGCCGGCCTGCGCCTCGGCGACAGCCGTGAGTTCGTCTACCGGCGCCTCCTCCACTGGCTCCTCTGCAGGTTCCTGGTGGTGACGACTTCCTTTATGACCCCTGCCCCCTCCCGGACTCTTCTTCTTCGTATCGAAGCTGAAGACGTATTCTTCCTTTATCCAGCTCGTGTCCCCGTCCGGTGGAGGTGGCGGGATGTACTCGAGGTACTTCGGTCGCTGCGAGGCCTTCACGAACCGCAGCTCGTTGTCCTGATCGAACACCTGCTTGATGAAGAAACTGCGCTGGTTCCATGCCATCGCCGACTCCCTCTTCTTCTTCTCGCGGTCGATCTTCCGCAGCGTCGCCGCCAGTCGCCGCTCCTCGCCGGGGTTACCCATGCCGAGGACTCCGCCAGCCTGCCTGTCCGCCATCCCGACCCGCAGACTGCGGCCAACCTTCTGCGACATGACTGGTCAACGTCCCTCACAGAAGCTGTCCGTTCGTCATTCGTGAAATTTTCGCTGCATCTAAAAGAAAGAACAAGGGGAAAACGCATAAAAGTTATTGTGCATTAGAGTATTCGGAAATCACTTTATGTTTTACTGCCGTACATTCATCGTTATTTTTCCTTTTACTAATGGTCACTTCAAGGAGATTGAGAAAAAATAAGCATGTGATTTATTTCACGAAGCAAGTTCTTTGTTGGAGAATTAGAAACCATATGTCATTTGTTTTAATTCTAGTTTATGAAAGAAAATCACATATCTTCCTTCATTCACTTTTCAAGAGAGACCGACAATATACAGAATGTCTACGCCTCGTGTTTAGGGATCTTTAGTCTCAATTACATATGAAATAGAATTCTACACAAGGTACATGCACCCACGACGCACATGTGATTCTCAAAACGTATGCAATGCAATTACAACGTATGGCACAATTTTCCATCAGAAATACATTTGCCTCAACGTAAATGAATTTCAGTATCAAACTTTCTTGTCTCGAGTGTCGCGTATGATCTGTTTCAGATCTCAAGATCAACAAAACCTCCCTTTCTCCATGCTTTCTCCTACGTTTACCTCACTCTTACATCAACATAAACCATTGACATCTTATTCGCTGTGGGATGATATCCTCTACATCGAATATATTCCACCTGCCTCTACCTTGGGCAAAAATATGGTTCCACGTTCTATCCCTTTTCAAAAGGCTGTGCCTGTTACACTTTCTCATTCATTCAACTGGCCTTTTATTCACTTTAACCTTGCGGACAGTGTATAATTCGTAACATTTATATACCCTCTGCTATCTGTTGTGCCAGTTCCGCGCATACATATACTGCTCTCAAACCTTTGTTGGCCTTTCCCCCTGGCAATGTCCCCCTACGTATCTTGGGCACATTTATATCAAATCCTTGCAACTGCCCCTCGTGGAGTACACAGACAATTAAACCGGGTCTACCGAGAACAAGCGGCACTGTTGTTATAGCAACAAACAATTATAAAGATCTTTCCTTGGTTAGCTTCACCCTGGACACTACAGAACCACTCGGGCTTTCCACCTGTTTGCTATAGTCTCTCTGGCTAAGTTATAGAATCTATTATTAGTGACAGCGAGAATAATGTCTCTTATTTATCGATCATCGGGCAAGTCAGTCACATAATCCGATAGGCTAGAGCGATCGCCGACAATTGGCCTCCAATTTGAGATTCTCATTGCAGGTACTACTGTGCTGTGGCCCTGTTCATTTGAAGACAGTTTCAGCCAGAAGGTTAATAAAAATCGAACTGTGTCAATCTAGATGACTTGCTTGTAAGAGCAAGGCGCGGACTAAAGAACTGGTGTTGGTCTCAGCCACCACGCTGAGATAGTGACGTTAGTTGTGACCAGTGCAATTGCTTAATTTGCTTAATGTTGTCTTTGGTTGAATTTTATTAAGATTGATAAACATGAGAAAAATCTATAGTAGAATGAAGATGAAGTAGACCAGAGTGTGACCAAACAATAAGGATGGCAAAGCGTAGTCTTATCATTAGTTAATGTGTTCAACGTTTGTACATATAGCTAGCACTTATGTGTGGGGTTTGAGTGTCGTATGTCTGCTGCCCAAACTTTTACTTCTTCTTTTCTTTATCAACTTCTTTCTCTTCTTATTTTCAATTTTCTACCTTGTCACCTCCTCCATCTTTATCACCGCATGTCCATTTTAAACTTTGAAATCATTTTTTTTTTCTTTTTGTTCGTTGGCAATTTCCGTGATATTTCTTCAAGCTTTTTCTTATA
The DNA here is from genome assembly GCA_033980235.1 of Diadema setosum. NCBI lineage: Eukaryota > Metazoa > Echinodermata > Echinoidea > Diadematoida > Diadematidae > Diadema > Diadema setosum. The sequence continues at coordinate 11,971,064 of CM067070.1, read as the reverse complement.
TAAAATCAAATCGAATCGAATTAAACTAAATAATATTCCAATTGCTTATTTTGCTACAGAAAAGACCAAAACAAGCATGAAGACGCCAATCCGTTCCATCAGGCACACCCCGTTGACACCATATTAATCACTGCTTTCTTATTGTTGTATAATGATTCATAGTCATCTTCATGAAAGATTGTATTCCTTGGATTAAAAACCAAGGTGTAAGCACGAGTAGAAGAAATTTACAAAAAAATATTACAAGACTGATCAAAGGGTAAGCTTAATGACTGTGTTGTTTATGTGTGTGTGTGTGTGTGTGTGTGTGTGTGTGTGTGTGTGTGCACGCGCGCTAAAGACGTCGATATTTGTAGAATTCCGTTGACCCACTCTATGTGGCGAAGTCAATACTCTATACCGCACGGGTCAAAGATTGACAAGAAAAACCAACCAACCAAACAGCAACGTTTCTCGGAAACAAATCTAACTCATGGGAAAAACCAAATGGCAATGTAATGCGCTCACACATATGACTGACCTACAGACATTGCAATATCTTCATCCTGCTGTTAAATTTCCATGAATGATTCTGGTGATTTCCTCCTTCATTCGATGAACAGTTTATGCAGCGAAACCACTGCGAAAAGTCAATAACGGAGCGATCCTCTATTGAAGGAACACAATAATCACCGCCCCGTTATACCGCAACTACATAGGAATTCTACAGAAGCATTACGCACTCGACAGTCAACCAACGTCACGTATTGATAGCACAGGAATTTTTCATATCCTGTTCTCTCATATCGATTCGGACTTTGCTAGCCACTTTTTTTTTCTAATCTCACATCAGCGCCATCAAAATTAGGACACCATTTAGGCAGTGGTAACCTGAACACAAAACGTAAGAACCGTTCCTGAATTAGTGAAGAAATTTCACAAACCGAAGAAAAGAAAATAAATTTGTGATCTGCGAACCGATTAAGGCTAGATGTAATTGGAAAGAATTCTTTCTCACGTGCATATGGAAGATCACTTTGAAAAAAAGTTTAATTTCATGTCGAACATGATGCTTGAATACACTCACAATCAAGTATAAGTATGTGACATACGTGCAAACTCAACCATACACACACACACGCAATTGGTTAGTATCGGCAGTTCGGGCATTAAAATATTGCACTCCTTTCTTACAGCATGATGTACATTATGCCATTAGCAAGAACCCGCAACCATTACTGGATTTATAATGATTTCCATTTCTTGTTTGTCTTTTTTTTTTGTCTTATAGAGATGAACCCGCACAAATGTCGGGGACTAGGATGCTATTTTGTCGATGACATCAACAATCGTGATGATGATGCTTCAGTTTTCGGGAAATCTCGAACCAAAAAGCAGATGCCTTGTACATTTGGGTATAGAATGTTGCTACAGAAATGCCGTACTTCTGTTCACCTCTTCTTGAACTCAATGTGGCTAATATGCCTGTAGCCATTTCAGAAGGTGGAGATTTTATGGAGATGCCTTTTATCATGTCATGTCCATTGTACCATTTGACATTGCCCCATCACTTTATGAAACGACCTAACATGTCCGACTTTTGAATATTTTCACGTTTGACACGATTGTGTCTTTTGTCGATATTTTGTTGTTGTTGAAATGTCGGTGAGAGCATCTAATCGCTCATCATTCTTTCTCACCTATCGTTTTGTTGTTTGTCTGACAGCACTAAAACACACACACACACACACACACACCACACACACACACACACACACACACACACATACAGCCAGAGCGCCCGTTTCTCGTTGTATAAAAACAGGCAGCCATTACTGCTCCAGTGGTATCAAGTCATGCGAAACTTTGCCCACCACTCTTTACCCAGTTTCTTTTACATCGCCATCTACACGTGTATACATGCGTAAAACTTTGTATTCTCTTTAAAGACAATCAATTGCACATTCACGAATACATTATCACTACAAGCCCCCCTTAACGTTTGGATCCTGTTCATTATTGACATATGTTTCCCCGTGTCGTTAATACTTAGATATGCCCGTTTGAATATTTCTTCAAAGCTTGGCTTTAATCCTATTGATATTCGGGGACCTAGCACCAACCATTGAGACCAGGCCGCTATCCATCGGGTACCTTTGTTCCACCGGGTCGATTGCCCATTGATCGGTTTGGAGAGCACGCGGGTTCCCACAAAGGGATTTATATCTCTATTTTGCCAGTATTTGTGGGTATTCCTCGTGTATCAAAGACGAGTGGCAAATTTCGTAGTTAGGAGTATTGCAACAAGTGGATTTATTATTCGAGGCCTTCTTTTCCAACAGACCTGTGGCGTAGGGACGTTGATAGTTTCTTATAAATCACAATGGGCAATAATGCGCATTTAAAAAGCAATCAACTACAATGAGGATACCACCTTCTCCTTCTCACACAATCTCTCCTATTTTCATTAATGTCTTTCCTATCTATTTTCTTCCTAATCCTTCTTCTCTTCTTCCTCGATCTCTTTCTAAATCTTTACTCCTTATCCTGTTTCTCTCTCCATAGTCCATCATATCTTACATGCAACATTGAGATGTGATATGTAAAGATATAATAATTGATACCTGCGAGCAATTGAAATACATAGTGCCTCATTTGTGGCCAATAAAGCATGAGTTTATTAGACTCAAATTTTTGGCGTCCTAGACGCCTTCTTTAGCAGTCTTGACAAGACTCCTGAAGAAGGCGTAGGACGCCGAAAATTTGAGGAGAAAATTTCGGAGAATAATCTTTCTTCAAGTATGTTGGCAATCTTAATGTGTAATGTACATACAATTTCAATGGTAGTATATATGTAGATGTCTATTTCATTGTCATTTCTATTTTGTGTTTGGAAAGGTGAAACCCTCGAGTAGAAAGACTTCGAAGTGTGACAGGAGAATGGTACAGGAGGCTTATACTTTTCTCTCCACTCCCATGGAATTCTAACGAATTCTAATGGAATTCTAATTAAATGAACACCTTAAATCTAGACTATATGTAATTTTCCTTGGTGTATTTGATTTCAGGACTGCAAGTTCGCAATCTTTTTCTACCGCCTACTTATCCCACCCCGCCCGCCCTTTTTCAACATCCAATCCTTTACATCTAAAAAAAAAAATACCCTCAAACGAAACGAAAACCTTGAAAATACCAACAAAAAACTCACGTCCTGCTTAGGGTATAAAGGGCACTCATGCACTTCGCGTATTATGCCTTTGACATTGCTTGAACTATGAATGAACCCTGAGTATATTTAAAAGCAACGGGCCTCTCCTTGACCGCAATCTCTTATGTTAGGGGCAACGGGTCAAGATTTTTACACAATCAGTAAAGGTCAAATGGTTGACATCCTTTTGATGACGTCATGTACGTAGTCCCTACTCGCTACAGGCAACAACAGTGTCGGACCAAGGAGTTCCTTGGTCGGACACAATGTCGGATGGATTCTTAACTTGGAAGATATGGCGACCGCTCTTTCTCTGTTTGTGCCCCTATCTCTGGAACAACCTCCCTACTCATATTCAGTCCTCCACCTCCATTGATATTTTCCAAAAGAAACTAAAAATTTATGTATTTCAGAGAACAAAAGTGATGATTATGCAATTGTGGGTAATTTATATTCGAGTGAGTTATGTTTGTTCTCTTTTGTTAATTGTAATCGAATCGTCTTTGTCTTAAGCAATATATACATTTTCCATATTGTTATTATCATTTTTACTATATAGCCCATTGTAGAAACAACTTAAGTATGACGTGGGGACTCAAACTTCATATGTTATTATTAAATGCATATGGCATCAGTATCTGATGTCTCCTATAGTATATCACTTGCCCATATTGGCAAAGAGCCTATACACAACTTAAAAAAAAATGAAGATGTTCGTTTAAATCTTCGATCGGATGCAGAGATGTGCATCGTATTAACAATAGTCATGCATTTTGCTTCATGAATGCACGTCAGAGAAAAAACTCGAATACAGACATGATCATCTAAATATTGATGGTCTGTACCTTTTGAAAGCGTTTATGAAATCGTCGAGTAAATGCAATATTTTGACCACGCAAACCCTCGCTAACATATAGTAGGATGATCACTGTTGTAGGGTTTTGACTTAAGATTAAAGAAGAACGATTCTGCTGCTCTGAATATAAAGATCTCATATATAATTCACATGCGGATTCACACATCCCCCTGAAACAGTCATGTCACACAGAAAATCTTACAAGAGAGAAATATTTGAAACATATTTTAGATAAAAGGTAAGTTTAGTAGAGAGGGCACATCATTGAGATCTGGATGAGTAATTTTCATGTCCATGGTCAAAATAGGCAAGAGTTGAAAGCCAGGATAGGGCTCCTTTAAACAATGCTACCTTCACGTCCAACCCCCGTTAAATACCAGGCCTCGTAATCTGACTTCAGCAGCTTATAACTACTCTATACCACCCTCTTTATGGCGCTAGTACTCCTTACCAGATACTCCAAATTCTTTTAACTTCCGCCATTCAGCGAGAGATATACGGGAACCGAGTAGGACGTTAAAAAATAATTTTGACTTATTTCATGAGACTGAGTTTTAACTCAATGGAAGGATTGTACGTTTAATAGCCGGATTAACCCCTCTTGTCAAGTTCTTTAGCTATTTCGAATCTTGCAAGACGGATTAACGCTGTTGTCTACAAGCACTGACAAGAGTCACGCTGACTATTCCGGTCAGCCGATCAGAGCGAAGATCCTCTATCATTATCCTGTCAAACGGTGAGATCAGTCTGGACGTCCCTCTTGATTCTTATCTCCATGGAAACCAGGGTTTATCGTCCAAAGCACAAGAAGTGCTGCAGCTATTCTGTTCCGTTCTGACTTGAACGCACCTGTATAAAGTCCTCGCTCCTTTTCGTGTAATCCTAACAATAACGGCTTCGAACCTCTGTGATGATGCGGGAAACGCAGTGCTATTTAGTTTGATCGTTTCATTTTCACCCTTTTATGAAAGGTCAGCAAAAATATGTTTGTGACAACATAGCTGTACTCACACACATTTATTGTATGAAGTCATCCACTCTGATTAAAGTTCTTCCACTTCCGTTGAAGACTAAACATTACATTTTTATACAAACTGATGCAAATTCTCCTTAAAAAATGCGACCCCTTCCTATCAGGCATAAAGTTCTTTTCCATGACCGGGACATTTAAAGGGGATGGCTAGTAACTGATCAGTGGGAATCAGTGGGGATGCTGGAGGATGATTGTCCAAATCCTTGTGGGATTTATTTAAGAGCACGTATATATCTATTGTTGTGTGAAAATTATTTGCTTCAGAATGGTCTCATATTCAAGTAATGTGCAGTTTAATGTTTCCAGGTTAGCGTGCCTGGTCAGTGACGGGACATTAATTTGCACATTACTTGAATATGAGACCGTTCTGAAGCAAATAAATTTCACACAACAGTAGATATATAATGTACTCTTAAATGAATCCCACAAGGATTGGAACAATCATCCCTCAGCATTCCCACTGATTCCTACTGATCGGTTACTAGCCATCCCCTTTAAACCGTATCCAGAGCTTGCAGAGAGTGAAGTTTCTTTCGCTATGTCTATTGGATGACGAGATGAGGCAAATTAAGGTAAAATGACAGAGAGACAGCAAGAGAAAATAGGACAAGCAATATTAAAGTGTAGAGCGGATCTCTGAAACTTAATGTGAACTAAAGATTTTTATGAATGATGAAATTCAGTCACCATTGATGAGAAACAGATTGTTAGCAAGTAAGGAACATGAATAGGTGAGTAAATAATATGCATTATCTCAATTTGCAAGAAGTATCATATATCATGGATAGTCGTTGATTAATAAGTAAGCCACAAGCCAGAATGTCCGTTTCATCAGCCTTTTGCGAGAGCATCAGACTGTGTGTAATTGTAGTTTTGGGGCCAAGATGAACGTCCCTACCCCAGGATTTAAGTGGACAAATTCCGAAGGACCTGACATTTACGCCTACTTTTTAAGAAGAAAATGAGGTTATCACTGACAACTGGTCCCGATTATTCTTGTTGTGTTCTCTTAGCTGCAGCGGACACTTAAGATGCAAGGCCCAATGTAAACAAAACATCATTAATACTCTGGGTATGTTTGATAGTGGACATATCACTGAATGTACCACACGGGCCTGGCCCGAAGGTGTGAAGTACTCTCCTGAACAATAGTCTTTTCCAAAGCTGGTATCCCTGGGCAAGTCCAGAGCCCTTGAAGGAAAGGAGAAGGACATTGTACAAATAATAGCACCACAAAGGACAGGTAAATAATGGTCTGAGAAAGGTAAGAGGTAGGAGTGGTGGGAAGAATAGATGCTATTTAAAGGACATATCTACCTTAGTCCGTTACCCAGGAAACGCAAATATCAGCATCCGGGAAAAGGATTCCAATAACAAATCCAGATATGCCTTGTGCATTTTAGAGTGTTTGCGTGACATCACAGACACAGGCTGTGGGCATTAACACTGCATTAATTGCCAACATCTTGCCCCATTTGTTGCCTTGCACATTGCATGCGTTCCTTACGCAGCTAATATATATATATATAAAAAACAACAACAACTGTCTCCCGCAATTAGGAATGGGTTAAACAGATAACCAACAAGGTAATGGTGGTATTTTAGTCCTTGTTGTTGTTCAAAAGAGAAACAAAAAGACTGAGGAGAGAATATGGCAACTGTAAGTAAAACAGAGCAGCGAATTAGAATACGAAGCGTTATTCATGCTTCGCACTTGTTAGGTTCTGACATTTCTGTCACAACATCTATCACCTTGCCTTTGGCAGTCGGCTTTCGTAACAACAATAATGTCATAAACACTTATCTAGTATATTCCATGGTTTCCCCCCATAACACTGCGAACAAAAAAGAATCCAAGGTGAGCAAGGAGAGGGTATCATTTCGTGTGCGGAACTGAAAAGCTTATCCTCTCTATCCTTCTCAGTTGTGTGACAAGTTTTCAGAAATTTGTTATCTAAAACACTTCACACTTTACGCGTATTATGCATATTCATACAGAGGTATGATATTGCACATCTGGCTTATTAGAATATTTGTTATTTAGTAAATACTCTTGGTACGATATGAGTGAAATGGTATCTGACTGGAACAAAGGATGAATGAACCGAGGAACGAATCTATTTCGCTATTTTGATTGTCGTTGGGTTTTTTTTTTCCTGGCACCACCGAATTTGTCAGCGAAGTCAATCAGAAGTAAAACAGAAGCTAGGGCGGTTGCGTACAATGTTGGGCAGAATTCACACGCCATTGAATGAGTGTAAGCTCAACTTCATCGGCTACATAACTATGTTTACACTAAGATTATAATTATATATTGGCCGCTAAATGGCCTTGTGAATGGTCACACCCTACAAACCACGAAACAAAGAAAACATGACGAAATTAATGAAAGGTACAGGTGGCTTGTGACAAACAAACAACCCCCCTCGGTGTAACAACAAAACGACAAAGAGAGAAATACCTCATTATTCCTGAACCTTGAGAATGAAGCCAGACACAGTAACCCCTCCCCCCCCCCCCTCCCTTCAAAAAAGAAGGAAGGAATAGTGACGTAAATGTTTGGACCAAATTGGAGGGGAAATTGACACCAGAGTAAGAATGTAGAACAACAACATCAACATCATCAATAACAACAACAACAACAACATGTTTTGGGGTTTTTTTTTTTCCGGCAACAGTTTCTCTCCGGATGTGTATCCTTGTTAAACTTGAGTATACGCCTCGCTCCACGTGAGTTTATCGCATCCGAAAATCCATTATTTTCTCTTATCTTTCAAGATGACTTTTATTTCATTATTAATTTGACTTTCGTCTTCGCACTTCGATCCCTCTTCCTTTTACTCCGTCTCTTCATGTTCAATCTAACCAATCTTAGTAGCCACCTGTCTATAGCGGCCACCTGCCGTATATACGACCCTAAAAACAATTCCCTCCGAGAGAAAAAGCTTGTTAAAAATCTATAGTGGTCACCTGTCTGTAACAGACATTTTTGGTCTCCCTTGGGTGGCCGCTATAGACACGGGTGTGACTATATATCTCTTCATTTCTTTATCTAGATCTACGGCCATGTATTTCTGTCTATCCGTCTGTCGTTTGTCTTTGCCTTTCCGTTTGTCTGTTTTCATTCCTTTCCGTTTGTCGCATCTTCTCTCTACTACACGCTCTGTCTCCTGAAGGATGAATGACGCGTCCTTGTGAGCTGCGGCTCGTTGCTTTAGGGCGAAACATGTCTTGAGCTTTTCTTGACAATGTGTCTCTCCTTTAATCATCTTTGGTGTCCTTTTTTCTCATTCTTTTTACCCACATGATGGTGTGGGACACCAGGCAACCGTTCAAATGTCATCGATTCACTGAGCAAAGACACGATGCGGAAACCCTTGAGTTGACACAGCCTACCCGGCTTAATGGTGATTCACAACGCATCTCTTTGTAAACACTATTAAGTGAAATCTGTTATGCGGCAGAATTCAGAGTGTACGCTGACACAAACGTTTGACACTTTATGCCATAGAGAGTTCGCTCTACTCTTTCATCACAAATATAATTCTCGAAGAGCAGTCTTAATGTTCTTGCAGTTTTTGTTTTTGCTTGTTTGTTTGTTTGTTTTTTGCTATGTTCATTCTACGCAGGATGCCGAGCATAATCCTTGGTCTGTATGGTTTTCTTTTTGATAAAAGTTCCGCTAAATTTCAGGTATTTCTTAACAAAAGTAAAGTGTCCAATTCGATATCATTCAGACATGTAATAACTAAAAGCATTATTAGTCCATATATTGCTCTTGAAAACACAGACAAAGTGACAGTGATGTAAAATTAATGTAAGCTCAAGAAGCGTTCAAATAACCCGGTAACACAAACTCGACCTCAGGGCACACATACTGCTCACGTGATACGAATATTTTCTGGTTTGATTTAGTCGCAAAAAGCTACCGGCATACGTATTTGTCTGGTTGGTGCTGTGAGATATCACCAACCAGACAAATGTGTATCATTTTCCACACGTACTCAATATCGATTGCATTCGTTGGCTTGCTTTTCAACCGTCGGGTTGTTTGCGTGTCTTAATGCACCACACTTCCATCTAGGCACTTAATGTTTCGTGCACAACCCTTCAGATTCTTCAAATCAAGAATTTGGAGGACCCAATTATAACATTTAACCGCCGGATATTTGCACAAATCTACCCAATGGGAGTGTTTGCCCGTTTTTCTTGCGATAGCGAAACATTATCAGCACCTTTGAAACGCCTTTTTATTTCTCGCGACGTACAGTGACTAACATACCGGTTGTTTTTTTTTGATATTTCCATAGAACAGACATTTCATGATGTATGCCATATCGCATTAGTTTGGCGCTTAGAAATTTTGAATGAATAACTTATTAAATATTCATTTTTTCTAACAACTTCAACACCGATAGTGGGATATTCCTTCGAATAGCCAGATAGTAGGTCTGTATTTGGTTGACACCTTGCCTCACCTCCCTCCCTCATGCATATTCATTGCGAGTAAAGTGTCTTGAATCCTCATCAGACGATCGAGGTTGATGATACTCATCAACAGTGATAAAAGTATGCGTTCCTTTCACCAGCTTAATGTGTTGTTGACTTAATTGCAGTTTACGGTTACTGAATCTTTTTTTTTTTTTTTGCTTTATCAATCGAAAAGGACTTGACTGAGCATATAGAGTATTCTCCTCTTATATTATTTTGATAACGGTATCATAATTATATACGTCATATACAACAATAACAACAACGACAACAACGATGGCGGCGGCGACGACAACAACAACAACAACAACAACAACAACAACAACAACAACAACAACAACAACAACAACAACAACAACAATCCCCGTCAAGGAAGACTAGGCCCGATAATATTGTCTGTTGCATAGACACGCAATCTGTAAATTAAATTGACTAAGACAAAAAGAATAGGTTATAAATATTCATCATTGCTAATCAAACTTCTAAGAATTATACGCTCGCATCACTAACAATCAAATGCCGACGATGAATAAAAGCTGTAATTACCGTATGCCGAAAACCTTGTTACGATGGTCTTTGATATCTTGAGCAATTAAAACTTGATTTACTGGCAACAAGTATACTCCCGGCTGATTCAATCATTACATACGTTTGGTGTTTTATTCAATAGGGTTATTAACATCATTACCAAGTTTCCCTGAAAATGAAGCTTAAGATTTTCAGGTTTCTTAGACTTCAGATATCTAATTATGCACTATGTTTTATAGAAAATCTATAGGGAGGAATGAGTGAATCTCTTTCATAAACTTGCTTTATTCATGAAAACTTGAAACTTGTGTTAAGCATTGATATTGTTTTGTCAGACCTAGCCATTCTTATTAAAAAAGAAGGCATCGATGCGGATGTACGCTGTACCTTGTTTACTTTAAGTTTGAGTGATATGCTTAGTAATTGTTTTAATGTTCTTCCTTGCAGTGTTCGAACAATCTTGGGATTAAAGTTAACAGCTGAACCGTGGTTTTCATAGGAATCAGGCGAATTGTCCGTTCTGAGGCTTTAGGTTTCCGAGTATTGGGCATGTTAAGAGCCAAATCGTCATTCTATCGCGACTAATCAGTGCGTCACAGTCACGTGTGCATCAAAACAAAACAAATTAAGAAGAAAGAAAAAAAAAAACGCCACACGAAAACATCCTGCGCCCTATTGGATAAAAGGCAACGCGTCATAATCGCTGAGATAGCCACAGCTAAAGATCTACGAGATGTCTTTATCGATTATTTTACCGAGGGACTTTTATTTATCTTCTTTTATTTTGCACAGGGAGTGATTGTTTTGAAATACACTTGAAGTAAAATGACTAGAAGAACAATCAGCAAAAAAAAAAGGAAAAAAAGGAAAAAAGTAAACACTTTTCAAGTTTATATTTCTCATATAATTTTTGGTTAGATGTTAATGTATTATATACCATATGAAAGGTAATTTAATTGGCTATCAAAATGGTAAGTCAATAAAAAGAGAAACGTCACGCATGAGTACACATCTTTGTTTTTCTCTTCCAAGGCACAAAAGTAAAAGTTGCAAAAATGAACAAGATGTCATTCATAAATGCTCTTCCATGGAACAATAAGAAACATGAATTCAGTTGCAAAAATATACCTGTGATGTTTATGATATCTCTGAAGACCAAAAGATCAATAAAGGCTAAAAATAATGGAGGAAAACGAAGAATTTTTTGTCAAATCCAAATTCAAGTGAAATGAGAGAAGAAGCAATGATAACGAAAATGGTAGGATTTTGAATTGATTTCTCAAATCAGAAAAAAAATTTAATTATATATGGTTTTTTGATTTGTCTCATAGATTCTTAAATGACTGAACTGAATAAATCAAATAAAGATTATCTGCGCATTTAATCATGTTTGTGCCCTTACTCCCATTTGAAGTTTGAGTTGACAGAAAATTCTTATTTCCCCTTAAATTTCCCACTTTGATTTTGTTTGAAGTTGTAAAGAGATAAAGAGAATGAAAACTTAGTTTTGCTATATCATCCATGTCTGTCATTGTGTTAAAATGGCCTTTTGTTGTCATTGTTATCTTAAAGGGCATTTGCAAATGAAAGACAATATGTCAATTTTTGCAATTTTTACTTTTGTGCCTTGGAGGACAAAAAAAAAGTGTTTTCACTCATGCGTAAAGTTTCGTTTTATATTGACCTACTAGATTGATAACCAATTAGATTACCTTTAATATGGTATATAATACATGGATTTTGATCAAAATCTTCTATGAATATTACGAACTCGAAAAAGTGTTTACTTTCTTCTTCTTTTTTTTTTTGCTGTGTGTATATTGCTGTCATTATTTAAAGTATTATTGCATTGCTCACCAATATAAGAAAGAAAGAAAGGAAGAAAGGGGGGGGGGAATTGAGAGTGTAAAGAGAAAACACAACACATCAAATCATCTATAGGTACTAAACGGTAAAGTAATAACACTATTTGTAAGTACAATCACTCATTCAGCTTTAGTTTGTGCTTTTCTCCTTTTACCATTATTAATGTCCCAATTTCGGGTCTGAGTATGACCAAAAAGTATAAAAAACACACCAACAATACTGCTTCATCAGCTTCACCAAAAGAAAGAAACCGATTTTTCAGTCTGGTACTGAGGGTTCCATTATCTTTAATCACATCCCGAGTGTTTGAATGACGTGCTGCCACTGACCTTCAAACCCAATTAAAACGGACTAAAAGAAGACTTTGGACGAAATTATGGCCATTTCTATCACAGTTTCTTCCTCAGCCCTTGCACCCCATGGGCTGAAAGTATGCAAAATTATTGACCTGACATTAACCTCTAAATAATTCAACACCATATTTGCCATTGAACACAGAATTATAAACCAGTTGTTAGTAAAGTTTTGTTGGGTGGTTCTCCAGTACGTACAAAGTCTCTTGGAAACAAATACAGCGCATGTACACAAGCATACAGTAACTACGCAAAATACGCGTTGTACGTATATCATACTTTTGTTATCCAGCTAAAGTTATCAATGCGCTTATCATGCTCTCAAAATTTAAATATATGAATGTGGACTAAAACGTCTTGAAACAAGCTTTTTACCCCCTCGCATATTTTGTTTTTGTCTTCATTCTTTCATTTGAATGTAATACTTTCGCATTTTTTTAAACCTTCGGGAACTTTGTGATTGCTATAATAAGTAATCATGGACAGCCTCTACCGTTTAATCGTGAAAGACCATACGTCGGTATTCATTATACTTGCTACCCCAAGATGTATAGGATTAATTAAATGTAGTTCATTTTCATGAAGGGTATATTATTAACAACAACAGCAGTAATAATAGTAATAACAACAACAACAAAAACAACGCGCTATGTACAATAATCAAAGTGCGATACCCCAAAATGTATAGGATTAATTCCATGTAGTTCACATTCTTGAACGGTATCATCATCAACAACAACAACACGCCATGTACAATAACCTTTATTGCAAGGCGGGAGATAATGAAGACAATAATTTGATAATGTCAATAACAAAACGATGGCAATAATTACGAATACCTTCATCATCTCTGGTATCATCAGTGCTGTCATTATTGTTACAATGATTCCAGTGAAGCAAACAGACCCCCAGCCTATAGTTACATTGTATATGCTTCGGCTATGGTCTGCCCTGGAGGTCACGTCCACAGAAATATTGTATTGAAGGGAAAGTCCCGACTCCCTTCGTGACATCACACTAAAAATCTCGGTGGAACACCTACGCACTGTGGCAAGCGCGAAACATCAATTAGGAGAAATTGAAAGGATGACATCAAAGATCACAAGGGTGGGGGATACAAACAAACAAACAAACAAACAAACAAACAAACAAACAAACAAACAAACAAACAAACAAACAAAATAACTAACTAACTAACTAAGAAACTAACTAACTAAGGTGAAAATGGTTTGGAAAATAAACTTACTGTTTAATCTTGTTTAAGAAAATGAGACGGAGAGAAAGAATTATACCCCCTGCTTCCCCGCGAGAACTCAACAGGAGTGCCGCATACCATGCAACTCCGGCAAATATGACACCAATGCGACCCTAAATGACCCAACTCGTGCCATTCATTTATCACTACAACGTCAACGACATTTCTTTTTCTCAGAATTTGAACGGGACGCGCAGCTTGAAAAAGGTAACAGCTGTCGAGAAATCCAACACCCGTTTGGCTGCCGAAGATGAAATATCATAGCTAAAAAAAAAAAAAATGACAATATCATCTGACCCTGTTAGTCGTCATGACACGGCTTTTGTTTGCAAACACGGAGCGATTTTTTCAAGCGCACAAGGAGTTCAGTTCGGACAACGTCATGTGATATAATTATGAGCAGCGTGTGCGAAAAAACCAAAGACTTTATATCATTATAATATTCTTTATTCAATTTGTCTAAAGATGCGTGTGCAATGTAGACAAACCTTGGCCCATACGAGAGGCCGGTGCCCCTGCGCAAATTTACAGGAATTTTAGATCTGGTAGGATCGACATCAGATGCCGCATGTATGCAAGTATAAGCATCTCGTCTTTTGTAAGATTTTTGAAAGCAGCTTTCAGCGTAGCCATCCAATACGGGAAACCGATAGTACCCTACCATCCAAGCAAGCAAGCAAGCAAACAAGCAAGCAAGCAAGCAAACAAACAAACAAACAAACAAACAAACGACAAACAAACAAACATGTAGTCAATGGCCTTTTATGGATCTATTCTTCATGTTTTTGCTCACTACAGATCGTGCGGCTAAGATAAAGACGTAACTTTGACGTATTTTGATTACGTTTCATTAAAATATCAGATGGCAACTTAGATGACAAAAGAAGCTTACAGTACTAGATTGCATTTGACAAGTAGCGTATTCAGACATAAGAACGTCATCATCATGATATACCAATTTATTCCTCATCATCATCATCTAAAACTTTCCACTCAACACCACAAAAATTCTTAGAGCCACACCGTAGATATCCTGCCTGGATTTTGAAACAACTCAATGAGTTGGATCTCTCTTTCTCTATGAGCGATTATAATTCTAATGTAAAATGATCAAAGCAAAGAAAGGAATAAAAGCGCGAGAAAAGAAAACGATACTGTTTTCCTCTTTTTTCAGTCACAAACTTCACTTACTTTGTTTTAAGTCTCCCATTTCTCCCCACCCTGGCGTCCTCTGAAGATATTGAAATCCCTCAAGTCCTCTGCGCGAGATAATCCTCGTTGTCAAGCTAGCTCCATATCCAACGAGTGGATATAAGCGCCTCTAAGTATAGGAACCCTCTGCTGCAAGACCTGGTCCTGCAAATGATACACCCGAGCGAAAACCCGTGTGATGCTGGACTAAGTTAGACCTACTCAGGCGGCGGAGGGACCTTTAGTGGGCTCGTTTTACTCCTAATGGAATGTCCCTAGCGGGTTATGCTTCGGAGCGATCGTCGATGCGAAGACTCGCAAGCCTCAAGTTCCCTCTGACCCAAACGAACAGATGGGAAGGGAGGCACAAAAGAGATGGTACATTGACATAGGACTAGGAACTCGCATTCATCTTCTTACTCATTATTTTACATTCTATAATACGGTGACAGCCATTAATAGTTATAGGACAGTAAACTCATCCGCGCAAAAATATTATATACCAATATATATACCAATGATTGCTTTTTTTAATTAAATGAGTAGCTTACATGACGAACATTATCTTAATGCGGTACTAAAAGACCATGAAATTTATGTCTTTCTTCATCCTGAGCAAGGAAGGCGAGTCAAAGGGGGGGGGGGGGGGGGCTGGGCACTACTGCTAGAGGAGGCTATATCGCACAGCAGACATTCCACCCTTTCCTATCTTTGTATAACGTCGCATCTGTTCAGTGGTAATTCGAGAGTACTGTCAAAGTACACTAAATCCAATTACATATACCGTCCTTTAGTTTTACGTGGAAGAAGAAAATGAATACAGCGCCCCTTGTTATCGGCTTATTTTGATACCTTGACGTCACATCTTGACTCAGCGACCCACAAAGTTCCCACTCCTAAAAGGTATTCACAGTCTAGTCTCACTAGCCCGCTGTTTCTGGAGCCTTTTGTAAAGTACGCCCCCTCTGGTTGCATTGTCGGACAGATCGTTCTTTTTAGGTAATCGATTGCCGGAATTGAAAAGGGCATTGTTCTCCCACCGCACTGGCGGTATACGGAATACCGTTGGATGCATCACCCTGTTTGGGCAGAAAAGAGAGAACAAAGCGCCACCTAAAAGATATTAAACCTCGAAAAAGGTCGATCGGAGCAAAGGTCGATATTGGACGTTCAGGAGAGGAAGAATAATTATGTGCCATTGACAACGACAGGACGTCGGTCATTGGGTAGTCAGTGGTGCGTTCATGTCGATAGATCTTCCTTGATCCTGGTTGGTATGATATCATCTCGAATGTTAATGCAGTCGAAAAAGCTTGCCCGTTGTGCATCCTAACTTAAAAATTCACGGCGTCAACGTCGTCACCATCATCATCATCATCATCATCATCGTCATCATCATCATCATCATCATCATCATCATCATCATCATCACCATTTATTACATAATAATCTACATGTATATCTTCGTTATCGTTACGTCCATCTCTTTCGAATTTCTCTGCCATGTAGATATCTTCACGAGAACATCCCTACAACAGCATGTCAGTAAACTGAGAAGGAAGGAAGCCTTATCAAACTTTACTCAAACTTGGTCAAACAATTAGAATCAACGGATATGACCTAAGAGAAATGTCATAACTCGAATGAGACTTTCTATAATGATAATTCAACAATTGCCGCTCTAAAATCCATTTAAATAGAAAAACAAAGAAAACAAAATACAAACCCAACAACATGAGTGATGATTATCATTATGAGACCAAAGTCAGAAATAAATAGAATTACCATGCATTCATACTGATAAATTTCTTTATTGATTAATTCATGTATATATCTTTTTTTTTCTTTTATTGCCAATATCTACCATTTCTTGCATATTTCCATTATGTATTCCTTGACAGATTGTTACCCATGACAACAGGAAACTTCACTAACGTTTGCCCAACCCACTAGCAACATATTTTCGTAGCATTAAGCCAAGTTGATAAATCCATACGAGTGTTTCGCAATGTATACAAATGTTGAATGTTTTATTGCAACAACCCAGCCACGGTCCATCATTCTACTTTCGGCCAATTAACACATAGCGCTTGACATAGGAATCAAAATGTTCTAGTTTACATCCATTGACAGCATTGGATCATAACGTAATTGTTGCTGGATTCTTCAAACATTCCAATTTACATACAGTAAGTGAAATTGTTAAGGAAATATGCATGGAACTCTAATGTATCATGTATTAGGTGACATTAGTGTTATAGGGAAGCATGCTATAGGATCATGAATACTCTTTTCAGGTATTTCGCATTATCCTAGAAAATAATGCTGATAGTTGTTACTGTCTCTCATTTAATCAGCAGTATTTCTCCTGATTTTTTTTTTTAATCATTATCTAGAAGGCTTTCAGAAGTTGTTGTTTTTTTCTTCAAAATACTACATTCACATTTTCGCGTTCAGTGTTTCACGATTTATTGTTTACTCCCTTGTCTTCGTCTCCTCTGGCTGCGGCCACTTTGCGATGGGCACACGATGAGTTTTTACTCATCGTGCTGCGACTCCCCTACCATTGCCTACTGATCGGCAGAGAGCAGAGCCGCAATACGGCTCTGGCCGAGAAAGACGAAGTGCGCCATCTACTGTTTTGTATTTTATCAGTAAGGTGTAACAGTTTTAGTTAGAAGAAGAGCTAAGAAGAAGCAACAAAATGCCTTTCAAAATAAGTTGTTTTGCAGTTAGATAAGTAGCAGCGCAACGAGAAGCAAAAGTACTTGCCTTATGGACAAATGTTCCATGTCTCGTGTTTGACAACAAACATATCAACAAGTATGTAAAGACCAAAAACAAACCCCACATAAAACAAAATCAAACACACAAACAAAGCAAAACAGCCAAATACATTAAGCTGAACAAAATGCTTTTTCCTGAAAGAAAAAACACACACACACACACACACACACACACACACACACACACACACACACACACACACACACACACACACAACACTCTCTTTTGGTTCAATTTATGCAATTTATACAAAAAAGATACAGCTCTGTTTTCATGCTTTTTGTAAAAAATGAACACTGTTTTTGCTTCTGCTGTTTTTCATCTCTTCTTTTAATTTATATAAGCGGATCATTTTTCTAGCACCAATTTTATGTAATGAAATGTAATTCCATAATAGGAGGCATTATACTAACTAGCAAGGCACTACAGATATATTTTGATAGTCCTCGATTCTGTTTAACGAAGAGTACATCCCGTAATGTATTTGACTGTTTTAAGTAAGTTTACGTCAAGAAGGGGATTGCCAAGTCAAGAACATTATGAAGTTGAAGTTAAGCCATCGATATGTCAAACCCCTTTTAATTCCACCTGTCAACAGAAAAGGCTTAACTGTGAAGTGTTGTTTTCTTAGTCTGTTTTGAGGTTTTCGCGAATCAAAAATAAGCAAACAAACAGACAAACAAACAAAACAAAACAAAATAAAAGGGGAAACTGTGGACATCTTGCGGGTTGAACTCTGCAGAACAGGAAATTCGGAAATTTAAAATTTGGCATCGTGTGTCTGATTGTCAATAATCATGATTATTAAGTGCATATTAACGTCATTCATTCATTTATTTTTTTTTTTCATCTCCAACAGAACTTGTAAATACATTTTTTTCTTACATAAAACATAAATACATATATGTGTCACCAATTACAAAATATGAAAAATGATATTTAAGGATAAACAAATGGTAGGGTGAAAAAAAGCACAAAACATTTTGAAGTTTAGAGAAAGGAGATGGGGAGGAATGCTGAAGAAGCAATGCTTGTAGGGTGCATTCCCCCCAAACATAGTGAAACAAAATATACATAAGATATCATTGATCTTTCACTTCTGTACACGAAATTGAATTTACAAAAATGAATTACACAAATTACGAATAAAAACCTAACTTACCCTAGACAGACACCCAGACAAATCCAAACACTACGTCGCTGTCATGCAGAAAATAGAACGGGGAAAGAAAAGTCAGAGAAATGAAGAAGAGGACGAAGAGATGATATGTTTGGAGAGTAGAAGAAAGAAACAACTATGTCGATTGAGAAGTCAAGAAGTGAAGAGTGGACGGAACCGCTAAGCCATACGCATAATATGAAGAGAAAAATGAAAGTGAATATTCCAGTAATTCTGAAATCATTAAAAATTCAACAAAATGTTATCTTTTTAATTTAAATGTGAAAAAAATATATATATATTTAATGATGACGTTCAAATGAATTTTTATAAATATCTAAAAAAAAAATTCTTCAACTTAACTTTAAAACAATTCAAACTTGGGGCCGTTTTTAAGTTATCACTAAGACTATTCCAAAATTTTGGTCCAACAAAAGTAAATGTGGATTGAGTAAATATAGTTCTGGTTAAGGGTAAATGAAATTCATTAGAATGACGAGTCGGGTATCTGTGGAAGCAGTTGTTTCTCACAAACGTCCCAGTAAAAGTGGGAGGTAATAAATTATTACTTAATTTAAACATGAATTGACCAAGATGATACTTATACAAATCAGTTACCTTTAAAATCTTATTTTCAAAAAATAAAACGTCTGTATGAGATCTCCAAAATACATTGCATATTATACGCAAGGCTTTTTTTCTCATGCATTACTTTCAGAGGTTCAACATCCTGCAAGCTGACTAAAAGCTGCTGCCGCTAAACTATCTATACATTCGGTCGTAGATGGCGCCATGACACTTTTCAGGACTAAGTGAGTGTGCCCATTTCATTATGACTGTCGTCCATCCGGTCGTGTGCGAAATGAGAGTGATGAATACCACATAGTTAAAGGATTTGCAATATTACGTAAAATACATTCATATCGTAATGCTCATGTGGTAACTGCAGATGTTATCCTTGCGAAGATGACTTGTGGGGGAAAACGGTATGGTGAAGGTAATAATTGACACAATGGCAATACCATTGTTATATCATAAGCACAACATCATCAATATAAACTGAGTAGTTTAATTCACTTAGAGAGAATGACAATTCCTGGCAAGAAAATGGATTTTGCAAGCATTATTTTCACAATACGTACTTGTTTTCTAACTTGTCAGAGATGTGATCCATATAAGCTTATCATTAAAAAAAAAAAATTTCATTTGAATGAAGTATTACATAGGCATAACTCAAAGTGGAAATAAAGCAAAAAGTTCATTTCTACTTTGAAATGATATTGATATTTTCATCAAGTACCTGTTATGGAGATCACGATACTTAAAACATTTGCAATGTATCTGCCTGTCGCGAGGACAAACACACAAGTACGGATATCGCTGACGTTTTGACCAAAGTCACACGCAATTCATCTAACCTTTAAGATCAGTCGAATTACGTCACTCCAGAAAGACGCACTTGCCAGCAGGGTAAGTCCAAGCCGGGCTCGAGATTGGAAAGCGCCCCACTTGACGAGGGCTCTCGAGAGATCGACGCAGACGTGTCGTTTCAAACGAACGGAAGGACTCCGTCTCGCAAACGCTTCGCGCGCTCCACTCGTGTCCGACGCGACGGCCACTTAGATCGGAACCCGTGAAATGAGTATCTGAAGCTATTTTCAAGCGAACTTATCATGTGATCAATTCAATTCAAAGTTTATTTCATTTTTCGATAAAACATATAAGTTACACTTCTTTTGACAACAGAGAATAAGGTAAACAGAACATTATGTATCGAAAAGAATATAAAACAATTGAGGAGGACCACATAGTAATAAATATTATACATTGTAGTAAAAAAAAAACAGAAGTGATCGAAATATAGTACATGTATAACTTTTCTTAAAGTGCGAAAAATGGAGAGACCCACTAAAAAGACCCACTAAAAAGACCCACTAAAAAGACAGAGCTTGTAGAATGTGGGCAAATAAGATAGGCAAATCAGATCAATAAGATAGGCAAATCAAAATTTGCCTATCGCAAAATTTTACCTGGTAAACTGTTATTTTTTTTTAATCAAACACTAATTGAATTTCACTAGAAAGCATCATAAAAAAATCGATACTTTGAAATTAAAGAGGTAATATCTACATGAGCCAATATTTGCAATCCGATCGTCGTAAAATTAAAACTCTTTCCATGCTTTACGCGATATATAATCAGTAAAAAATTCGATGTGCAGGTGTACTCAACTTTACTTAAAGGAGGCAGAATGTTTTATTTCTTGCTTTACTTCTTTTATGCCACAAAACCAACTACATCACTTCATCAATCCTCGTGAGATTTAAAAAGAGAACAGATTGACTATCCTACATGAAACTAGTATTGAAAATCAAATTGCAAATCAAAAAAGCCATTTCAAACCCCAGTGTCTTTTGTCTGAGAGTAATTCGCAGAAATACATAGTTATTTAATTCTTATTAAATTAAACGTATTTAATTACACAATTAAATCATCAGATGCGTACTTGGCGAGATTTGGACAAAGATCTTGGAGACCCGTGTCCGGACAACATGGTGTCATATTGCTGCTTGACCCTTTTTGCGACTTGAGTGCCGATTGCCACAGATAACTCCATTATAGCACTGTACACACTGTCCAAAGTGCCTGGTTAAAGTCGGGCACTGTTCAACATATAGATAAAATGGGGGAAATATTTCTTTGTTTGTTTGTTTGTTTTTGTTTTTACAATCGCGTCGTCAACCATGAACATGATGAATAAAAACAATGCTGACAACTACAGGGGTATTGTGATTTGATCATTGAACATGTTGAATAAAACAAATTAATAGTAGCCTACACAGTATAGTGAAGGTTACACAAATGGGAATTATGAACTTTATTTTTTTTTATCCACCTGTCACCATCGCTGGATAAGAAAACGGAAACTATTCGATTTGTTCAAATAAGGCAACGGTAGTAAGAAAATATACAGAGAATTCAAAATATTTTAATTTTTCTATAGCACAATGAATAACCGTTCAAGGAGGTACTCCTTCAAAAGGCAGGGGGAATAATGACCTCTAACATTATGTCAGTAACATGTCCAAGGAATACGTGCTCTTCATAAAAAACAATCGCTGTTAAAATTGTTTGGGAAAACACACCAATAAATCATTTCTTTTTCCTGCGATTCAGTAGGCCGTCTTTATATTCTTATGACAATATTTGGTTTCGACAAGGGAATAAAATTAATAGCAACAAATCTGGCAATGAATGCAGAAAAGCGAGAAACAAGGGAATGACTATTAAGTATTTGACGAAAATGTTTATAAAATTCACCGAAAAATAAAGAGTGTTCGTTATGTGGAAGCTTCTTTTCGATGTTATTTTTCTATCTTTATTGTTGTTTATTTGAATTAATTGCTGTGATAACAAGACACTTCATGAAATATTTTGAATAACTATAGCTAGTCATGATTGCTTGACATATCATATAATAATAATATATGACATCATATTACACAAAAAAAAGCGTGAGATAAGACATAGTGTAAGGCCTATCGATTTAGAAAAATCATTCGAAAATAGGGTAAGATTTTGTATCACTAGGCATCTTGGGTAAATTATAATTTAGCACATGACCTCTTGGTAAAATCGAAACACTGAAAAAAAAAAAGAACACGCGGAGAAGATTGTGAGACCTCGAAATAAGTAACAACAGATGAAACTGATTTAATTCTTCCATTATCGCTATCCCTTTCTTCTTTTTTTTCTCTGTCATCACCTGTGTACATGCCTATGTATCAATATTTAGTTGTGTAAAATAGTTTGTTGTTTTGCTGTATTAAGTAAGTTGATAGTTTATGAAAATGTTAAATCTATTTCTTTGTGTATCTAACGAGGCCCCAAATATTAAGCTCGGCTTACTGCGGATCCTCCTGTATGGTATTTTCTTGTTACTTTTTATAATATCTTTGTTTTTCTCTCACAATGATTTCCTCACCTCTCATGTGCAAAGTTAGCCATAATTAATGATGAATCAATGTGTATGTTTTCTTTTGTTTTTACCATGCAGAAACAATGAATAAAATGAAATGAAGAACACCATTACTTCGAGACAATGATTCGTATAAATAATAGTCAAAATCATCAGAAACAATGCAGGCAAACTATAGAAGAGCTAAAGCAATGGCGAGTTGTGTTTTTTGCTTCCCCTCCCTTCTGCAGTTCCGAAACAGGGTCGCAGAAATGTGGGTAACGATACAACCTGATTGTCTATGTACAGTTCGTAGGGAAGACAATCGGGAAGGTAAACTCTACAGCGGGTCTCAACGGGGTACGTCGAGAGGTCTCGCGGGGCGCTCTCGGTTCGCGAGTTGCAGGGGGAGACCCGTTCGAGAGCGCTCACTCTTCGACGATGCATTTTTGGACTCGTTTGATTGGGGGAATTTAGCGGTGGGAGCGGAGAAGAAATAACGTCTAGAATGCCAATGAGCCGAGAGTTATGAGAAATAAAGTCGCCCTGCTGGAGTGCCACTTGTAGAAAGAGCGAAGAGCTCTGAAGTAACCGCTGGATAGCTGTAGGCTCGACAAACACGCGACTCGCCTAAACCTATACTCGATTGCTACGAAAGTACCAAGATATTGAAAAATCTGATAATGAAATACAAAACTAGAGGAGACAATAAAAAAGAATTTTTGACCACTGGCTTGCGTTCACTGATGATTATTTACTACTGCAATGGCATACTCGCAAAACACTAGGCCTACACATGCAAAATGATGGAAAATTCTCATTTTCATGAGAGGTGAAATATATCCATGTTTTCTTTCATTTCAGATATCATATAAACAATATATATATATATATATATATATATTATATGATATATATTTGTATAAATATTTATATCATAGAAACTATATATCAATAACAATATATTCATATTTTTTCTGATTTATGTATATTTCATGTGCACGTATGCAAATTAAATGTGCTTGTATAAAAACCACATAATACCTGATAATATATATATCTATATCTATATCTATATCTATATATATATATATATATATATATATATATATAAATATATATTATATACATATGTAGATATGATTAAAATACGTCCTCACGATTATATACATCTTTATTATGGAAATGTGTAAAGGTGAATATATTTCTATGATGTAAATATATTAGTGGAAAAATGAGCTAAGAAAATGGGATTCCATCGGGAATGCCGTTTTCTTTGCTCATTTTTCCACTAATAAATTATATTCTTTCTGGTCAGTTTATTCTGTCTTCATTTATTAAACATATTGTCACATACTATATATAAAAAAAAATGTAACTTACGTTGATGTGTGAATGTGGGTGTGTGTGTGTGTGTGTGCGTGGGTGGGTGTGCGTGTTGTGGATATAATGTAATATACAAACATATCAGGTGCTACCTGGAAACTTGGAGTGTTTCTCGCGTCGGAAGAGTCCGAGTTCGAGTCCTTCTCCCTCCCACACATTGGGCATGCTTGACCCACAAAGGCCCGGTTATAGCGACTTGAGTGTGTTGGGTGGGTGGGAAGAGCAACCCGACCCCATCTTAAGCCAAATCTGGCTGATCCGAGTGCATCTTTTTCATCTGTTTGTTTGTTTACTCACTTGATCAATCCTTAGAGGAACGCCCTTACATATTATATAGAATGACGTCACAAACAAAACGTGATAGAATGATGTCCATAATCACACATAAACAAAACGTGATATAGATGGTTGTACTGCACATAAACAGCTACCTGTTACGAATACCATATTGTAATTGTTGAGAGTAAGGGATTGTGTGGGAAATTCTAATTATTATTCATTATTCAGTACCCTTTCGGCGCTGAATAATGACAATTATTTGTGATACATGGGTACATTATATTGTGTGTCTATGACTATGTCCGTTGTGTTTATGAGACTTTGTGACTGTCTTAAACCCTGACCCGTATGAGGGCAATACATAAGATGAACTTCCGGCCACTGTCCTCTGCGAGAAACGCGAAAGCTTGTCATAGTCTGGGTGCCAAAGCGACTTTTTGGGCCTAACCTTGTTTTACCGTCCACCCAATGTTTTTTGATGGTTTTACCCTATTTCGGGGGTGCTGAATCCGAATCTGGATGATGCAACTCTTGCATCCTTGAGGATTTTGAGATATTCAAGATGGCCGCCAAAATGGCCGCCCGAACTGGAAATTCCCACGTATTTCCTTCTAAATGGTGATATATTGAAAACAATCGACAGTTTTACCCTATTTCGAGGGTGCTGAATCCAAATCTGGATGATGCAACTCTTGCATCCTTGAGGGTTTTGAGATATTCAAGATGGCCGCCAAAATGGCCACCAAAACCGAAAATTCCCACGTATTTCCTTCTAAATGGTGTGAAATTGAAAATAATTGATAATTCTATCCTATTTGGAAGGTGCTGAATCCGAATATGGATGATGCAACTTATGCATCCATGAAGTTTTTGAGATATTCAAGATGGCCGCCAAAATGGCCGCACCAATTAAATCCAGAAATTCCCATGTATTTCCTTCTAAATTGTGAGAAATTGAAAATAATTGATGGTTTTACCCTATTTCGAGGGTGCTGAATCCGAAACTGGATGATGCAACTCTTGCATCCATGAAGTTTTTGAGATATTCAAGATGGCCGCCAAAATGGCCGCCAATTAAAAATGGGAATTCCCACGTATTTCCTTCTAAATGGTGAGATATGGAAAACAATTGATGGACTTGCCCTATTTCGAGGGTGCTGAATCCGAATCTGGATGATGCAACTCTTGCATCCATGAAGTTTTTGAGATATTCAAGATGGCCGCCAAAATGGCCGCCAAATAAACCGGAATTTCCCACGTATTTCCTTCTTAATGGTGAGATATGGAAAACATATCATATTGTGATAGTGATGTAGAGAAGTGTACTGAAATTACCCAATATTACCTGTCTTAATCCATGAGCAGTTTTAATCTCTTCATCCATGAACACTCAAATTGGTTATTTGGTTTATATTGATGGTCTTGATGACATTGTTGAAGACACGAGTGGGACATTTTCATAGTTATGCTTCAATTTTTTTTTTTCAATTATGATGTAACATTATATATGTGTATAAAGGTATGTATAATATGTATACGTATATATAATATATTACAAACACACACGAGGGGACAGTCATATCACAGGTAACGCGAAAAAAATTGAGTAAAAAAACAAACGACAACATGGAAGGTAATAATTTAAGTACAGTGTATAAGAAAATGTTAAGGAGTTTCCGTTCATACAGGACATTTTAGATGTCCCAAAACCTTCAAAGACCTTCAGCACCCCCGTAATAGGGTAAGACCATCAATTTATTGTAAAACTTTTACCATTAAGAAAAAATATATTAACATTGGAATTCTGCCACTTACTTTGGCTGTCATCTTGGTCGTCTAAAAACCCTAAGGAATGGATCAATTTCAACAACCAAGTTTCGAGGGTGCTGAATAGGGTCTAAAATTTTCCAATTTTTGACAGTTATATTGGCGGTCATCTTGGACATCTCAAAAATCCTTAAAAAGAAAACGAAAGTTGCATCAACCAGGTTCGGACTCAGCACCCTCGAAATAGAGTAAAACCGCCAAATGTTTTCAATTTTACACCATTTAGAAGGTAACAGAGGGCTTACATGGAACATTTCGTTTTTTAACGGCCATTTAGGGGCCATTCTGGCGGCCATCTTTATTATCTCAAAACCCTCAAGGAAGCAAGAGCTGTATCCTGGAGCTTCAAATTCAGCAAACTCAAAATAGTGTAAGACCACCAACTGTTTTATATTTTACACCATTTAGAAGGAAATAGGGGGTCTACATATGAATTTCCGTTTTTGGCAGTCATTTTTGGCGACCATCTTTATCATCTCAAAACCCTTAAGGATGCAAGAGTTGTATCCTGAGCTTCGGATTCAGCACACTCAAAATAAGATAAAAACCACCAATGGCTTTCAATATATGGGAACTTCCGTTTTGGGTGGCCATTCTGGCGGCCATATTGAATATCTCAAAATCTTCAACAATGCAGGAGTTGCAACATCCAGATTCTCATTCAGCACCCTCGAAATAGGGCAAAACCATCAATTGTTTTCAATTTCTCACCATTTAGAAGGAAATACGAGGGAATTTTCGGTTTTGGCGGCCATTTTGGCAGCCATATTGAATATCTCAAAAATCCTCAAGGAAGCAAGAGTTGCATCATCCAGATTCGGATTCAGCACCCTCGAAATAGGGTAAAACCATCAATTGTTTTCCATATCTCACCATTTAGAAGGAAATACCTGGGAAATTCCGGTTTTGATTGGTGGCCATTTTGGCGGCCATCTTGAATATCTCGAAAACTTCATGGATGCAAGAGTTGCATCATCCAGATTCGGATTCAGCACCCTCGAAATAGGGTAAAACCATCAATTGTTTTCAATTTCTCACCATTTAGAAGGAAATACATGGGAATTTCCGGTTTTAATTGGCACGGCCATTTTGGCGGCCATCTTGAATATCTCGAAAACTTCATGGATGCATGAGTTGCATCATCCAGATTCGGATTCAGCACCCTCGAAATAGGGCAAAACCATCAATTGTTTTCCATATCTCACCATTTAGAAGGAAATACGTGGGAATTCCCATTTTTAATTGGCGGCCATTTTGGCGGCCATCTTGAATATCTCAAAAACTTCATGGATGGAAGAGTTGCATCATCCAGTTTCGGATTCAGCTCCCTCGAAATAGGGTAAAACCACCAATTGTTTTCAATTTCTCACCATTTAGAAGGAAATACATGGGAATTTCTGGTTTTAATTGGCGCGGCCATTTTGGCGGCCATCTTGAATATCTCAAAAACTTCATGGATGCATGAGTTGCATCATTCATATTCGGATTCAGCACCTTCCAAATAGGATAGAATTATCAATCATTTTCAATTTCACACCATTTAGAAGGAAATACGTGGGAATTTTCGGTTTTGGCAGCCATTTTGGCGGCCATCTTGAATATCTCGAAACCCTCAAGGATGCAAGAGTTTCATCATCCCGATTCGGATTCAGCACCCTCGAAATAGGGTAAAACCATGAATTGTTTTCAATATCTCACCATTTAGAAGGAAATACGTGGGAATTTCCAGTTCGGGCGGCCATTTTGGCGGCCATCTTGAATATCTCGAAATCCTCAAGGATGCAAGAGTTGCATCATCCAGATTCGGATTCAGCACCCCCGAAATAGGGTAAAACCATAAAAAAACATTGGGTGGACGGTAAAACAAGGTTCAGCCTCTGGCACCCAGACTATCAGGTTATCCAAACCGTTTTGAAAGGAGCGTCAGTCCCACCTGATAGGCGTACAATTACGACAGTGCCCTAGGCTTAGACAGAAAGATATGATATGGTACATAAGTTTAATAAGTAAGAGCAAATAAAATTTCTCCACGTCAGGGAGAATAGTCTATTTTTTGCAGGCTTCGACCCCTGTGTAAATGTACTTAATATGTGATTGTGTTTTATAGTTTTGTTGTGTTTTTGTGTGAGAGTTGCATGCCTGTATGAACTCATCACTAAACACGAACGTTGTCGGCTTCTATGTTTTAAATAATAAGCTCTATGTCACTGCAAGTTAGTTAGATAATTAGGGGTACACAGGTGTCTTTCAATTTCAAAGTAGATCCTGACAATCTGTGCAGATCGCTGCTGCCCGGAAAGAATGTTGGAAGGTTCGAGTCCCAGTGGATCCTATCTAAGTTGCGATCCTAACAAATTAATTTGTAGAGGGAGACAAAGTGAAGAAACTCACATCTGTACCTTTACCGCTCTGAATAATATCTTGCTTTCAGGAAAATAATTGATGATTAGGAAAATAACTTAAAAAAAGCAGCGGCATGTGACGATGTCTAAGAACCGTTTGAGTCTGAGAGAGAGAAAGAAAAAAAGATAAATGCAAGGGAGAGCATAATATCATGGAGGAAGAGAAGGGGAGAGAGAGAGAGAAAAAAAAGGTAGAAAGATCGAAATTGTACTTTGGGTTTATAACGAGTCACATTGGGATGATAATGACTAAATTTGCGTAACATCAGCACATGGTGTGTGACGGGCACATGAAGCAGTACGTAACTTGCCATCTATTTTGTTTTGTGTAATAAAACGCCCTGTACAATGATGTTACGAACAGCTGTAAACCGGTCATGTCCTTCACGTAAAAGTTGCCAAGACAGACGTCCATTTGTTGTTTGTTTGTTTGTTTGTATTTTACGCCAGAGCTGGATGGTATCCGTCCTCCATGATATTTTGCAGTTCATCAGCAGCACACGCACCGTTTTTTTGGCGTGCCTAGTTCTTTATTTCTTTGTACCAAAAAAAAAAAAAAAGTGACCGACATAAAAACACATATCCAGACAGGAGAAATTGTAGCAATTCGTATCACTTTTGTCTCCTCTCCGTGATGCTGTATAATCATACTACACCCTCGGCGTAAGATATTTTTTTCTTTCTCTTTCTCTCTTTCATTATTGTCTGACATCATTTCTTGATGTCCCACGGGAATAATTGCCGATGACACGGCGACACGTGGTGTATCTACCTCTGACAAATCGCCATGGTGATTAGAACGGAGACGGAGGGCAGAAACGCATCACTTACCACCCCGCGAATACCTTTTCCGTATGGCGGGAGTGACGGGAGAGTAAGAAAAATGATGGCGGTTCGCGCTTGCGACTGGTTTTCCACACGTTGAGCTCTTCTTCGGCAGGGGAGGATTTGTCCCCAGATGTGAGCCACGTCTTTCAGTTATTTTTTTTTTCTTTCGCTTCCTTCTTTTTGTCACTGTTGGGAAGGAGGACGTATAGCAGGCCGTAGATGTTGGAGACCTAGGCGTTCAAGAGGTCGACGCATTTATCACGTTGCGAGAGACCGTAATCTTTTAAAAGACGGCGTAAAATCGCGTTGGCCTATCAATTTGACATCGTTGTGTGCGGATCGATCTAGGTCAAACTCCAGCGGAGTATTTTCTGTTGCCCGCTGTTTTATTCGTATATAGCCTGTTGATACGCCTAGATATTGTATACACATTTCAATTATCCATGGCATAATGGTGTGCATATCCTCTTATAATCAACCTTCTAATGATCGGCAGTAGGTATTGAGGAACGGCTCCCGAACCTTGTTGCTCCTGAATACAATGTCACGGATAATTACCGACTCTCCGCCAGCACACACGGCCGAATCTTTTCACTGAGCGAGCACAGACGTGACATTGTAATACAGATCGGCATCACCAAGGATCAACTATGAATTTGTTTCTTTTCAAAGAATGAAAGATTTTTATGTTTTTTATGTTTTTGTTTTTTAAAGAAGCCGATCAACGTCTAAAACAAGCACGCAATGACATGCATAGTAGTGGAATCCTTGTGGAAGGATGTGTGGTACCAGTCGACAATTTAGCACGCACGGTTGATACCTATCGCGCATGCACAGGACAAAAAAAAAACTGT
This sequence comes from Diadema setosum, assembly GCA_033980235.1. Lineage (NCBI taxonomy): Eukaryota > Metazoa > Echinodermata > Echinoidea > Diadematoida > Diadematidae > Diadema > Diadema setosum. The sequence continues at coordinate 11,940,824 of CM067070.1, read as the reverse complement.
TATAAAGATGTTTAGCTAAACGAACTGTGCCAATACTTTGACAAACTAACAAGATTTTCCATGCCGGATGTTCTCAAGGATAAACTTTCAACGACTGCAAAGTTTATCCTGCAATAACGTAAAACCTTATATTCAAGTCTCCAATTGCTTCGTTCTTATCCTATCTTCTCCTCTTCTGAAAATGTTTTGTAGTTTATGTGATTGCCTGTCCGCTTTTTGCTTTCTCCTCATTCTACATAAGCTGACATTTTTTCTTTTTTTTCCGCTCCCACTTCCGATCAGGAATATGACGTACATAGCGGCTTAAGGAATGTATGTGCTTTTGTAGAAGAAAACCCTCGATGAAACACTAACCACCACCAACAAAAACCACACCAACAACAAATATGATACAACAAGAGAAACTCAAAGACAGCGGGACTGCATTATGCATTTATTTTTCAAAACCGAATGATTTATATGAAAATGAGGAGTGTTAAGTACTTCCGGCGTACTCGATGTATTGAGCGCCCGTAAGTGCTGACCTGGAAGTTGGTTCCAGGCACCACTTGCATGCAGGAGCACCCCACCCCACCGACCCTTCTAAGTGCTCTCCTATCCTTCCTCCCTCCCACCCCCACCTTCTCGCTTCTCCCCCTATCTTTCTCCATGATGTGGCTTCCTACACTAACGGGCGGAAACATCCATCCGGTAAAAACATGTTTCCTATACCGAGCCAATGTAACAAATAACAAGCATGATAACAACATGTGGAAAAAAAGTAAGACACAGTGGCCTAGATGTATGAATTGTAACATTTGCAAACTCAGCTGAGAATAAAACTTTTTTTTAAATTATTTACCTTTCATTTTTGCATGGCATCAAAGACGTTCTTATCGCTAAAGTGTAACATTTCTGAACTTTGATTTTGGTTAAGATCTACGCGAGTACAGTGTATATTCCCTGACTCACGATGATGATTCACAATGATATTTGATTGAAATCTAAAAATCTAGAAGCACCCGCACAACTGCGATTCATGAGTTATCCGGTGCTTGGGGCCAGTTTCCGTTGTTATTCCCTTGTTATTCCACACAAACATTTCTTGCCCTTCCGCTATATTCACATTGATCAAAGTTATCAATGTGAACACGCTATTTACCTTTATTTCAGGCAAGCTCACGTGACTATGTTTCATCATCATTCATCCTGGTCTACACTTATAAATACATTTTAGATTAGAAAAGGATTTGCAACAAGAAAAATAGAAAGAACTTGCTCATAAATGTTGTGTGACCGAACCCCTTATTACTCTTTTGATGCACAACTTTGTACGTTATGAATGAGAATTACACTCATGTGCGTGATGTATTATAACTGGCGTGATTTTCTTCTTCTTTACCAGTCAACGATAATCAAATACATAGGACCTTCAGAAAAACAAATTCAACTGTGGTGATTCCTACGACCTGGGTCACATTAAAAAAACAACAACAACAACAATAAAAACGTTGCTATGAAAGCAATTCTTCCTGGAGAGACAATCGTCATGGTAACAACAAAAATCCTGCTCCCTGATTGGCTGTTGCTATAGAAAATGTTCTATTCAAAAATACCTGTGATTTTTCTTTTCATGCAACAATTAATCTACAAAATATTACCAGGAATACCAGGAAACAAGGACCTTGGAGTCAGATTCTTTGTGAAACATTCCATAGTTATTATTAGTATTGGCACTGTAAAAGAAGATGTCAAGTTTGACATTACCAACTTGAAATTTTTCAATAAATGGAATTGATTTAAACCGCAGTAAAATAATATTGGTTTAATGATTTCTTATTCAACTTTATTCTTGTTTAGTCAGCAGAAGTTAAAAGAATCTTCTACATGCTGTCCCCTTTACCATTTCCACCAATTCACTGACAATTATACTAATTTTGGGTTCGACAATTACTTTTACTGATTTAATAGAAACTATCTAAGTTAATACGTGTTGAATAATTTATTTCACTTATATTTCTCTTTAGTAAGCAGTATTTTTGACATACTGCTTCTTTTATCACAAATATTTCCATCATCCAGATCGTGTAATACCACATGTGAATTGATATTCCATTTCTGCAAATGGTATCAATGGGGAATGCATTAAAATTGTAAGATTGTAAAAGCATTGAAACACTCCCCTCTCTGTTTAAATATTTCATGCCGATTAGATTGTAATAATCATGAGGCATGACCCGTTTGCCGTGTTTTCAGTTTTCCCCTCTCATTTAATCTGAGTGATTTCTAATGGCGGTCTATGAGTTGGCAGGAATTTTAAAGTTTAGACTCACATCCGCAAATGAATAAGGTGATTATTCTTACATTAAAGTCCACCTGATATGTATTCCTCATTTGTGCACTAAGACAGTGAGGGTGTTTTCTGTTGTTTGATATATTTTTGCATTGTTAAATCATAGTTATTCACTCAAGAAAGAGTTCATTATTGCTTGTTTATTTTTTATAGTATGTAATCCTTTATCATACTCGTAATTCAGCTTGTTTTCATTGGCCGTTAGTTTTAGGAGTGGAATGGCGTAAACAGGATATGGTAGGATGTCTCGTTCTTATTCCTTGTCCTAATTCCGTAGAGAAAGTCATAATTTTTTCCTTGCTCTTGTTTCATATTTAGTGCATTTATATATATATATATATATATATATATATATATATATATATATATATATATATATATGTGTGTGTGTGTGTGTGTGTGTGTATGTGTGTGTGTGTGTATGTGTGTGTGTGTTTGTGTGCAAACTTCAATGATTTTTGGTTTTTGTTTGTTCCCCGCATAAACCAAATGAGATATTATTTCAGTCAGGAAAGAAAATTCAAGTCTGCCTATTTTTGATTAATGATGAAAAGTAGATTTTCCTGATTTTATTAGGACAAAATAAATATGGAATATTTACGTGATCACGTCGTGGTCGACGTTTAGTTAACCGTTAGTCATATAGTGATCATGACTTAAAGGAGGCTTTGGGATAATTTTTAGACTTAAGCATATCTTTAAATTTGGTTATAGTTTCAGAATTCATAGTGATTGCGATGAGAATGAAAATGTTTCCAAAATTCACAACAAATCACAATGGACGAGGATGATGACAGGCAGGAGGTTCACATAAGAATGCATGATTGGATGCTCAAACGGAGTTTGAGCAAAAGAAGAAAACATGCATAAATTCTTCACAGACTGGTGAAGTTGTTAAGCAAGTGGTACTGCAGTGGAATTACATCGCTACATTGATGGAATATGTGAGTCTCCTATGTCATAATCCTTGTTAACTGTAGGAACCCTATCCCGAATTTGTTTTGGGGGTTTCAGAGTATTATACTGGTTTATCTGCTCAAGTCTCTACATTAATCTAAACATGGCACTATCGATCTATATATTACACGATGAGAAAGAAAAAAAAATCGCTTGGAATTTCCTTTTAATCTTTCCACTCTCATCTTTAATACCTGGGATTCCGCTAAGTGAATATCTGAACAGCGCCTCTAGCGTTCATGTTGCTGGAGTGAATGCTACATCCCGTATCAGGGCAATTACCCCCAGAGGGCAATTACCCCCCCCCCCCCCCCCGGCTAAATACTGGTTAGTGATAAGGTTAGAGTAAAGATTGGGGTTAGGGTTAGGTTTATGGTATAGAGTTTGGGTTATATAGGGTGAGGATTAGGTTTAGGTTTAGGTTTAGGATTAGGGTTAGGGTTAGGTTTGTGGTATAGAATTTGGGTTATATAGGGTTAGGATTAGGTTTAGGTTTAGGATTAGGGTTAGGGTCAGGGGAAGGGTCCGAGGTAATTGCCTAGGGGGTGGTAATTGCCCTAGACCCGCTCCAGCCTCAGTCATTATTGCATACTCTGTGCCCAGTCTGCCTTTCTGAGAATATCCTCAGTCATTCTAAGGGCTAGTGGAAGCCGGTTCTTTTGAATCCCTACACACACCTCGACAAATGTTACAACCAATCAATTACATTTCATCAGGCTTTTCTCAAAATACTTGATCTCTCCTCCATTTGCTGAAAGGTAGAAGTTTACCTTATATAGTATGGAATGTATTTATCTATTTATCTATATTTTGCTGTTCACCTCTTGCAAACCGGAAACCTATGATTAGTTTTGGATTCAGTAAACGAGATTTTGCAGGTATAGTAATCAAAGTGAAATACCAAAGAAAAAGCAGAATATGAAAACAATAATTGTCGATATGAGCTTTAAATTGATGTCGATATGAATTGTCGATATGGGCTTTGAAATACGAAAGCAAAAAGCAGAATATGAAAACAACATTGTCGATATGGGCTTTGATGGACATAACAACGGCATTTTAAAGCTTACATAAAGAATACTTGTAGAGTTAAAACGATGAAGACAATAAAAACCTCAAAATAAAAGAAAACTGAGAATAGACGAAATTGAATAAAACCGAAAAAAAAAATAAAGACATCCACATTGATTCGGGGACGTGTCATACCAGAAATACATTGTCAAAGGGAATAACCAATGCAGCAGGCAGGAGTAGCGAAAACAACCAGCGTGCTTCAAGTGAGAATGTACATGAAAATGACTGATAAGCCGCTTTTTCAAGGAGTCCTATTTGATTACTTCACTCATTGGATGTGACGCTTCACTTAGCGTCATTTTCGAACTTTTCTCATCCCCTGAGGGCGCTTTTCCTTTTCTGTCTTTTTTTAGTCCGGTTGAGTTACCCTGGCAACGCAACGAGTGCTACTATGCAGCCGTGCAGGATATACTTCATTACCATGATCAGGCTCGCCGTAAGTTACCACTGCCACACCCGAGGCTTCCATTTACTAATAAAAGGCAATTTGCTCACTCTCGTTGTATGGACGAAGGAAAGAAAAGAGGTAGACGTCACAATTAATTATTTTTCGAGATACTAGTTGTGATCTCCGACCCAACGCCTGTAATTAGGCTTATATATATTTCGTTGGTTGTCGCAGGTCCTTACCAGTGTTGTCTACCCATACACCTGTCACCTTGCCTGGGAAAGTTACACTCAGAAGTCGTTTGCAACTGGCTCGTAGATCATTCTTGAATTTCCGGTATCTATTTTTCTTTTCCCCAATACTTCCCCAGTCTCTTAATCGGATAACCCAAATGTATATATTTATCTGAATTTCCAAATCGCACTACAGTGCAGTATACTGTCAATATTGCTATCATAACAACCTTTTATATGTCTTCAGAAATGTAGGTTATTCAGTTGTACTCCCAAGGTGTATCTGAGAAGAATTTGCTGTATTCCCGCGTAGTACTGTCTTTTCTTTCATTTACGTGGTCTTGAGTTTTATCCGTGCTCATTATCTTGATCTCAACTCTCGGTTTATACTGGGACGTCCTACGCTTAACGAGCAATCTTTTAAGTATAAGTTTCATCGTATTTCTATAATATATTTATTTAGATTTAGATGTTTATCGATTGACCGCCATTTTCTATACGATTATGTTTGTAACGTTCTATTGCGCATTTAAGCTGAATATCAGGTATTGTTTAATTTCATTTAATTTGATTTTTGTTTTTGTTTATTGAGAGATATGAACATTAACTGAAATAAAATTTGCATGTCATCACCAAAGTAACTCAGTAACCTATAATGGCTCTTACTAATTTTTGTTGTTCCTTTTCTCATCTTTCTTCTTCATCATTGTAACCTTCATCTTTTACTCCTTTTCTTCATTGTCTTTTTGCCTTCTCATTGTTATCACTTCCATTTCTACCATCATTAGTATCATTTCTCACCACTGTTTTCACTATCCTCATCACTTTCATCACTACTTCTACTGCTTTTTCCATCTCTTTTTTTCTTATCCATTGTCATCAGCATTTCTATCATTACTTCCGTCCTTGCATAACAGTTACAAAAGTTATAAAAGTTATTATGACCGCGTGATGTTTAACCTTCGAAGAATCAAACTAATTTGTGCAATCGAGGAAAAATCACACACGATATTGCATGCGAGAACACAATATTAGGGCATTATTGCTATCAATAACTTCATTAATCTGCTTTCCATGCAAGAAAACAAGAGATAATGGGATCAAGACAAATAAATCACGCTAATTGGAAATCCCCGAGATGAAGCGAGGGAGGCGTGAGATCTGGCGACGCAAGATGGCGGGCCACGGTCCCAGCGGAGGTCGTTAGCCGGCTGGTATATGGGGGAATGATTGTCACCGTCCCCTTGATGACCGCGGTGAGCCGGTACTCGATGGTCCGCGTACCGATAATAGACATCGAGACTCAACTTTTTTGTGCCATCCAGCCAGGTTTCTAGAAAATAATGACAGGTCGTTGTCACTCGCAATCATTCCATTCCAGTGGGAAATAGCCAAGCCAAGCAGATTGCGTCATGTTTTCCTTCTCTTCAAGTTTTCGTCTCTCTTACAAATTAATGCAAACTACAGATTTCATGTAAAATGATATGATATATATTTGATGACAGCATTGCTTTTGGTTTGTGTTCGATGTGATGACAGTGGCCATCAATTTGTATTTTCTAAGGGCTGTAAATCCATACTTCCATTCAAAGTAATCTTTATGCCGTCCGATATAGTTTCCTGTGCATTGATGGATACTCCTTGTAGATATGTAGAAACACATACTTTGATATAACTTGCAGAAACTAGTTGGAACAATGCGGCAAGAATTTGTCACAATGTTGCATGGGGCTTTTCGAATAAAATACATTAAATACCCATTTTATTATTTTTTTTTTCAAGCTGAAATCTTGCCCAGTTTGATGACAAATATATGATTTTGTTTGTATCATTATCTAATCATCTAATCACCTTTTCAATTTGGCGGATTGCGTCTTCCAAAAAAAGAAGAAAAAAAGTGAAACTAATCGAACTCGCATAATGTTTCCACAATTGCTGTCATTAAGTTAGACATTTATGAATTCAAAAATTCATAGATACATGTTGAGCTTAAAAATTGATGAGATGATTAAGAAATATGTACTGCATTTGGTGACCACGCATTTCATTTTGAGTGTGTGTGTGTGTGTGTGTGTGTGTGTGTGTGTGTGTGTGTGTGTGCGTGTGTGCGTGTGTGTGTGTTGTACGTACGTTGGGTTCCCCATTTCCATCTACAAAATTGAACATGCAGGCAAAGATGGTTCACCTTTTAGATTGTAATCAAAGTAAGTGTCTTGATTATATTGAAGTTGTAGATCCGAATTTGATCTTAGCTCAAATTCACTCACATTAATAAGAAGCCTTTTTATTGACTCGTTGCGTTGTATTGGGAATTGAAAAAAAAAAAACACAAGTCGAACTTCAAACAACATTCTACCGATATACAGTCCATTAGAATAAATGAAAATTAAGTTTAAACTGAATGGATAAGAAAGATTTGGAATGCATACTTTGGTGATAATATTGGCCATATTGTGACTAAGAAAATAGCAAGATGTCTTTTTTCCCCCCAGACGATTAGTTAAGAACAGTCAACATTCTTCCAAGCATAAACATTCGATAGAAGATGGGCAGTAGTATTGATGCTAGCATCAACCCAAGTGACATCTTGCACCCCTTGGTATTCGACGAATCCCGGAATTACTTTGGTCCGACCTGACAAATTTACAAGACAGAGCAGTGTGACAGGGCTTTGAGCAATGTTGTGCTCATATGCCCCGTATGATCGTCCAATCTTCAATGTCAGGATTGATGGGCGATATATCCCACTAACTGCCCGTGGCCCTTTTGGTAATGGCCTAAAGATATGCCAGCTACGTGTATATGTATATTGCGGGGTATACACCTTCCGATGCGTGGCATGCTACGCACGTGTTACGAGGAATAATTTACATTGGGAGAATCGGGGCGTTTGGTCATAAACAGTTTTTACACTTCCAGTTAGCCCTTCCCGATAAATCACAACAATAAATCTCATCAACAGGTCACGTGGGTCCTTTGGCCGTCACAGCCACGGCTGATCAGAACCGTCAGACCGTGGACCATGATGAATGAAAGGCGCACAAACTTTCATGTCAACAAGAGCGGACCCAAGCGAAAGGAAGCTATAGAGCGATTGATAAAACACAAGTGCTTTGATGATGTTATTGATCTCTTGGATATGTGTCCCTGAAAAGGAAGAAATAGGCAAAGATCGTTATAACAGTTGCAGTAATTGCATTCCATCATTCGGTCCCATGATAAATTCCATTGCCATCATTAGAATTGACACGTCAATCAATCAATCAATTGGAAAAGATTGTCAGATGCTTCTGTTGCGTGATTGAAACGCACGTCTCAATCTCGATTTTTTTTTTTTCAGTGCAGTTCAACTGGATTTCATTTCTGCATTTTCCGTGAAGAATCATACATTAATTAAGAGCAAATTAATGAATTTGAAAAAAAGTGTAATGAAACAAATTCACAGTAAAATGAGTACAATTTCTATTGACTGTTTGGAACAAATGCAGTGGAATCAAAGAAGTCAACGATACGTTTATTTTCAAGTCAAGAGAGAGAGAAAAAAAAAATGCAGGAGCCTGTCATCTTAAGCCGGTGCTTTTTAGTTTTGGTCGCTGCAAAAAAAAAAAAACAAAAAAAAAACAAAAAAACAAAAGCAAAAAAAAAAACAAACAAACAAACACATGCACAGATTAAATGAGCAATACGTCATTGAAACATATTGTGTGCTTCCGACATGAGCTCCATATTGAATGATTTTTTTTTTTTTCAGGGATAACTCTTACACCCACCCATCAACGAAAAATATATGTAGACATACCCAAATACTCAAAACGGTGCCATTTGCAAAACTAGCTCGAAACATGACTTTTCAGTAGACTTTTGACTTCGCTGTGTCTATGTATTATATAAAGTTTCGTGACCTGTTTCAGTGTACCAAATCCTTTCGCCACTACATAGTGTTGTTCAAAGGACATAAAGTGATGGAATAAAATACATTTTGTAGTGTATCATCTAATAATCAGTCAACAAGAAGGGTTAATTGTGCTCAGAATGAACGAAGAGACCGGAAAGAGCAGAAGAGAAACAATTACGCTCCTCACCTTGTACAGGTGGGGGAAAAACGTTCGCGGAAAGGTTGGGGGCGACGCAGCTCGTGTGAGTCGTTACACCACCCAATTACTTGGCGCAACGGCGCACCCTCCGTAGCCCTTTAGCACTATTTAGCGGGAGAATTCTGGGCGCGTAATTGAATTTGATACCTTGTTACGGCCGGTTTCATGTTGTCCATTGTGAAACGCTCAGATTAAATCCTGCGGAAATCAGCCCTTGGCATTGTCTCTCATAAGCAACACGGCTTCTTTTACATGTTAACCAATGGTTTACACCTTTCTCTCTCTCACTATTTCCCTCTTTCTAGCCGTCGGGGTGATAGGCACGATAGGGCAGCCCTTAATTCTTGTTGCAGCTTTGCAGCTTTGAGAGTTGAGAGAGTTTAACAAACTGTCTCTTTTACAAACATCTCTATGGAGTATTGACACACGAAAACGAGAGCTTTTAGGCTTGCTTTTCAGTAAAGAAAAGGATGCTGTAATGTTTCAAAACTTGGAAAATTGTATCTACGTTAATGAGCAAACATAGCCCGTATAACTCCCTAAACAAATGAATAATTGGTAATTAAAAAAGTATCCGGCATCTTAGATTAACTTATCATTTTTTTTTTTTTATTGGGGGGGGGGGGGAGGGGATGGGAGGGGTACATGTTTGTCTCTTTGGGAAATTACTATCTGAATGTGGACAAAAGTGCTTTGACGAGATCAAAAATATTTGTAAATTTTCTGTGCGTTAGTTAAACACTTTTCACTTTTATGTCAGGGAGTTTTAACTCTATGTGGAGAGACCTTATAACCTGAAGAGGTCAATTCACAAGCGTTTTGTTTCCATGACGACACAATTGTTCATGTATCGACTGATCAACTTGCACCCGATCGTCGATAATGCCCAGCTGATAGTGAGATATGAAGAAATTTCAGTTGTATATATTACTAAAAGAGTATTATGGCAGTTGTATGGGTTGCGTAAGAGGGACCAATAAAAGGAGTCCAAGTTTGCGTGATTAGAAAAGAGGGACACAAAACGACAACAACCACAATTAGAAATAAGTACAAGATTGTATTGTATTTTGGCGTCATGCATAGACTCTGAAAGATGAGTCCCACATGGGAGAATTTTAACTGCAAATTGATAGCTCGGTTACAATAATGGTTCACACTTTTAGTATATATTTTTTTTCTGCTACTATTTTTTTAATCACATACGCATACCACGCTTGTCTTATTTGGTACCATTACATCGCCTGGTCTATACTTCTATTCGTTCTCCGTTTCTTTTTTGTCACAAACCCTGATTATTTGGGGCTTATAGCCAAACAAGCTAGCTTTCATGTTAGGTCCCGTCATACTTATCTTTGTTCAACCCCATTTCCATTTCGACCAGTTATCATTACAATTGCTGTGTTATTACCAAGTATATTGTTTGTTTTTGCACATTGTTGACAAGGTAAAAGAACTTGTCCTATTATTTCTGATGTAATACTCTAATGAGAAGTATGAAAATAAATGAAATGAATTGAAATTGAAATTGAACTGAAATATCTTTTGAAAGATTCTCCTAAAAGTGTCACTGATGTGTTTCACTAATGTTACTCCATCCACTTAATCCACATGAAATATTTGGATTTCATTCCTCTTTAAAAGAAAATAGGAGTGCATTCCCTAGAATCTCACAAAAAAAAAACACATTCCGTTTACTCCAGCAGATGACAGACTCAACTCGAAACAACTCAAAGGTAGCAGATATCTATAGGCCTAATACTAAAAAGAATCAACTTGACGAAGGATGTTGGCGAAGTCTTCTACAGTGGGGATGTTTTCAAAATGTCAATCTTCATCAGGAATCTTGAAGGTCAAAAATGTTTGTCTCGATCAAAACGGAACTCGGGCCTCCACCTAAAGTTTGAATCTTGGCCCACTTTTTCTTTCGGACACCAAGCCATGCGTGACAGCACAAAAGGGGCACGTAGATTTCCCCTGAAAGTTTCTCCAAAAAACCGCTTGTTGATATGAACGGTCGTGATCGTTGAAATTGTCTTGGGACCCGGACTCGAGATTTTCGATCAACAATCAAACTCCTCTTCGCCCATATTTACTCCACCTTATTCTCTCTCCCTCTCTCTCTCTCTCTATACTTCTCTCACACTTTCTCCCCCTTTCTGTCTGTGTGAGCAGCCTGTCTTTCTCTCTCTCCTAGGTCTTCCTTCGTTTGATTTTGAAAAAAAAAGAAACACATGCAAAAGAAAAAAAAGGACGAGTAAAGCTAAGAGAAAATATAATAAATGACATGAATAGCTCCATGCAGATAATCTAAAATATATAACAAAAAAAAAAAACACTTCCACGAACAATTGCAGTGTATACTAACGTTTTGTGTATGTTACGGTAACCTCATTTTGATTCCTTTTCCTAGATTGGGGCTCAATCGCGTCCATGCATGTTAATACGGACTCATTTCTTACGACCACTACGGTGAAATAAAATTCAAGATTGAGGAGTGTGACTTGCGATGGTCGAAGCCGATAGTAATTTAGCCTAATAGACTTCACAGCCTCATAACACCGATAAAACGAGGCTGCGAAGCTGCATTGCTTGATTGATTTTGAATAGCCCTATCACAGACCAATCATAATCATTGATTACATCTACTTCTAATAGGCCATGATTTCTAGATGGGAGTAATGGCGCACATAGAAATATAATGTGATAGTTCGCGTCAGCAGCTACAAAAGGACGCAATGCAGTCGATGCACATTGTGCGTGCTTTTTAAAAGCTCGTTTATGCATGGTGCTTATTATAATGTATGATAGGAAGGAGCTAGAAATAATGTGTGCTTGACTTGGAAGAGTAGTATGACTCTTATAAGCATACCAAAGTGTAATGTATTTGAATTTACATTGGTTTCTTGTCAGCTTGCTGCGCATGCGTTATGCGAATATTCCATTCAATTCATTTCAAAATAATTTTATTTCCATATGAAGTCAGAGACTCCAACCCCAAGCACCTTCTGATCTGGAGATTCTCCCGCCCGAAACCTCAGCAAACGGGAGACTCCAAGTTGATGTTTGCGAAACGCGAAGTTCCTAGGGTTCTAGATGTTCTCTGGTGCTATCTAAGGCTTATTTTTTCAACATACGATAGCAATAAGAAAGAAATCCTTTCCACCGGGAGACACAGAGCCAGGGCGGGAGAAATCAAATCTCCAACGGGAGAACGGGAGATTTTGCAAAAATGGGTTTTCGGCGGGAGATCTCCCGTCAAAAACGGGAGAGTTGGAGTCTCTGTGAAGTAATACAAAGTAATATACATAATGCTTACATGAGTACATAACATTTTCAAGAACTTTGAATCACGTAAGTTTCAACAAAACATGAATACAATATTCATTTCGATATTGTAATGATATCAACTTTGATTTGGATAAATGAACAAGTAAGCAATACAATCATAATTTGTAACTCTACATGGAAAAGAGGAATTCACAAGAAAAGCATAGCTTTTATATTACACATAATAATATGCAACATGGTGAACCAGTAAGAATCGTGTCCAAGTGTCTGTCTATTTTTCTCCGATTTGTGTTACTAATTAGATAGCGAGGCAATCTGAGAGCAGATTTTTGAAACATCATTGTACTACAATCAACAGCAAGACAATGTAAGACAAATCTATACAATGATTCCTCAATTTCATTTAGATGAGAGACCGTGGATGGTTTGACTCGTATCCACACCCTTTCAGGTGCTTTACGTGTAACATTATTCCGTATCAGGGCAATTACCCGCCGAGGACAGTTACCCTCCCCCCTCCCCGGCTAAATACTGTTTAGTAATTAGGTTTTAAAGTAAAGATTGGAGTTAAGGTTATAGGTTTATGGTCAGGGGAAGTGTCTGGGGCAATTGTCAAGGGGGTAATTGCCCTATAACCTTTTATCCTATTCTTGTATGCTCTCATTAACTTATATTCGAATGTACTTTGTCAAATCTTGAGGGACTTACTCAATAGTATAGCTCTCGACTTCTCTGTAGCTATACCCTCACGAGCAAAAAGAAAGCCGCGGCTGGCCGCAGCGGTGTTTGACATTATCGAAAACAAAGACATATAATAATAATAATAATAATAATAATAATAATAATAATAATAATAATAATAATAATAATAATAATAATAATAATAATAATAATAATAATAATAAGGTCTTATTTACCCAGGGTAGCCTCTTCAGTGTTGCCACTGCTCTACCAGAGGGCCCTGCTATTGTCATTACCCTAGCGTTACCAGGTACCCATTTATACACCTGGGTCGAGAGGGACACAGTGGGTAAAATCATCTTGTCCAAGGACGTAAGCACTGGCACGACTGGGCGGGATTCGAACTTGGGTCCTCCGATCGGGAGTCGGGAGTCTTATCCACTATGCCACAGCGCCCCCACTTATTGAGCTATTTGAATCGAATTTATAAGGACCGCCGCGGTGCATTTTGCAAATGTATAACTCTCATCTTTTGTTCCTTATGTTTGAAATTGTCTTCTTTACCGCATAGCCTTTTCTTATCTTTTCAATGTGTTTCTTTTAGACATACGCTTCTTTGATGGTAAATGTGGGAAATATTGATATGAAAATAAGTGTGATAGTATGGGAAGTAGAGGCTCACAAGACGAAAATGAATAAGTTTGATAGCCATGATAAGTTTGGTTTATTTATAGGTGAACAAAATTATGATATGTTTAAAGATATATTGTCGTATATGAAACATTATGAGGATTATAAATTATATATATATATAATATATATATATATATATATATATATATATATATATATATATATATATATATATATATATATATATATATATAAGTAACAAAGCTGCAACAAAGTTCATGCTGTATTCACCAACGGTTTATTTCAGGGCGGCGAGACGCTCGAAAATTTGTGTGAAGAAATAAACCGTTGGTGAATACAGCATGAACTTTGTTGCAGCTTTGTTACTTATCTTTTTATCTTGCCAACACGTGGACTACCTTATCAACATATATGTATATATATATATATATATATATATATATATATATATATATATATATATGTATATACATACCTATAACATATTACCCCAGCTACTATTTCTTTCAGGAAGTGACGACATACATAAAGAAAATAATGACTTTTCCATGTTGACATCACACAGATACTCCCAATATCAACTGAATCACAAAATTCTGTGTGTTGACAATGATATACGAGTTTCATTTCTTAGCTTGTCTGTACAACCGAGTACGCTTTCATTCCAGCTAGCTGAATATTTTATATTATTATAAAGTATTTCACCTTTAATTTCTTAGTTTGTATTTTGCTCCCCCCCCAAAAAAAAAACAAAACAAACAAAAATAAGCAAACTTCATTCAACGTCTACGAAAAAACTGGTGATTGCATTCAAGAGTGTGATTTGCAAGTGGCCATGTTTTTTTCATACAGGGAGAAACAATAAACTACAATCGATTGAATGAACTTTTTAATTGAGTATAGCACTTATATTTTTTGGGTGGGTATAGCGTCCGAATGATTGGTGTGATAAGCTTATCGTACGCTAAATACGGCCTATCTCTCAGCATTCTACACGTCATGAAACAACTTTTAAACAAATGATAAGCAAACTTATTAACTTCTAAGATGCCATATGCAATGCTAGTTACTTGTGCTTGTCGTCAAGTGTTTAGCTTTAACTCTGTCACGCGCTGCTCTCGCTCCATCATTTCGGCGGATATTAATAGGATTCACTTTTCAGTTATCATTTCAACCATCATTTATCATCAAACCTTGCCCACCACACGTGTAACCCTTCAGCAATCATTTCATAGCTCGGCCTCCGAGCCTGCAACAATCTTCACCGCGAAGCGTACATCATCCGAGGGGTGTGTTCGTGCGAGTCGAACTGGTAATCGAATTGATGCGACCAACTGGTAAATGCGTCACCCCGTCCCGACGCATGCGTGCTCGTATCTCCACTTCTACCATGCAGGCTTGGCGGCTATGTCCTCCAGGCATCGTCACGCACATTAGGAAGACTCGCCCGTTCTTCCCCGACGTCTCGCCCTCCTTCCCCGCATCGTCTTATCTGATCATCCAATGAAAGGGTTGGTCTCAGTAGAAACCAAATTAAACCCTCTCATTCATGTGCTCGGTAACGTGGGCTTGATAACGTAACCAGTATTTCCCCTGTTTTTGTTGAGCATGTTCCCGCACTTGTGATATCATTTTCTCTTCTGACATCCTAAACGGGCCACGCCTTCGTCATAAAACGGTGTAGCGTTCCCTTTATTCCGCAAGAAGAAACAACATATTACTTGATAGCGATCCCTTTATGTCTGATGCTTAACAGGCGTCGACATAGCAGCTTCTTTTTCTCTGCTCATTTGCATTAGCCTTTGTTCGTATTGTTCTAAAAGCGGAAATTATAGCACGCCCACCTGTTCTGCCTTTGCGGACACATCTCCTGGTGAGATATTCTAAGCTAAAAAAGAATTGTCTTCACATTATTTTGCGCCGAGGCGAAAATGTGATTCCACCAATTTCCCTGCGCCGAATGGCTCTCTCTCTCAACGCTTTTCTTTTCTCATCAGTTGAGTGATCATTCTGCATACGCTCTGTGCGCGGAAGTTTTTGCGCAATCCACAGCTTCGTTTCTCTCCGTCTCTCCCGCTCTCTCCCCACCGTCTAGCGCCCGTCTTCAAATTCGCAGTGACTTCTTTCGGGCGGGACGATCGTTAATCAAAAGCGATTCTCGTCGGACGATGCTGGCGTGCACGGCAGACGAAGACCCGGTGTGATATTTTAGCTACGGGAAAGTAAACAGAGGAACACGAGGGGAGGTGCTAAACCGTCCTGAGCACGGGTTAACCCTGAACAGACTCCGAATATTCCATCAACAATTTGTGCGTCGAAGGTAATGTACCAAAAACTTCAATTTCCTTTCCGATAGTGGGTATTGTATGTGCTTGTCTATGTCATCAGAAAACAAGGCCAAAAAAAAAAAAAAAGAAAAAAGAAAAAGCGACTTCTTTAACTTCTTGCTCCTTTTTTCTAGTCCTATCTTATGTTGATACCGGTGATAATGATTCATAGCAATGCCCGAGCAAAGACAGATGTTAGAAGTAGAAATGACTGCAGTCATTGGTAATGAGTCATTGTATGAGCTGGTCTTGCTAAGTCACGCTGAAAGGAACTAAAGGTATTCAGTGCTAGTTCATCTGCTTTCAGTAAAGTATACAGCGTTAATTCTCTCGCAGTGGGAAAGATGATTGTATTATATCTCAGGATTCCCATTGCTTTTTTTTATAGTTTGGAGTATTTTCACTATAAAATCATTGATTTCCTGCAATTTGCATTTGGGCCCAAATCAAACGCAGCTGATCAAACATGTTAAACATGAAAACACTAGATCTGACTATTCAAAATAGACTGTTTGAGACTGCACTTTTTAATACTGATTCGACTTCCAGACAGACTTACGCAATTTAAGATCCTTCTTTTTAATGCAGGCATTAGGGGAACTGTTTGTTTGTTTGTTTGTTTTTGTTTTGACCAATCACCTGTGGGGAAGAACACTAATTACATCAAATCCTGGTTGTTGTCATTGGGCCATGAAACAACTATCGAGTGGTATTTGCTACTTGATCAGAGAGAAACATGACCTAGGAATTCACATATAGTGTATATAAGGGATAGGCGTAAGAGAGTAGTATTCCACTGGTTGGCACAACATTTCTTGCATATACATATCTCTCTATATGTATAAATATATATTATATTTAGTCATTGATGACCCTCGGTTTTCGTCTAGTCGTCAAACAATACAATGCTGTATGATCGTCTTCGTTCATATTGTTGGCTGCGCACCTGGTATCCTTCGGCTGCATCACAGAATTGGTCTTATCTGGAAGGAGGGAGCCTCCCTGGTCTTAACAGGAAGGTATCTTGATGTATGGAGATACCAAAGAGAGATAAGATATCGTTTGACTGTTGGAAACATCTGGCAGTCGTTATGTACATCGTCTTCTGTGCCTGAACAGCTGAATCCGGTGTGTCTCATGTAACGATAAAATTCACTACTTAATGACAGACTAGGAATATAACAGTGACGAGAACAAAAGTACTTATGAACAAGAAAAAAATTCTTTGTTTGTTCATCTATTTATCGAAATCAAATGCCTCAAATATATAAGCAGATAATCAGATAATCGGAAATGATAGAATCGATTCAGCTCAGTCTATCTCGATTGCATCTGTATCAATCATTATAAAGAATAGTTTCTATCCCTTCGTCCTGTAGTTTGGTGGGATTCATTCTTTCATATAAAGCAAAAACGTCTGGGGTAAAATTCCACGTGTCATGAAAAAGTATGAATATAATGGGTAGTGCATTAGGAATGCCAAACCTTCAAGCGCTAATTCATTGATTCGTTAGTCTCTAGACAAAGCTTCAAAAATATTCCTAAGTTGATCTAAAATAATACGTGTAATATAGAAACAAGATCTACCACTTAAACAAAAAGAAGACACAAGATGAAATACTTTCTATTAGCAACTATGGACATGTTGGGTTCGTATATTATGTATTACTTTGTGTATACATGGAAGTTATGCAAGCGTACTTATGATTACGGGGGCAAACAGTCATTCCTCCGGCAAAATTTCAAAGCGACTGGACTACATTAAGATTGTAGGAATTTGTTTTAGATAAAAGTTCATAAAAGTTGAATTACGTATAGGAAAATGAGGACGGCCGCAAGCAATAGTCCTTTGCACAGTGTGAATTAGAATCTGTCATTAAAAAATGTTAAAATGCCAGGTCAAATCTCTAACAGTCACAACCTTGAAGGATAACATCAATTTGAGGCCAATTTGACTTTGCAAGAAGAGTTGAACGCTCTCATTGGACCTTGATATGACTTTAGCGATCCATTAGAACCAGCGGGGGTTGACCTCTGGCATTGCTAGATAACATTTAGGACCTTCTACCTCTTAGTGCACGATGTAATTTACGATATAATGGCTGTACATAATTCTATCTCTAAGAACAGTTTGATGTTCGATTCTGTGATGTATAAGGAAAGAAATACAAAGCAGTTTTCTTTTGATGGTTTGTCGTGGAACGAAACCCGCACTTTCCCGTGCTGTCTTATGAAGACAGCAACGGAAAATGTAGTTGTGGCCTATTGCAGCACAACAGCCCAACAACTTCTGACTTCAACCTGTGACTTTACTGTATGTTTAATTTAATGGTATATTTACTTCATTTACGCTATCTCCGTTCCTGAATATCTAACATTTTACCTAAACTTTTCAGAATACAGCTTTCCTGACCTTTTTGTTCGAACACGCAATTCCGCCACCTTTCGTCGAAATATTTCTGTGTTTCTTTTTGAACTGCATCTGATATGACGAAAAAGGAGGATATCATATCGCATATCATGTCTCTCATTTTTGCAAAACAGATGATCACGCAAGGTGACCGTGCGAGATATGGATAATTCGATGCCTAAGTGTAAATGAAATCGCAAATTTGAAAGAAGTAGCATTGAAAATGATTTTGAGATCTTCGGAATATCAGTATCGCTAATGACTTGTTAACATGTTTGTATTTATGCTCCGGCATTAAGATGCATCTGTTCAGTTATGAACATTCATCGAAAACCTCTACAAACCGTACTTGAGAAGATTTAGTCGTCTAATAGTTCAACAATCAGGGAAAATTTAACGTTCACAAAGTTGGTCATGAAAAGAAAAAAAAAAACTCTGTTGGAGATCCTTCAAACCTATTTCCCAAATATTCATGCTGCTGACGCGCACCGTCTCCTTTTTTTTTTTTTAATACCTTCCTCACTTGGTGCTATTCACACATGAAATTTCTAATAATCTAGCAGCTGGGTATTGAGTGTGAGAAGTGTATGAAATCTTACTCTCAGAAACGGAGAATTCGAATGTTGCTTAGAGAAGGCTTGCTTTGTGCAACATTTTGTTCATCTTTTATTTGTATTTGAAAAGAAAGAAGAAGATGAATTTCCGGCTTGATAAGTCATGTTACTTTCTTTCCCTTGTCTTCCTGGTAACATAATATGTCGCGGAGTTATTTCCAACCAGTCTGCAGTGTAGATTCAGTCTCCGATAAAACGCCATCCGGTCGAAATTAAAATGCTAATCCTGAAAGAAACGCGTGGAAACAAGTGGCAATTTTCAACCGCACTGCATTCCGCAACCATCGGGTTTTGCATGTCCCCGAATGAGTCACTTCGGTATCAAGGCAGGAAGCCCAGGTTTGAAGCCAACCTAATTTTCCGTTTTATTTCGACTGCGCGGTCTTCGTAATATTGGGAATATTGCGTTTCAAATGTCCTTACAATCTACAAGTGACAAATGCGAGGTTTACTAATGAAGATCCCTTCAACAACCAGGTGCAGATAAGAATGTGTCAAGTAGGCTACAGGGGTAACACGTTATACTTAGCAGGAAAATTCATTCATGCACTTTTGCACTGAATGAGGCATCAATGTCTACCAAGAACGATATCGTCCATATCGTTTAGAATGTATCATATACTACCAGCAAAACGTAAGAGATCGTGTACATTATGTACCCAATATTTGCGTTGTATCTTCTTCGATAAGTACAACGATACCCAGCTATCTATTTCAGTACTTTTGTTTATTATAAATGACAAAACATCGAGAATTTCTCACAGGTATGAAGTATCCATAGCTTTAAGATTTGTGTCTTGAGTAGACAATATGCGATTTTCAATTTTGGTGTTTTCAAGCAGTAGAAACATTCCTTTCATCTCATTAAAATTCCAGTTTAGAATCATAATATGAAAACATGAACAGCTTTTCGTAGTCCCTCCTCTTTTTTTCAGTCTGACATTCGTGTTTTGTCTTTGTCATTTTCCGATCATAAAACGGACATTCAATCCACCCCCCCCCAAAAAAAAAAAAAAAAACTGTTCCAAATGTTCAGCACACTAAAACTGAACATTTTTTTTTTTTGGGGGGGGGGGGGTGTAGCTTTTGATACGTATAGAGTGCGCATCATGAGTGCGCCAAATTGCAGGTGTATGATTTATAATCGTTTCAAAGTGGTTACTGAGGAGTCATAAAACAATTTCTGCATGGGCACATCGGTAAGTAAATCAGCGCGGTTCTTTCGAACTTTAACTTTAAGCCCCACTTATTTAAAACAATACTCCATTGCCAGTCTTGTTAAAGCAGCGTGACGTCATTCTAATGCTAAAATTCTCAAATATTCCAAACGTGTTCTAACATGGAACAAAAAAAAAAAACTATCTTTGTGTGTTATATCAAAAACCAACAAAAGAAATATTAAGTAGGTTCACACTCGTTACACAATTTTAGTCGTTCTGAATACGTTCAAATTCTCTGTAAGTAAGGCGGTTATGCTTTAAACATCCTCAGTGATAATGTTTCCAACGAATAAACTCAAGAATATGAATGTATTTTTATGCTATTAATTGCAGGACATTATTTTTTATTATTATTGTTATTATTATTATTATTATTATTATTATTATTATTAATGACAGTCTTCCTCATCTTTTTTTCCTTCTTTTGTGGTCTATTTAAAACAATGTTGGTCATATTGTGTGACACGTACACCAGGTAATGAGGTATCCCTGTGTGGCATTTTGAGCGTATTACCTCAACGTGTATCACATATGCGTAATCACTCATTCATTGTTGGGATATGGTCCAGATTTATTTAGGATGACCCTTTGCTCGGTGTTGACCTTTCGGTGTGTAAGTGCGCAACTACACGTGGCTATCTAACGTAGATGTGAAATGCTCATAACTTCAGCATGCATTGCTTCGACGGGAAAAGTGAACTTTAGTGCTGACCCAGACTATGATATGGTATGTCATGAATATGCATATATGTAAATTAGTATATTCATGTATTCTTGGATGAAATGTTTCTAGAGAGAAGGAGATCACACGCATGGCCCTCGAGTAATAAAGTTGGTTTTTCGACTCCTATACATTCGATGGTGATGCAGCTTTACCATCGGTCGAGTGTCACAGAAATGGCGCTGGAGCTGTTGGCTACCATCATCTCCTTCTTATCTACTTGAGATTATAACAGGTAGTTGATTATTATGCCTGAATTGGGTAAAAGTCACCATAGGCAATTTCTTTCCTGCGAATCTTACAAACAGGAACTGATCATACAAGTTATCAAACACTCGAGAATACTCATGATTCTATTGGTGGAAAAAAAAATGTCTTACATGCAAAGAATACTTACACTTCACAAGGCTTGTCTTGAATACGCATGACTACAGTATATAATCGATGATCTACAGCTTGGAAAGATTTCTTTAAAATGTTTGTCCTGGCATGTTCATTATCAGGTTTTTTGTTTGTTTGTTTGTATATGTGTGTGTGTTTGTTTGTGTGTGTGTGTGTGCTTTATATCCATAATACGAATTTAATCAACCGTTTTATAGACATAATATTTTGAAAGAGAGTTTCTCAGAAGCTATACTGTACATCATAAAACACCGGACTAAAGGACGGACTAATATGAATTACGAGCACAAACCTTGGGCATGAGAAATGTATAATGCAGGAAATACGATGTGCTGATGGGAATCATTGTAACAAGCATATGGAAAGAGAAGACAACAAAATCTGGAGTGAGTTTCAGAACAACACTTATAGATATGACCTCATCGCTACGTCAGTTAATAAAATGATGTGCTACACTTAAACACACACACACGCACACGCACACAAGATATTTACTATTTGTACTCATGTATAAATCAAGAGCTCGAATCGACTGTTGTTGACAAAGATGCGTTTATTCGCATTCACTGTGATGGGAAGTCCTTTTTTTTTTATGCAGCCCCCATTATAATGATGCTGGTGGCAGAACGTAGTAACTATAGTTGTTGACGATTTGTGGGTCGCCTTCTTCAGGAGCGGACTCTAGAACCTACTTTTCTGTGAAGTGATATTAAATTTGAAACTCACAACCATCATTCCAAAAGTCAATCTGAAGTGTCCCATCTTTAATTGAGGGTTAGAGAGAAGGACTGACTTCATCTTCGTATTCGTTTCGTTTTTAGAATGATTTTGATGTTCCCTTTGTTATTTCTGTGTCGTTTCTTTTATGTGTCTTTTCTTTGAGATATCTAGAGTAGTGCCATCTTTTGCAGGATGCTCTTTAGTATAAAATGTCAAGTGAGTGTTTAAAAGATCAACCGACTGACAAAGTTTGTCTGTTTGGCTTTGGTCTTCAGTCCCACCCCCTCCCCGTTTAACATAAAAAAAACAACAACAACAAACAAACAAACAAATCCCAACTCGCATCGAAAAATGTTGGATTGGACTAAGGAGGGAATGGAAGTTTATTCGACAAGTGAAAGTCTTGATTAATCAACAAAATACCATTTCATTTGCATTTACATATGTAATAAAAGACACAATACATACGTTTTGATGTATGTATCGGACCGATTGGATGTTTCAAATACTCCTTGTTTCATATTTCTCTTGACAAAATAACATACTAGTATTTTGCATAAGACAGTGCATAGTCGGAACCGTATTTTGCATACCTTATCATAGAGACTTGTACCCACAGCACTGCTGGGGATAACCTGTCAAGTTAGATAGAAGGTAAATAGAGGGATAGTACTGTAGTATTTAGATAGTGGTATCTCGCATGTAACGGGTTAAAAGACAAATTTCGATTCCCCCGTGCCAGAGGGACTTTTAACTTTTCCTCGATGTCTTCAATATTGACTGCACGGATTCACTTCCCTTTTCAGCTCTGTAGTATCGGAAGCTGGCACTCCTCGGAAACTCTATCTTTCGGCACTCGACATTGTCATTCCCAACATCCGATTTAATTTGCCCGGACACTGGAGTTAAAAACGCGAGGCGCGCTTTCATTGGACATCCAGTCTCCATAATGTCTTTTGTTGCTTTTCTTTTTAATATAGACGAAATATTGTCCTTTTCGTTTTCCTTTATGATTAATTCACTCAAATTAGAATGATATCTATGGAAGATTATCTTCAGTGGTCCTTCCATTAATTATCAATACTTCATTCCAACTCACGTAATCAACTTTGACACATGTTTGCAACTGTTTTACACCAGGGAAGAATTTCAAAATCATTACACTTTATAGTTTCTTTTTAAGAGAGTTACTAACGATCGAATCTCAATGTCCTCTAAGATTAGCTTAATTATATTTCTGTGAAGATGGCACCTGCTAGTTAATTACAACTGTCGAGATTATAATTCATGGACTATAATGCTGAAGAGATTCAAAGTAACGACATCAAAAATAAAAGCATGAAATGCAAAGTTGCTGAATGTCGATGATGCTACTTCATGGCATGTGATTGTGTGATATGTATTGGCTGTCGCATATGAAGAGAATAACGTCTCAATATAAACAGCAAACAAATTCTTATGTTTGTAAAAGCATCAGCTATATGGAGGAAGTTTTGAAAAAGAAATCGTTTTCTTTCACCAGTATGCGCATGCTTCACGTTCTCCACAGGTATAGCCAATCTCTTGATATCAGTTTATACGTAGGAGAGTACACATGGGTGATACCACCTTTAAAAAGTTTTGCTATTATCTCAAGTACATTGCAAATAGTGACGAATTTGCTAATTTGACATATGAAACTTCGCAAATGTTTGCACGCTTGCTCAGATGAGTTGCACTACATTTGTCTGACTGCTTTTGTTTCATTATTGCCATTGTACATAATCTTTATGTAACAACGGATTATATTGCGGGGGAAAACACCATTCCACTAGGTAGCGTCATGTGGTTTACAGTAAGACTATCAGTTTCCACATAACTGCTTTAGAATCGTACATGAATAGTGAGCCTATATGTTTTGTTGTTTTCTTTTCATGGCACTTTCCCGTGTCTTGTGTCAGGCATTTGTTGCAATTGAATTGCCGTGCATTCGACAGTCTCTTGTTTGTTTAGTATGATATTCCAAAGCTCCAAAGATGAGAAGAAATATATTTTATTGAATTCTTGTGAAGACCTACCTCGCGAGAGAAGATGCGAGTGAGATAGTCTGCATTTTTCTCCTGTGCTGACCGGTTGACTGTCCAGTCTTGACCGCTGCAAGTCATCCGGTCATTCTTGGTTGCGTCTCTTCAGGTCCTTCTCCTCAATAACTCACGTGTGCTTTCCTTTGTTTTTTTTTTTTTTTATTAAAACCGAGAGAATGATTAAATTGCCGTACACTCGTCTTCCGCTCCGGCCAAGTGGTATTAAAGTGCGAGAGGCGCTGCTTATTGTATCCTCCATGGCGTTAGTATATTGACCTGTCGAATGGCTGCTTGTATATACTTGATGCACTGGATAAGTTTTGTCCTTATTCTTTCTCCTCTGGATAAGCGAGTAGAAAGACTTAAGCCACGAGTCCTTCTTTCCAACATCTTGTGAGAATATTTCTGCCCTTGTGGATGTTTGAAATAGAAAAGAACGAATGTCAACATGGAAGATGTCTTTACGCACTGTTTTCGAAATGGCTGCATACATCATTTTCAAAAAAAAAAAGGAGATTTTAGAAAGGAAGCACGGCATCTCCGAACTGAGTAATTTTTGCATAAAATAATGTTTCAAGCAATTTTCTAATCTCCAAAGAATGGTTTCCACCCCTTGTAATTTCCCCCCTTAATTTGCAGTCTGAATTAAGCACTTCCCTTACCACGTGGTTAAACGATGCCCCGATGCTGTCGTGGAGTTATTTACATAGGTGCTTGTCATTCTAGTGAATCGCTCCGTATCATTTCCATGTAAACGAACGCTTTATGACAGCCGAACATGTGGAAGGCATCGCGCCACCCCAATTATTGGCACAGAACCCTGTCATCGACTGACTACAGTATGTCTTTCGATACCGTCAAATCAGCACAGGCAAATTACACCGCTGGATGGGGTCGTTCACTCTACACGACATGAAGCTCAGTGTCCACCACTATACGTAGTGCCGACTCTTGTCACATCAATCATTATTCCATGTTTTCCCGCGCTGGGGTATAATTTCCACATTACGTTGCCTGGTGAGGCGAGTGTTATACCAGAGTCTAACGGAAGCTACGGACCGCATACAACCTGGATGTTTCATGTTTCAAATGGCGATTATTAATCTGATAGGATTCGAGTGGCGCAGGTAAAATCAACGTGGAAGCGAAAAGTGGATCCTTCTCTACCCCCCCCCCCCCCCGTCTTCCCCCTCCCGCGCACTTCAGGTTCAACGACCTAGATGCTATCGCGGTACACTTTCATTCATTCATTCATTCATTCATTCATTCATTCATTCATTCATTCATTCATTCATTCATTCATTCATTCATTCATTCATTCATTCCTGTTTCATTTTCAATTCAAAACAATATACATGGATAACACAAACGTCAAAGTGATGTATTTTATTATTCTTCTAACATATAATGTCACATGAGCAGTAGAAATACATTTTGTTTCATCAAGGATTTGATAAAAATGAAAATGAGGGTCTGCTAAAAAGCGAACTTATGAAGTGCTGTCCCCTCGATATTACTTACGTTATATTACTACAATACATTTATGCAAAGCTTACAAAACTACAGTACATAATAGCGAAGAAATTAACAAACAGGTGTTACGATATGGAGGAGTGTGTAGTAAAAAATACTAATAAGCTGTCACTGAGAGTAAACTGATCAAGGTTGTATTTGGTATTTCTTGCATTTGCACATCAACCAACAAACGACGGTGACCTTCGTAAGATTTGCGGACTCGCGGTGTTATCCCGAATGACAAAAGTCTCTTTATTCAAACGTTGTTGTTTGAAGGCGGGTGCGAGTACAGGGGGGGGGGGGGGGGGTTCATTAAGCTGTTCTTGAAGTTACGAATGACTTAAGCACTACTGGTGATCAGTTCTTGTGCTGAATTATTGACATTCTGATAAGTATACCACATCAGAACGTGTTCCAGTCGTTCTTGAGTCGTTTGTAACTTTAAGAACAGCTTTATGAAACACCCCCTTGGTCCGACTTGACTCCTTAATAGTGGATAACAGGGTGTACCTGTCAATATGCATAATTCGTGAGGTTTAAGGCATCAATATGCCCACTACGACTCAGAGAGCTTCTTCACATACATTTACACGAATATGTTCAAAGTCGTTGGTATAGTGATGGGGTGTCTACATGTGTTTATACTCAATAAGAATTTGAAGAGGAAGAAATAGCTAACAATCACTCAAAATATCGACTTGCTGCTAACCTGGATGAAAAAAAAAAAGATTCGGTGTAATATCAGTTGAAGAACACTATCTATGTGCATTTTAATACGTTAAATATGAAATAGATTGACTTTTTTTTTTTTTAAATATGACATCTATATAGTTATTCTGTGGGAGCCAGTACATATCAGTCTTTACTTTGAACAATAATTCATTGGACAAGACAAAAATAGGGCACTCTGTTCAATGCCCAAATTGTATCTCTAACATAAACACGCACACAGCCCCGTACACATGCAAACATGCACGTACATTGTACGCACATACACGCATAATACATACATAAAGGCCTACGATAACCGAAAGTATTCAGAGGTAAGTATCTTGAAGTATTGTGGGATCGAAGTTAAAAGATATAAGAAAAGGCGCCATTTACCTCAATAAAGCGAGAAACCAGTGTTTCCACAATAATGTCGACAGCCATTTGATTTGAATGAAAATGGAAAAAGAGAGTAACAACAACAACATCAGCAACAAATGATTTGAAGCAAAAAACAAAATAAAAAAAAAACAAAGAATTTTGTCGAGTGAGAAAGAGTTTCTTTTCAGTGAAAGTACAAACGAGATCAAAAATAAAGATACTGTAAACTCACAGAAAGGATTATTTGGGGTTTTTTTTCTTTCTTTCTTTTATGAGATGTTTGGTTTTTGGGGGATGTCTGATAGCAGCTGAACCGTATTCAGCTTCCAGAAAGAAATATTCCCTCGATAAAAGCTATTTTCTTTCTTATGCATGATTTTTCTTTTCTTCCCACGACGCATTTCAAGTGTCTGCAAGACGGTGCATGATGAGGTCTTGTTTAGGGCAGTCGTGAATACCTTTAAAGGGACATTCCACACAATTTTTGTAAGTTCATATCATCGCACATAAATCAACAGTTCCATGCATAGCTATGTAGAATTTGTTGTGGTCCTTGAGCAGAGAAACCAATGCTCTTAAAATCTTATATAAATTACATTGGACAGTGTTGATGACATAGGAGCCTCACATATTTCAGAAATGTAGCAGTGTAATTCCATTACAATATCGCTTGCTTAACAAGTTCTTCTGTGTAGAATATATGCATGCCTTCTCCTTTTGTTTTGCTTCCCTGAGCCCCAGCTCATGCATTCTTATGGTGAGGCTGCCATGTCATCATCCTTGTTCATTGCAATTTATTACAAATTTTGAAAACATTTTCATTCCCTTTCCCAATCACTATGAATTCTGAAAATCTGTACACGTGTACTTAGTCCGTCAGTGTAACTAATCTAGGTTTATATATATATATATATATATATATATATATATATATATATATTTTTTTTTTTTTTTTTCATTTCATTTCATTTATTTCATTCCTTCTTTCTTTTTCGTCAAACATAACACGAAATGAATCAGAAAATATAACATAGGCATGAATTCGACTTTACATGGTAGATAATGTTTAACAAATACGAAATTATACATGCATATCGGCAAAATACAAAGTTATGTTTGGAGGGAAAAAAAGAAAGAAAGAACTGAGAGGTTCACTGAAAAGCATGCTTCTAAATTGTGAACCACTCAAAGGATTCTTGTGAATACATATGAGATACATATGAGATGTATGAGAATATATATGAGATTAAAACCTAAAATGGCATTAATCTCATATATATATATATATAAACCTAGATTAGTTACACTAGGTATATATATATATACATATATATATATATATATATATATATATATATATAAAGAGCTTGTTTGCAAAAACCGATAAATCCATTTTTGAAGATTTTGAAGTACGGTCTCTGTCATAAAGTACAAAATAATACCTTTTAAATGATATATTGGTCACTACATATAAAGGTACATTTTTGAAGTTATGGTCAAAAGAAGCAAAAATGTTCTTATTATTCTCTTTATTTTTCTTGACCTTCAATCGCAAATATCTCCATTTGACAAATATGGACTTATCGGTTTTTGCAATCAAACTCTTCATATATATATATATATTTCAAATGTAAAAGTCTGATAATCATCCGGAGGTCTCCTTTAATACGTGTGTGGAACTCAGTGGCCAGGGAGTTTCGCGTACTCCTCCTCGAGGCTTTTGTTCCCGATTTTGCCGCGATAGTGTGAACATTGTGTGGTATAGTGGATAACCCTTGACTTTGAAAAAGAGGTCCCGAGTTCAAGTCTTGCCGAGTCCTTACTTCCTTGGGGAAGACGTTTTTACACCCACAATGTCCCTCTTGACCTGCCACGTGTAAATATGGGTAGGTCTACTTGCCAGTGCCGGGATAATAATAGAGACAAGGCCCTCCGGAAGAAGAGTGCTAACTCGCTGAAGAAGCTACCCTGGTCAAACAAAACCATGCTATATTATTATCATTATTTATTCATGTCTTCTTTTAAAAAAATACAGGGTGGACACATTCATTATGCTAACTGCTTTTCAATGCCACCCTGTATATTATGGTATAGTATAGTAAGTATAGTATGAAATAATAATGATTCACACAAAAACAAAAACAGCGTAAGTAACCTTAACTCCATTTCTGTTACATATTGTACAATTTTCAATTTTAATCATCACTGTAATTATTATGATTATTATCATCATAAATGTTATCATTATCTACACTTTTATTATCATTCTTATTGTTATTTTCATCATCAATATCATCATCATGAATATTAAAAGTGACTTTCTCATAAGCTTTACGGATTGCTTCTTGAGGGTTTTACGTCCCTATGACGTATATTAATCCATATTCATGAGGGCGCTGTAGTGCACGTTGCATGCGTGGTCTGGTTCTATTTTGTTGATGGCATCTGGGTTATGGAGTTATGTTGGAGGTGGGTGACCCAAAGGTTGATTATTTCCAGCTCAGGCACGTGTAAGGTCAAACAGACCCACACTCGATCACCGATACGGAATAGCGATTAGCACATGGATATGACATTTCGCCATCCCGTTTTATCGTTGTTGTTGTTTGTTGTCGTTTTATGTGTGACCAAAGCTTTCAGAGTAATGCCTGTAGTCTGTTTTCAAGTCTCAGAGTACATGTCGTTTGTCTTGTTTGTTTCCTTGTACCCTATTCTCTTCTCGGTGTGCGTCAGAAGAAGCAAGTTCAATTTGTTCAAAGACGACATTCCATGGCTATGCTTGAGGAGTTGACCTATTATTTTGTGACATCTATTGTAACCAGAGAAATAGTATTCATCAGCGAAAGAGGATCAAGCATGTCCAGCACAGCGGAAAGGTCGCGACGTTTCCTATCATAATAGAGTTCGCTTACACGGACCTGTCCTCCAATTTGATGTATTAAAGAATGATGTTACCTTTAAAGCATGGGGAGTTGTGTGGTTTAAGGCTGTAGATTTAAAATCAGGAAATTACGAGTTCAAAATCCTGCATTGAGAAACTGATAATCTCCATTTCAAACTGTGCTTCCGGATTGTTCATTATTTCTTTTGACCCCCCCCCCCCCCCCCCCCAGCGCGTAGAAACATAGATTACTATGGGTGGTGCATAATCAAGGTATAATTTAATGTTCATAGTCATTATGATTATAATGAGATATAATTGACATTATCACTTTTGTGGCTGTTGATTAATGTATTGTTATCATAATCATAATATTCATTGTAGTCGTAGTATAGTTGCAAATACTAGAAGAAGCAGTAGTAGGCCAGGTTGTAATTTTGCTCATTCTTGAACATGTCCAAAACGACATTTCCTACTTTCTTAATTGATCAGGCACTTCACTTGCCTTTTTAGCGACATGATACATAAGCTTGCCTGACGTACACACTCCACGGAATTCAGGCTCAAACAAAAAATTAACTTGGGCACAGTTTTATGAAGGTCGTCAGCCCTGACAAGTTGTCAGTCTCTGACAATTTCAGTAAAATCCTTGGTTTTGATTGGCTGAGATGCTCTGGTCACTGACTGTTACTATGGTAATTGTCAAAGACTGACAACTTGCAAGGGCTTTCAAATCTCATAAATCGGTGCCAGGTGACCGAATGGCTCGTCAATTAACAATTGGGAAAGCTTCCATTTCACTGCTTCGCACGTATTGTAATTTTCAATGCATTTTTTTAAAGGATTGTAAACAACGGCAAAGCTTTGATATCAAGAGCACTTTCTGCGCAGAAGATGATATCATGTTCATGATAAACTGAGCTGTAAACATGTCTACATTGCACCGTTATCCATTTTGATGAAATGTTCAAAGCGCTTCTCTCGTCCTTTAAAGAAGGATGCATTCAGATTTTACCCGCATAACGTACACTTTTATTGTACATACAGTTGTAGAGATCATCACTGTGACACCTCCCAA
The DNA here is from genome assembly GCA_033980235.1 of Diadema setosum. Lineage (NCBI taxonomy): Eukaryota > Metazoa > Echinodermata > Echinoidea > Diadematoida > Diadematidae > Diadema > Diadema setosum. The sequence goes on along the minus strand of CM067070.1, from coordinate 11,910,083 downwards.
TGACACACATGTGTAATTCATACCAGTATAGCTTCTTGGAGCTGGAAGAGGGATTACAGTATCAAGTTAGTATCAAGTGACAAAACAGAAATGATAATGACAATATTATTATCATCATCAGTATCATTATTACGTATATTATTGTTATCATTATTACCATTATCATCGTTGTATTAAACCCTTTTTGGTTTTCCCGAATGCTATATAGGCGTTAATGGCCACTTTTTTGTTCTTAGTTTTACTGTCTGGTTGGTCACGCTGGCAAACATCATTTATAAGGATATTACTTGAATCATTATAACATCATGGTTCTTTTCTTAGATAATTTAAAAAAAGTGCTTGCTATAGCAACAAACTTTTTTCTTCTGCTCGTTCGCAAAGGCAAACTGTTTTATTGCCGTTTAGTTTGTCAATTTGTTTTCTCTTATTTCCTCTCAAAGCAAGCAGGTCTAAGTGTCGGATATCGGAAGAAAAGTATACATAGTTATCGTATCCCGAGAAACACCGGGTCATTGGCTGCCTTAGAATTTGTGCAGCTTTCTTTTTAATCCCTTTTGACAACACACATTGGTTAACAACAGACTTCAAAAAGACTTTCCGCCTCGCCCAATATTCGGCCTGTTCTTTAATTAACAACGAGCGCTCTCTGGCTATACAGGCGCACGCTGTACATTAATCTCTGGAGCAACCCAACGTGGCTATAGTAATTCCTTCAAGATTGCATCTTTTCTTTATTCCTTTCTCCTTCTTTTTCCACCTTCTCTTTTCCCTGAGTTCTTGTACACTTTTTTTCCCATTCTTAAGATGCAAAGCCGGTCCTAAACTTCACACGAAAGCAACAAAATAGGAAACTTATCAATTAAGAATAACATTTAATGATTAAAAAGATCTATTTCTATAATGTGACACGGAAAGCTATATCAATAATTATGAATGCCATGACACACAAATTTTGATAACTGATAGGAGAGAGTCATGTTTGTAAAGTCACCATCATGGTCACAGCATAATTAAACACTTACTTACAACAGTACAAGAATTAAACTAATAACAATGAAATATGGCATTTTGGGTCATCAAACTTTTATTTACTCACTTGAATTAATTACATAAAAATAAACATTTGTAATTCAAGTCAATTCAATTCATGGTTTATCAAAATTATTGATGGGCTTAATTGCGATAATTGTGCACTGCTTAATCTATAGTCTATTAAAGCACAAAATATGAAATAAGTGTATGATTGTACTTTACATTCCACATATTTGTTACAGTTTTAAGTAATGTAATTAGTTAATCATAAAACTAATAGTAAATGGATAAATAAGTGCTTATTAAACACTTTATCTAAACATCTAATCAAGAGCACTTTCATATGAGATGTACAAAAATAAGTTCACAATTGAAATGTAACACAATTAAACTTCAAAAAAGATCTTAGCTGTTAATATAATAAGATACAGTATACAATACTGCTAATACTATATATTTTGTTTTACTTATTTCAAAATCAAATGAAATTAAAGCCTAATATGAAAAATCTTAACTTTTCGAAAATGATAAAAATAACGAATTATCTATTCATATCAATTTATATCATTTTCTTTGATATGATTTTGTCTGTATTTTGTAGGGGGACTACATTTTAATAACAAGCAGTGCTTCTAAGTACTCCCCTCCGCATTTGTACATGGCGTAATTTTATCTAAAAATATCACGATATTTTGTATATATCATACTCTGTATAGTTATGATATAATGTCCACTATGTGTTATAATGTATATTTGATATAATGTCCACAATGTGGAAAATGAATACATTTCTTTTAATTTCATTATCTCGCATCTACTTTCCTTTGTAGGAGTTATCGTGAACAATGAATGAGTCCGTGGCGATGGATTTGAACTCCACCTACCAGGAATCAGTTGACTACATGTATTTCATCGATTTTGTGCGGGAAAAGGTCGTTCCCCAGACCCACGAATGGTTCATCATTGCCCTCTACGCGCTTATCCTTCTTCTCGCGCTGGGCGGGAATACGCTGGTGTGCTACGCGGTCCTGCGAAACGAGCACATGCGCACCGTAACGAACTACTACATCGTCAACCTCAGCGTGGCGGACATTCTCGTCTCTCTCCTCTGCCTGGGACCGACGGCAGCTGTTGACGTCACGGAGACTTGGTGGCTGGGCAAAGTTGGGTGTAAAGTTATACCTTTTTTTCAGGTAAGCAGTTTGGTGCACGTCACGAGCTCGACACCAACGAGCCATAAAGCCCACGTGTCATATCGAACATGAGTTATACAACCCACGTGTTATACAGCTCAGGGGTTAATAGTCCACGAGCTCGACATCAAGTAAAGTAGACCCACGAGCTATATTGTCCACGAGCTATACAATAGGTAAACAAGGTCCGCGAGTTAGACACTAGAAAAATAAGGCCCACGAGCTCGACATTACATCACGGGGCTAATCATCCAGGGTCAAGATCGTGGACCTTTTTCACCATGTGTCAAGCTCGTGGGCCTTGTCTGCCTAGTGTCGAGCTCATGGGCTTTAATTGCCCAGTGTCTATAGTTTGTGGGCCTGTATGATTCATGAGTGTATGACTCATGGACCTTTTTTTTTTTTTACCGAGCTCGTAGGCCGTATTACCAGTCCAGGTGTTTTGCTCGTGGGTGATCCTGAGGGGGTCATCCCACGAGACCGACACCCACGAGTTCGACATTGAAAACAGGTCAATGATTCATACAGCTCACGAGTCATACAGCCCATGTGTTCGACACTAGGTAAAAACAGCCCACGAGTTCGACACGGGGCTTAATGTGTCGGTCCCATGGGCCGTGTTAGCTTAGTGTCGAACTAATGGGCTGTATGATTCGTGAGCTGTATAACTCATCGGCTGTATGACTGGTGAGCTCTATAACTCGTGGGCTGTATGACTCGTGGGTGTCGGTCTCGTTACATGCATCCATCCTGAAGAGTCGGCTGAAGCTAAATGGCAGTACATTGAATTTTACAATTATTTACTACTTTTCGCGAGTAGAAGCAGTCTATATCTGTTTTATATACGAAACGAAATTACAGGAGCATTCTGGACACTTTATGTAATTTCACTTACACTTGAAATAGAAGAAAATAACAAATAAATAGTATGGAAGCACACACACACAGGCGAATATACGCTCGGGGGAAACGAAGACAAAACGTCCGGTGTTAAATAAGAAACTGGTGTTAAATTTCCGGTGTTCATTTATGGTGTTAAATTAACACCGAGTGTCATTTCAAAATATAAAATTGTTTTTGAATAGTTTCTTAGTTACTGTTCTTCTCGTTGATTTTGAACTTTAACAAGACAACCAAGAATGTTCAGATAAAGTACTTGATTTTTGCCAAAAAAAAAAAATTTGAACACATCTACACCACAGTAACACCAGTTGGTGTGGTCTCCTATTAAAGCTGGACGGGTGTTAATCCATTGGCAATAACACCAGCAATATCAAATCCACACCATGTGATGTCATTGTTGAATTAACACCAGCGCAGTGTCAAAAATATGGTTACAGCTCGTTATTCCGAAGGTTCGTTATTCCGAAGGCTCTTTATTCCTAAGATTCGTTATTCCGAAGGTTCATTGTTCCGAATTTCATTTTCGGATTAACCAATCTTCGGAATAACGAACCTTCGGAATAACGCCACAAATTTTCGGATTAACGAACCCTTTTTCATTTTCGGATTAACGAACCTCTAGGTATAGGGAAATTGCGTGTTTCGGATTAACGACCCTTCGGAATAACGAACCTTCGGAACAGCGAACCTTCGGAATAACGAACAGCACCCTACAGTGTCAAATTAACACCACGAAGTGCCGGGTGAACACTTTTCAACACTATCACAACATACTTTCTACACCTGTGGGTGCTTTTTGGTCCTCTATTGACACTTGATGTGTGTTAGATTTAACATCCATGGTGTTAAATCGAACACCGATGTTTTTGCAGTACAGACACTATCCATTGGCATGGCACAGTGATTTACATGAAATAAATCATGCAAATAAGATGGAAAAAGAGAGCAAAACCAAATGTTATTCAAATGCTCTCTACCAACCAAACAAAACACAGCAAAACGTATACTACTGCGAGAGCCGTTCGGCGTGAAGGTGCAGTTTGGCTATACAGAGTGTATACTATGAAGCTGCGGTGCGAACAATTTCTTAATTTATGCCCGTGATTTCACCCAATCGAAATCGAGGACTCATCAAAACATGATATATGGATAAAAGATATCAGTTATTGGTAAGGCCCAAAGTTTGGAAGTTTTCGTAAGGGAGAGAGACCACTTTTGTAAGTATTATAAAGTAGGACAAAGCCATTCGAAGATGGATGTAGATATACACTATATCTATTTTTTTCTTCATTTTTTGAAGCGCCATGAACACCGAAAGGCGGACCTGTTACTATTGTGTGTGTGTGTGTCGTTCCGGCATTTTTATAATATAAAATATTGCTAAACACGTTAGTGATCATAGTTATGACCTTGTAACTTTTGCTGGTGTTTTGCCGAGGCTTATTGATGCCCGAAAGACAATTCTGCAACGCACCTCACAACTTGTGTGATTGTGTTGTATGTCGATGATGGGGAGACAAGAGCAAATATTAGATTCCAGCTTTAGCAGTAATCAGCCAGCAAAATTGGCATACCTTGCATAGAGCTCGCGTCACGTGTTGTCTGGGCGTCACGGGTCGCTTGACTTTGTACATCGCACTTCTAGATGTTGACGCATTTGCATCATCAGCACGGCGAAGCGCGGTGGAATATTTAACACAGAGTATTAAAGCCGCAAAAACCAACTTGGTATAATACCTGTCCTGCGATCGAGTTCCATCACGCATCAAGGAGAACAATAGGGAGAATCCTCACTTACTAGCAAAAGGCGTCCCATAATCCCTTTCCTATATCTCTTCAGTATGTGTCATTTCTTTAACGTTTGTATAAGAAAAAATAAGAACATTAATTAAGGACAGAAACGTCATATACCGTGAGTTATGGTTTGCACTTTTCGATGTTTGGGTTTATTGAATAGCTTGGCTTATTCCCGTGTTTCCATACTTTTTTTTTCTTTTAGCACAATCCAGTCACCATTATTGGTGTGTATGTTAACCTTGAGTTGAAATCTACAGGAGATATTGGACTATTGGAAATTCAATCAACGTAAACGAAATCTTTGTTGGAAACTATATTCTTATTTCACTGTTAGTCTTTTCTTATATAAAAATTAAATGCATACACAACACAATAATTTCTTATATTTAGGCGGACATACATACATATATACATATATATACATATATATGTGTTTGTGTGTGTTTGTTTGTGTGTTTGAGTGCGTATTGTGCTCGTGCACAGAGAGCCAAGGAGGGAGAGAGAGAGCGCTTCCTGAAAACCATCAAGCCGTCTATAAAACAATATCAAATATTTTCGCTGCCGTAAACCTGTCACTGTAAATACAAGTGGAGTCTTTATGAGATTGGTCAATTTGAAACTTCCATGAACCCGCGTCCTCAAACCGAAGCTATGTATAGAGGTTGACAGTCTCCCCCACCCCCTCCCCACCTTCTCCACCTCGCGATCGTCCTCGGAATATTACGTAAGAAAGTGGACGCGTGGCCTCAACTTGTTGGTCGTAAAGCGCATCACCGAAGAAATTAGTCACCCGCATTAGTGAACGGCATGATGAAGGATTAGAATGTCTGGAATCTTTTCATTGATAAATGATGTTACTTACACTGAGCGGCATGTACTGCGGAATTATTCTTGAGACTGTGACGAGACGAGGTCGCAATTGTAAACAATGTGTGCAAAGAATCGTGATGGGAGTGGGAAAATAATTGTGTAAAGTGATTTTATCGCATACGAAGGAGATAAGTTTGCAGTGCAGTGACGTAACAATGCGAAAGAAGTCTGAAAACTGTACATGCGCAACGCTTGATAGATTTTTTTTTTAGGACTTAGGACGGCCACTTTGTTTCACCTTGTTCTCGGATATTTAATTTCAAAACAAATTTCTCTAGAATTGAATGCTCAGGAGAGGATTCTAATTATCTCGTCAAAAAGATAAATTATGAAGCCACCATCTCACCCAAAACTACAACATCCCTTCGAGAGGAGACATTCAACTCATCCACCAGATTTTGGAGTCATTCTTTGGGACAGCACTAAACACACTGTTGATAATACATAAACTTTACTGTGATTCGATGTCATGTCACGAGCTTTTAACATGACAAAAATCAATTCCTAATGACGTTGTTACGAGTTATTATTAACACCTCCATCTACGCAATTGTTGGCGTCCTACGTCCTAATAACATAAAGACAGGAGAGAGAAAAAGAAAGAGAGAGAGAGAGAGAGAGAGAGAGAGGGAGAGAGAGAGGGGGCGGTTGGGAAGTGTGGTGGGGTGGGGCTTAGGAATGCGAGTGTTAGCTTGGCTAACGGCCCTGAACGTCCGCTGACCATTTATCATTTCGTCGACACTTCAATAGACGCGCCTCAGTAAACCGTATCCTCCGACCAGTCTTCCAGTATTATGATACAGGAGCGATTTAAAGTGATGACGCCGCACCGTGCATTGCGTCTCTATTCGGCCCACACTGTTCCATCGCATCGCTGCGCGCACTCTGCTGGCAGACAACATAATGTGAGAAGAAAACGCGGGGCATTTTATTCGTCTTCAGAAGATATCAACTCATTATTTTTAATTATTTTTGCTGTGATTTATTTTGTTGCTTCTGTAAATGAGCAAAAGGCAGTGAAGCTTAATCTGCCATTCTATTTCAACACATTGTTACATATTTTACATTGATACACACACATACATACACCCACGCGCGCGCGCACACACACACATATATATATATATATATATATATATATATATATATATATATATATATGTGTGTGTGTGTGTATATATATATATATATATATATGCATATATATATATATATATATGTAGCATGTCCCGCCCCCCCCAAAAAAAAAAAAATACAATCAGATTTTCGCATTGATAAAATCCAATATGATTACTACTTCAGGGTCTTGAAATATAACATTTTAGCTCTATTTTGCAGAAAACCCCATTCGATTTGGTTAAGCGGTCACAGAGAAATATGGATTGTTGTCGAGCATGTCATGAGTCTGATTCTTCCAAGTTTAGCGCTTCGATGATCTTGTGTGTCAATACAATAGACAGAACTTGGAGGGAAGAGATTCCCGACATCCTCTACAAAATTCCTCATTTCTTTTTGACCACTGAAGCAAATCGAATGGGGTTTCTGTAAGATGTGGGAAATGAGTTATAGTTTCATACCCTAAATTTGTATTAAGATTGATTCTACATTTCTAAAGATATCATTGCGGAGGGTCCCTTGTAACTTTTTTGGGAGGGGACATACGGTATATTGATATGTATACGTATGTACCTATTGATTAATATGTATACATTAATTGCATGCAGTGTGTTTATAAATACATGCACATGCAAATACATTAATGTACATGGGTGTGTGTGTGTGTGTGTGTGTGTGTGTGCGTGTTTTTTTTTCTGATTTTTTTTAAACTAAACCATATTAGCAGTTTAACAGTGTTGCTGGTTGCAATAGGGGGTCGCTGGCTTCCTGATCCAGAACCCCGTGGACCATACAGGATGTGCATGAGTTCAGTGATCAATTATTGGTCGTAAATCCGTTCCACCGCGCTGATATTTTGAAAGTGAAACGCGCAGATCATAAATCCCATCGCGAAGCAGAGCAATTTCTGGAATTGTCACCATGGTTTAAATCAAAACTATCTCCAGGGGAGAAGAAGGGGATGGGAGGGGGGGGGGGGTTGGATGGATGGGTAGGTGGGATGTCACTACAAGAAAAAAAGAGTCAAAGTTTGTAATCAAATACTTCTACTTAGATGATACAATGACCGGTTTCATTCGCACGCCAATGAACCAGTGAGTCCAAATAATAAGTATATGGTTCCAGCATAACGACCATGCTGATAATTATGATATTCTGATACGGCCTGCTTTGTGTCGTCACTTGTAAATGCATTGATCAAAAACATTTCGGCACGCATAAAATCACGTCATGAAACATTCGCCCTGGATTTGTTTACTCACTATCAACACAGCGGTGACATACAAAGTAAATATTGCACGCTGCGACACAGGAAACAGACGGAAATGCGGATAATAAATAATTACCTGGGAGGCAGCTATATAGAGTGGAAGAGATATATTGACTCAGGTAGACACGATCAGACAAGAATTAGAATGAGATAGAGAGAAAGAAAGAGAGAGGGGGAGGAGGGAGAGAAAATCAGAATAAAAGACAGGGGCTAGAATAGGGTTGATCTCGCAAAACACGCAACGCTATGTTAGCAGGGCTTTCGCTATTTTTTGCAGAAATTAAATTTGTTTCTCCACTTGTTAGACAAATTAGACAAATAAACAAACAAATAAACACACAAAAATACGATGTGACAACCCCCAATGAATGTGATGAAAATATGATATAGATTATGCAATCTTTTATATCCTGGAGGGACAAAGAGGTTTATGCTGATAACTCTAAGAAATCAATAGATTTACCCCTAATCTACAGCAATATAATAAAAACATTAAGTTTTGTCAGAAATAAAATTATCGTGATTATTAATGAAAGTGATTTGTGTCTCTTGAAGGGGTGCATATGAATAACAAAGACACAGGATTTATATAGGGTCTTTTACACAAGTTTTAATGTGCAGGGAAGTGACGACCGGATTACCCCGAAATGCAATTGAAAAAAGAGAAGCTAAACTGAAGAAAAGTGAAGTCGTGTGCATGTGGTAGAAGAGAGACTTCGCGAGAATTAGGATATAGGGAGGTAGTTTTAAAATGGGCGGTGGAAGTCATTTAAAGTTAGAACGCTTCATTATGTCTCACCTGTCACGCATTCTTTCTGCACCAATAAGAAAAACGCCCTTTCTGCACTAGCTGTCACCCTGTAGGAGCGGCTTTAGGGTAATATACTTCCCCCTCTTCCCGTCCCCCCCCCCCCCCTGTCTCACGTGTTCCATGCACTGATTTAGATTCCGCCTTAAAGCCTCCCTGCGCTGTGTTGACCTACGCGTAATGATACTTCCAGACTAGCTTTAAAGCCCAAGTCACCCATTTTTCGGCAAAGACCATCAGGAATTAGAGTAATATTGAGCAGAGTGTCCATTATAACAGATTGTGGATAATTGATTTATACAAACAACTTTTAGTCTCGAGTTTGAAGTCTACTTGGTATCTGCATACTTCATTATTAAACCTTTCACAATAATGTTCAAGGTTATTGTCTAAAAAAGCAATGGGATTTTGGAGGCAGTGGTACTGAAATAGTTAAATCACGTTTTAGCAAGTCGTGCTTATATCCTATGGCTTTGATGGATGTTGATAATGGGATAGCATTGATCACACAGACGAGGCTACCCTGAGTGAATTACAGTAGATCGTTGTGTTGACATCAAGATCTATGCAATCGTACATTGAACTCCATTTACATTTACACATACAATGTCTACGCCACTTGCTGTGTGTATGTAAGTATTTACAAGCCCCTCAAAGCATGTTCAGCAATGTTAAAGCCTGATACATCGTATTTCTCATTATCGAAATTAACTATGACATCCTAAGAAAGCCTGATTAATTGCCTTTGAAAATAACACCTAACTTGCTGTGATTGGGTGTTTCTGGAATATGAGCAAAACAGCTGAGTATGGGGACAGATTAAAAGTGAAAATTCTCAAAAATATTTGCTATTGATAATGTATTTTTTCGATGAAAAGAAAGAGCAACTGGAATAGGCAATGCTAAAATGTGAGCACTTTCAAAAACTCCTTTTCCATAAGATTAGATGATTGTTTGGCCAACATTTATGCGTAATTTTAATTTTCAGATACTACAGTACTCTCCGCATAATCGGGTAGGCTCGGGCAGAGCGTTTCTTACCCGATTAAGTGGAGTACCCGATTAACAGAAGAACACGTCTCATTCAAAATTGACACACACAATGTGTATGTACATGCATTGTACACTGCATCAAACACCTACACTGTATGCTTAACACGCGTATTTGCACGACACATTATACATACCTTACACTTGGTCAGTTACGAGCAATAATTTACACTCTTTTTATGGGCAAATAGTCTTCAAAAAATTTGTCGTTTGACTATAGACTCCTCCCTAACACGCAGGCGTTTTCCGAAATGAACACGTCTCTTTGAGTGCATAGTTACGAAGAACGTCGGGTTACTTTTCGAGAAGTGACTGGGGAAAAGCAAAATTATGGAGCTGGTGCATGACCTGATTTTCGTTGCAAACTTCTCGTATTGTGAATGTTGTTACGGAGCAAGGGAAGAGCGCAAGACAGTGTGTTCAACTCCTGTCTGTCTATGCAGTTGTGAGTGCCAGCTACATGTGTAATGTTCGTTTACGTGTGGCAAGTCGGTACTGGTACATGTGTTTTCATGTTTAATCACTCCTCTGATCGGTCTTAAGCGATTAGCCATGGAAAATTTGACATCCATGATTTCTTAAAATGTTATATTTGCGATAAAATGTGGGTAGAAATTAGATAAAAAAAAAATTATTTACCCATTAATGCGGAGAGGCAACCCGATTATCAGGTAATTTTAATGTGCATTGGAACTGATTTTGACATTACTACCCAATTAAACGGAGTACTCGTTTAAGCGATACCCGATTACGCGGAGAGTACTGTACTGCAGTTCTTAATTCATGGATGAAGCCTGGAATCTCATGATAATTTCAAAATGCATTCTTTTCACTCACATGCCTTCCCTGAAAAGACGAACCAAATGGGCATTATACTGCTGCTGGCTTGACATAACACATTTTATTTTGCTCCATTTTCAGCATTTCAAATCTGACCTTTCTTCATACTTTTTGCTTTACTATGCATTCGAGGAATGCATGATATAAACAAAAGTTGTAATTTGTAAAAAAAAAAACAAAAAAAAAAACAAAAACAAAAAAACCTAGTTAGGCTTTCTTATTACGTCACATTTGAATGAAATTATTTAGTCCTAAGAAAAATGGAACATCAAACTGAAATTGCAGGACATTTTGAGGGGTTTATTTACCTGTGGATATTCACATCATACATTTAGATTCATAATATATTTGTTTATACTTTGAGGGGTCGACATTAACACTGAAATCTTTGAATTTGACATTCTGATGGCCCGAAATAAAAGGAAATTATATAAAAATCCATTTTGAATTAAAGCTGCCCAATCAGGCTACTACACGATAACCTTTTAGAAAATTTGGTGACCCAGCATCAAGTGTTAGTGGCCTCGGGCTACCGGGCCACCGCTAGTATGGAGCCTGTATGTGTGGGTGCACGTCACGAGACCAACACTCACGAGTCATACAGCTCACGAGTCATACAGCCCATTTAAAGCTAGCAAGACCCACGGGATTGCATCTGTCGAACTCGTGGGTTGTTTTTACCTAGTGTTGAACTCATGGGCTTTATTTGCCTAATGTCGAACTCCTGGGCTGTATGACTCGTGAGCTCTATGACTCATGGACCTGCTTTCAATGTCGAACTCGTGGGCTGTATGACTCCTGGGTGGCGTTCTAGTGGGATGACCCCGTATGATATGCATAATTATTCAAGTATTGTCCCACACTCAACTGCTAAATTAGATTGATTATTACAGGGTTAATTGAGTGAAGTAATGCGAGGCTCGAATCCACAACCTCCTCAATGAAAGCGCATGTGCAGCTCAATAAAAACAATCTGAAACTGAAGGATTCGTTAGAGATATCAGCTATTTTTTTTTCTTTCTTTCTCAAAGCTCTCAGGAATATGTGATATTTCGTCGTCCGGTCATTCTCCAATTGACACATTATAATCCAGAGTGATGTTTTGCTTCACGCCTCTACATTCGGATGTTCAATCGTCGAAGCTGGAGAATAGGTCGCACGGGACCTTTCCGGAGGCTTCTTGAGGTGGGAAACTCGAGTGAAGATGGAAGGTCCACCTCTTTAGCTTCACCCTTCCTGGCGAAAAGAAAGAAGGAAAGAAAAGAAGGAAAGAAAGAAAGAAAGGATGAATGAAAGAAGAAAGAAAGAAAAGAAAAAAAAAGAGATGTTGGGAGTCTTTCTCCTATAATCCAACCAGGGGAGCCACCTCCCTGACCCAACAAGTTGTACATGGATACGAGAGAAACAGGATGTGGGTTGGATGAGAGGACGCGGAAAGCCAGTAATTCTGGGATGAAAAATATGAAATCTTTATAGGAAAGGTAATTGCTCCCATCGGTAAAATCTAGAGGCATTGTTTTTTGTCTTCCCCTCCACGATTTGTCCAGACGTGTTGAAAAAAAGAAGAAGAAAAAACAAACAAACAGGATATCTAGATTTTGATACATGTTTTCGGAACTATGATTCGTCTTCTGCATGTGTAATGTTTTCAAGACTTGAAAACGGAGAAAGAAAAAGGACTGTTTAATCAGAGAGAAATATGGAGGGAAAGATAAACAGATTAATAAACAAAATATGATCGATATGGAAGAAATGAATAAATTTTTATTTTATTTTGCTTGTCGAACCAAGGAGATAGGTGGCCTACTAGAAGGCTCCTCCGTGATAGTACCTTCTTGGTCAAACTCGTAAAAGTATTCTTCATGCATCCATCCATATAATGCCCAAAAAAAGAAAGAAAGAAAAAATGCATCAGACTAAATTTACTATGACGGAAGAAACAAATAGATTGTGAAGAAATGCACACAAAAACCCAAACACATGCATACATATCTGTGATCCAATTTCATTATTAAAGTCACTTTTCTCTAATAGTTGTGTTTCCGGAGTTATCAACGATCCAGCGTGGTATAATGTTTGGGTTGTTTATGCGGTTACAGCTCGTTATTCCGAAGGTTCGTTATTCCGAAAGCTCTTCAGTCCGAAGATTCCTTATTCCGAAGGTTCTTTTTTCCGAATTTCATTTTCAAATAAACAAATCTTCGGAATAACGAACCTTCGGAATAACGCCACAAATGGTCGGATTAACGAACCCTTTTTCATTTTCGGATTAACGAACCTCTAGGTATAGGGAATTTGCGTGTTTCGGATTAACGAACCTTCGGAATAACGAACCTTCGGAATAACGAACAGCACCCGTTTATGCAAGGTATCGTTGCTTTTATCATCTAGCAGACATCTGGATTAAAATTTCCCTCAACTTTGCCCTGGTTTTAGTATTTTAGTATTCCGCCGAATGTAGTGAAGTACATGATTCAGTTGATCTGTTATCTGGTTATAGGAAGTACAAAAAAGAGGATGTTGAAAATAGAAAGAATAGAGAAAATATATCGGCAGCAACCAACTTTTACAAGAATGCCTGGATACTGGTAGTTAATATTGAGAAGAGCCCAAGTTTTGTCTGACGTGTTTGTGCCAAGGAACGTGCTGTCCTTGTACTTTTTGCTCTCGTACGTGATCACTGCAGCGTAAAGCGGCTGCGAGGCGAGGTGGCCTCAGGCGCAGCCTCGTGCCCAGGTCGGGGCTAAGTGAATTACATGACGTTAACTGCCCGTGCTAACATGTGGTATTGCGGCGGTCAACATGTATGAATGGAGACGAAAGCTTACCACTGGTTTGCTGCAATTCAATAGCGCGAATCACAGTTACATTTCATGTGAGGAAAAGAGTAAGAAAAAACAAACCCAAAGAAAAACAATAACAAAAACCAAAACTAAACCAAATAAAACATCCCTTTAGTTCTCTAATTTTTAGTTTCTAGCTTTTAAAGGGCTTTTTTTTATTGTAAGTAATCTTAGCGCTTGATTTGTAAAAACATTGATTTAAACCAGTCTTAAATTTTAAATTAAAATCTTGTTCCAAAGTCATTGTGTTCGAGTCAATTCTATCAAAAATTTATATAATTTTACAACAGGATACAAAATAACACGGAATGTCAATGACTCTATATATTGAAATTCTTCTCAAAATATAGATATACCTCCCATAATAATGAATAACAAGTTTAAGAAATGTTCAGAAGAAAAATGGTCGTGGGACCCAATGGTAGCGAGTGCCTGCATTGAACTTGACCATCAAAGAAAATCCGCACAAATGGTTTAGAAATCATTTAACTTCACAAATAGATATAACTCGGATGTATATTATTGTTTTGATGTACAGTGATGTGCATCTTCCTAAAACCGATAGAGCAAATGCATGAGGCAAGAAAAAGTGAGGGAATGGTATCTTTCTGTATTCAAAGGTGAATTCTTCCTCAGTGGAATCAGTTAGTACAGAAATACCGGAAGAATACATCAATGAAGCTTGATGTAAATCGGACAATTCGTTTAAAAGTCTGACAGTTTTTATTCAATGCATATGTGTTCCAATATAGCTGGATGACAATGCTGTGCCATAAGTATTGTCACAGTATAGTGGAACGATATAAAAATGAAGAAAATTCCAGAAAAATTCATATTTTATATAGAGTACACACACCTCAAATTCATTACTGAAAGAAAATGTGACGAGAATTCAAGAAAACGTGGTATTTTATATGAAGTACACATACCCTAAATTCATAACCGACACAATGGATATTCTATTATCCACCTGCCTTTATAAAAGAGGCAAGTCAAGTTATCTTTCATTATGCTAAAAAGAATATATAAAAAGATGTGGAATTATCTTTACATTTCATTTGTATCAGTCCACTACCATGATAGCACGATCTGTTCTAATCTTCTTATCCAGCTATGGCGGTAACATTCCCAAATTTCTTCAAGCAGAGAATTTTGTTACTTTCTGCTTGAGCATGATTTTGTTTTTCGTCGGTGCTCTTTCTGTTTTTGCACGTTATTTCTACACCTTTCTCGAGCCTTTCTTTGAAATCTCACGAGACGCCATCAAACCGCTATGCCATCCATTTTAAGACACATGTTTTTGCACCCGAAATTGGTAACAATCCATCTCTTTTTCCCTCCTAAAATACGGCTCAGTGGTGCAACTCTTCCATGCCAATCTCGACATTAAAAAAAAAAACGGGAAAAGCGAGTTGAGCACTCGACTAAGGTGGCAATGAGATGGATGCGATAAACCCTTGGGATGATTTCTCGGGGATGGTGTATACTGAGATTGTCTTACATCATTCTTGTATTTCGCTACCTGACTCCCATCCGTCCCTCTGATTCCCCCCCTTCCTTCCTACCACAACATGCAAATAACTCCCTTTACGTCATTCCCGGGTACTATTTGAAGTCACCTATGCCTCATAATTATGGATAATCATTTGTTTTGTAACAGCTGATATTCCTCTTTGCTTTTACATTGTTTTGGGGACATGACTATATAAATATTCATGCTACATTTATTTGTAATATTTCATATTATGTATTATATATAATATATAATATGTTATATGTTATATATTATATATTACATATTTTATATTATATATTATATATTACATGTTATATATTGTATATCATATGTTGTATATGACATAACTATTTGATGCACGCGTCTCTAATCACTGCACACAGACGATATTATACAACAATTGCATCAATCGTTAATCAACCATTGCTTTGTCATTCTTTTCAGTTCATCTTACTTCTGCCCATTGCAACGAATTTGTTTGTTTATGATTTGTTAGCTTGTTGTTTTTTATCTTATTTACATCGAATTGCTGCATCTATTACATGACATTAGTGTCTGTTATATAGACGAGTCTAAGTAATCAATAAATGATCAATCTTTTGACCTAATAGCATATCTTATATTCTATATCTTATATAGTTATATCATCTTCTCTTACATTTGTCCTTAAAAGGAATAACAAAAACTCATTGAACTGTCAGCGTGTTGTTGTTTAAGCGCGTCGCTCATCCTAACTTTGTCCTAGCTCATGTTTTGCCTCAGTAATGCGATGAAAAAGAGTTATAAAAACATATCAATAATCACTCATCCTCCTTTCTCTTCATGTTATTATTTTTTTTTTTGCAACAAGTATTACGAGCAGACAGGTGAGTAATTGGGAGAGATCGCTAACCGAAGCGACGTACTCTTTGCTCCTTAATTTGACGAGAATTCGAATAGAGTTCACAGGAATTCGCTTTCAGAAGTCATTAGAATTCTTGATGTTTGGCCCCGGATGGAAAAGGGAGGGATGAAGAGGAAACAAAATAGATGTTTTGGTCTCGCACTGTGGCATCCATCGGGGATAACGCTTTCCGCATCTTTCGCAGCAACACATCCGGAGAAACAATCGAGTAGCATCCTTGTGCCGCGTGGAATCTATTAGCAATGTCATGACATGCTGATCGCTATTATGTCTTCAAAATGATATCGGGGAAGACACTTGAGACACGGAGACAACTACCAACACGGAGCACCATGCATGGTTCTTGAACCCATAAAGGAAAACCTTCTTTTGACAGTGTTGCAACTGCTCTACCATTAATGACCTTGCAGATACACTATACCGCAGCGTTTCCAGGTACCCAATCTGTTGGGGTCATCCCACAGCTTGACACCCACGAGTCATGCGGCCCACGAGCTGGTCATTCAAAGAAAAAAAAGTCCATGAGTCATACATCCACGATTCATAAAGCCAGCGACAATCCATGAGATAGACATTGAAGGTATGATAGACCCACAAGCTATGTAAACACTAAATGAAACGGGCCCACGAGCTAGACAAAAGGCAAATTAGGCCCACGAGCTCAACACCAGGCAATGAAGGACTACGAACTCGACTTGGATGTTGAGCTCATGGGCCTTTTTATTTATTTATTTATTTATTTATTTATCCTCCCTTTTTTTGGGGGGGGGGGGGGTGTCTGGCGTTGAGCTCGTGGGCCCTATTTGCCTACTGTCTACCCCTTGGACCGTTTATTTGTGGACCTGTTCCACCTAATGTCGAGTTCGTGGGCCCTGTTCACTTTGTTTCTAGCTCGCGGGCAGTATGACTTGTTGACTTTATATTCTTTAGGCTGTATTACTCCCATGTGTAGAGCTCGTGACTTAACTAAACAATAAACTCACCTCCACGTGAAAAGGGACAGAGTGATTAAATACATACCCTCCAAGAACAAGAGTTCTTATTGGGGGATTCGAACTCTATGCCTTATTGTTTGAGTGTAAAGTATCATAATATTATACCCACGTGACTGTGTCATAGTGTCCGATGAAGTATACTTCTGGAGAAGTTTTTCCTTTTTAAAAGCTAAATTTTCTGTAAATGTCTCAAAGAGCCAAGTGTTTTCATCAACTTACGTCATCGAGGCAAAAATACTAAAGAAACAAATAATCAGTCACCAAGAAACTGATGAAGTCCCTGAATATCAATGTCTGATGTTTAGGGTACTTCTAAATTCTCAAAGCAAGGACCACAATGATGACCCACGGCTTGATTATCTTACATTGGTATGAATCTTAAATATCACGTATGCATGTTGGGTGTGTGCATGTGTAATGTCTGTCTACCTGTCTGTATCTCACTCTGTTTTTGTGTGCCCATTTGCGTGTCTTTGTGTTTTTGTGTGTATGTTTCTGTGGCCTGTGGGCTTTTTAATACAAGAATTCCATGTCATTCTTTCGTCTCACCATACAGCACGTGGCAGCATGTGTATCGATCTACACCCTAACTGCGATAGCTGCCGATCGATACCTGGTAATATGTCATCCCCTCAAATTCCGTATCAGAGCCTCCCGTACGGTCATCATCATCTGTTTAATATGGATCTGGTCCGTCATTGCAATTTTGCCTCAGGTGATGTGTAACAATGATCATTAATTTTTGTCTCATTTGCATGTCAAAACACGACAATGATGAATCGAAATGGAGATGTTGTTTCCATTTTCATGGGCAGGGGGGAATGAATGGATATGTTGGTTCTTTTGTCAAGTGGAAGGCATTAATGGGGGATACAATATTATGGATAGGATATTTTAACTGTATGCCTGGTTGTATGTTTCTCACGAGAACCAAATTGCGCATGCCGATCAATTGATTTTTTTTTTTAAAGATGAAAAATGGTGCTCATACAAGTTTGTGGGTTTTTTTTTTTCAAGAATTTTTGAAAATGACGAATATATTAAGCATAGGTCTGAGTTGGAAAGGGCTGCGGGGTGGTCTTTTTTTTTCAACATCGAGACAACTTAAGATTTTTTCACTGTAAATTAATGATGTACTCTAGTGGTATTTTAATAAAGCAACGATTTTTAAGTAAATTGTTTGATTTGTTATGATAACATTAAGCACTTTATGTTTTAAATTTTGTACTATATTGGACATGTCATTATCATTTATATATCATCTCAAATTACAGGCGGTGGTTATGGAATTCCAAAATCAAGAATACATCCTCGAATTCAACCTGGAACCGTGGCTTTCGAAATGCTATGAGGTACATACAGACAAAAAAAGAAAAGAAAAAAGTTTTCAAGCCGTTGGTTTTCGATTACATCCTAACTATTCTCATTGTTGTAATTATCAGTAGATAGGCTATTGCCATCAATGTATTATCATCGACACTGACATTATCTTCGTTGCCATTAAGAATCGATTGTATTATTTTATATGATATCATAAGCAGCAGGATATAACTGATATTCAGGGCAAATTTCAATGGCTAAATAGTGGTATCTGTCACCTCTTGATTCGCGTGTGTGTCCTCTGTGTACCGAGTAAACGGAGATGGATAGCGTTTACCTGCAATGACAAAATGAATGACACAGTGAATGGAGTGGTAACAGATATTCATGTGTATTTCCACACGAAGATATTAAACAAGAAATGTGATTAGGAAACAATAGAAAATAAACGCACAAAGCTAATATTCTATATACTTGTTCCGTGATTTTCTAATTGACTGGTCAAAATTGTCTAAAATAATTCTACAAGGGAATTAGTCTCCTTGTTCAAGTTCAACTTTATTTTCATTTCCATTAAATAAACATGAGAAATTATATTCAATGCATAAACAAAACAAATTTGTAGTAATTTCGATAAACGTACATCAACAAGATACATGTAATGATGAGTAACGACATACAATTGCATTTATAAGGTATATACATATGCATATTACACGAATGATAATGGAAATGGAGGGTCCCACTAAAAAGCCAAGCTTGTACGATATGGGACCCTCGGAAATACATAAAAAGCAAATAATGGCTTCATGAAACTACAAACAAATATATGAAACAAAATCAAAGAAACCAATGTCAACTGACAAGAAATGTCAACTGACAAGAAATGAAATAACAGGAAAGAACGAAAAAAAAAAAAAAAAATGGGAAAAAAAGGAAACTGCAACACACGCCATCGTGGACACAAGCAAACAGATTTCCAGGATGTATAGGAGTAGTAATACGCACCCTTGAATGATATTGTGAATATAAGGATTGGGTACATATACCAGAAAAACTACAAAAGCGCGGACATATTAAAAGCAAAGAATAGACACAATGATGCATTGTTCGATGACTGTCATATTTGAGGAGAACTTATATTCGACAGATTATTTTACTCTCATGATAGAAAATAATTGATGTGTAATGATTAATGCATAAAAATAAGTGGTAACTTAATTGAGTTAATGAAACAAACCTAGTTCGGTAATATGTTATAAGATTTCAATAAAAATAATTTCAATTTATTCTTGAAAGAATTCAAAGTTCGTACTGTTACAATATCATTAGGAAGTGAGTTCCAAAACTTTGGCCCATCATAAATAAAGGTGTTCTGAGCCAGAAGAGTTCTGAAAAAGGGCAAATGAAACTCATTCGCCCCCGCTTGGTACAGGCATGATCACATGTGATCGTCATAATCACCGTAATATGCTGAAGAGTATAGAACTAGGAGTATAAGTGAAAGAAAATGAAATTTAACAAAATGTTTGCGTCTGGACAAAGTCTTAAGTGTGTTATCTTTTATCTTTCCTTGAACAGATGAAGTGGCAGGGCTCTATGCTACAAAAGGTCTACTACGTTGGGATCGCCATATTCACCTATCTCTCTCCTCTTTGCATCATAACTGTGGCTTATGCTAAGGTGAGTGAATGAATGCATGAAAGAATGCATGGATGATTGCATGCATGTATGAATGAATGAATAAAATGAGTGGGATTGTCATATTCACCTATCTCTCTCCTCTTTGCATCATAACTGTGGCTTACGCTAAGGTGAGTAAATAAATGCACGAAAGAATGCATGGATGATTGCATGCATGTATGAATGAATGAATAAAATGAGTTGGATTGTCATATTCACTTATCTCTCTCCTCTTTGCATCATAACTGTGGCTTACGCTAAGGTGAGTGAATGAATGCATGAATGAATGCATGGATGAATGCATGAAAGATTGCATGAATGAATGAATTAATTTATTAACCAATCAATAAATGAATGAATGGATTAATTAATTAATTAGTTGATTAATTAATTAATCAATTAATTACTGGGTTAATGAGTGGATGAGTGAATGAATAGTCAAATGAAAACTCACTAGATAAACGAAAAGGGAATACATTGTTGACTGATTGAGTGAATGAGTGACTCAACTGATGAATCATTATGAATGAATTAGATGAGTGAATGAAAGACTAATGGTGGAAGATTCAGTGAATGAGTGAGTGAATAAATGAATGATTAGCTGAAAGAAATGAATGAATGAAACAAGAAAATGAACGACCCATCGATTGACGAAGTAATGATGTTTAACTCTTTTAACCACACTATAGAAAACAGCATCGTTTATCAATTCGAAAATCACTGGGCCGAATGGCATTTCCATATTCAAAATATGTCCTATATAATCGATTTATTGTGTAAAGATATGAACTGCTAAGCAATCAATATATCAATTTGTTGAAATGCAAATAGGTAAAAGAGGATTTGGCGTATTCCGTGATTTGACAACGAAAAGTGTAGATGAAGATAAGTGGGGCATTGAATGAAAAGTTTTGTTACATAGGTTGTTGTTACAAGAACAGTATCTGATTGTGCCAATTTTAAAACATCGAGATGAGGTCAAACAACGTGCTGCGAAGGTATAGTATCCTTGTTGCAACTAACCTCAAAGAGGTGATTAATAATGGACAAATAAAAACGAAAGACCCTTGCCAAAAAAAAATGTGTGATCACAAGATCAAGGTAGCCCAGTTGTTTCTCTATCTAGCTCAAACCACTCTGCACTAGATTGTGTGACCACAAAGAAGGGCATTGGGTATATGGTGAGAGCCACCAAATCTTGACCAACATCGCGGTCGGAGCGACTCGTCGGCTTCGATACGCATCTTGTTAAACAAACCAACTTTTCCCCAAATTCGGGCAGAACATGGTGGTGGGGGGGGGGGGGGTGAGTGGGAAAGGTGTAGCTGAATAAAACTTATCAGAATGGTAAATTACCCCTTTTTATCGATTTTGTTGTACACTGCGGTATCAAGTAATTGCATAGTTTCACCAAAGGTTTCCCGCCAGTAAATGAAATGAACTGGCCCTAGCCCCATCATTTTTTTCGTACCAAAGATACTAAAATGACATGGATAAGAAGCCTTACAAGCCTGTTCAAGAATAACTTTTTGTGAGTAATTTGAGGGAAATGGGAGGGCAGATGTCTTTGAAAGCATTTCCCGAATATCGTCAATTTCTCCAGTCTCTCATACAGTGAACATTTATGATATATTTGGGTTTCATTTTCCTCTAAAAGATTTTCATTTTATTGTACTGGTTACATCTCGTACGTGCGCATAGCGTAGAGTTTTCCTCGTATACTTTCAAGAATGTTTTACAATGTTATAAGCCATGAAGGGTTCTTTAAAGGCCAGATGTATTCCGCAACGATTTTGTCCGATCAACAGGTGTGCATACGTCTTTGGTCGGCGATCCCCACCGAAGAAACAAGTCGCACGAAGCCCAGCGAGTCGAGCGGCAACCAGTCAGCTAACTGGGCCGCCTCCGAGAGCGGCGCCACAAAGCCCGGAGCGGTGAAGACGGGCACGGAGACTCAGATCGCATCTCGCCGCAAAGTGGCCCGGATGCTAATCGTTGTAGCTTTCATCTTTGCAGTGTGCTACCTGCCCATTAATGTCACAAACACAATCAGGTACGATATGGGCTGAGGTATTGATTTTTCTTTCTTCCCTGCTTTCTTTCTTTTTTCTTCGTGATTGCTCTTGTTTTTAGTTTCCCTTATTCCCTCTTTTTTTTTTAAACTGAACCTTTCCCTCAAATTCCATTTCTAAACATCACTTCTTCTTCTTTTTCATATTGCTTCTTCTTCTTTTTCTTCTTCTTCTCCTCCTCCTACTACTACTACTACTACTCCTTCTACTTCTCACTTTTGCTATATTTTGAAGGAATATATTAAATATAATTATTCAGGAGGCGACTAGCAGTATGTTTTACAAAGATACGAAATCGTATAATAGTAATGACACATCGTTTCCCCATGACAAAAAGAAATGATGTAGATGTTATACTGAAACACTATGACAGCGTAATTATGCATGCAAGAATCAAGGGCATTAAGATATTGATATTTAATTGTTGCTCAAGACAATGATATGCTGATATACAGCAATATCCGTTAAAGGGATCGTATATTTTTGATTGAGACCTAACTCCAGGTTTCAAACATTTTTTGGGTGAGATAATGAGAAATCTCTTTTAAAATATAAAAGAGCATGTATGTCCAAGAATAATTCAATGTTTATTTGATATTTGGTTTTGAAATGGCTGAGATATCAAAAACAGAGCAATGATAAAAGGTTGGACCCACCTTTTGGTACGATCGCTTTGTTTTAATTTGTTTGTTTTTTTGGATGTCTCAGCCATTCCAAAACAGATTTTCATTGAACAAGTCGAATAAACTTTGAACTCCTTTTAGAATGGTATGCTCTGTACTATTTCATGAGTGCTTTCTTGGTATCTTACAAAAAACTTAAAAGCCCAATTCTCACCTCAACCAGTACTTTACCATTCCAGTCGGTGCTCTCTCAGGTCATACGTTCAATTATACTTATGCAAAAAGTATATTTATGGTTATTCATTTCCAAACTCAGTTGCAAAGTATTTGTTTTTGTTTCTGCATTGTGTTTAGTTAATTTGCATAACACTCCGCTGGTAGACATTTCGTACTCGCGAATTCGGAAAGAGAATTTTGTAATTACTCAGTACATTTTGCTTTTGTATTGTTTGTCTTTATTTCAAAAGTATTTTATTCTCTATAGAGGGCTTCCTTGAAAAGCAGGTTTACTGGTTATCAGCAAATGAATGAAAGAAAGGAATGTCACTTTTAAAAGATGTTGTGGATAAATAGATAAATAACGGAAAAATGCTCTGTGTCCTTGCACTTCACTTGGGGGTTTTCTTAGCCAAAACCTTGCAAATTTCGTCTCTTACTTGTTTGGTAATACTTCGTCTGATGATGACTAAATCAGTTCATAGGGCTGTCAAACCAAAATCGTATACAACGAATTGAATAATAAAGTAAAAAACGAGTAACTGGAATTAATGTGATGATCGTGCTTGGAGCGCCACAAATTTGTTCCAGTAGTAATAAAATGAGACAAGATTTTTTTTTTCATAATACATTATTTGAGGAGTCCATTATTAAATGGAGGACGGCAATGTTACTTTCTTTAGTAATCAATAATCTTGAACTAGTTACTGTGAATACATGTACCCATTTTTCATTTCCATCCACCAAACTGTAACAAAACATTTACGAAACTGCCTGTCATAATAATACCCGTGAATACGTTTGACTGACTAGGTTTTGATTTTGTTTCTTGGGCACATATCGTACGGATATTTCCCATCAGTGTACGATGCCCTGCTTGCAAATTGATACTGAACCAGCGGCAAGTAAAATATTAAATGATATTCAATATTATTAGATATGAATATCATATTATGTATATAAATTTAATAATGATAGAAGGAATCTAAATGATGATATATTATTACGAACAAGTAATTACCATATATTTCTGCGATAAAGTCGAAACTTTATAATTATGAAGATGATTTTTTTTTTTGTGTGTCCATTTTGTCATTAATTTTTAGGCACTTTGGTCTGATGGATACAAATACTCATGATGTTGCGCATGGAACGCGGGTTCACTTGAGCTTTCTCGCCTCGCACCTGCTCGTTTACATCAATAGCGCCATCAACCCTTTTATCTACAACTTCCTCAGCGGTAAGTCTCGGGCTCACACCTGTAAATAAAATGGAATGTCTAAAATAATTGAAGAAAAAATGAATTAACAATCAGAAATGCAGTTTGGCAAAAAAAAAAAAAAATTGAATTGCTGCAGATATTGAGTATGAATTCTTCTAGAAAATTGCATTTTGATTGGAAGATGAAAGCTTTTCTTATGAAATTTGAAGGGCCTATTGGGTGCATGCACAGAAAATAGGTGATTTTTCGAGTGAAAAGAACTCGTAGTCTGTCTTGCGAACCCTTGGACAGAGTTTGAGCTGAAGAACCCCCCTTGGAAATTTGATGAATGAAAGAGTATACCTCACTTTTTCAGGTTAGTGAAAATAAAAACACCATTTCTCCCAGTTATTTTACTTTTTTTTTTAATTTTGAATTTCAACACACGTCTCTATGGGGAAATATTTACCCGACAGTATAGTGTGAGCCCTCTAATGGCGCGTTACACCGAGCACGGTACGGGCAGGTGTTTTTTTTTTTTTTTTTTTTTTTTTTTTTTTTTTTTTTGCTATGGTACGCTAATAGGAACCATGTGTTGTTGTGTTAAATAGGATAAGTAATTTGGTACAAAATCACCAAAAATGTTATTTTTATATGTAAAAATCAACAGCAACAAAATCAACCAGTAGAAGATTAATTTTGTAAAAACATTTTGCGGGGAAGTGATATTGTAACTTATGTTGCGGTTACAGAACCAGACATGGTTCCTCTTGGCGCACCGTAGCAAAAACCAGTTCCGTGAACCGTGTCTAATTTAGTGTAAACGCAGCTTAAAGAAGTTCGCCAATGGGAGTAAACCAAAGTCGGTTTGTAAACACTGTAACTTATTTGTCGGCCATTATGGAGGACTTCTTGAATAGAAGGACAGCTGATTCAATATGTTATGCAATGAGTCAGGTGCATTGATATTTCAGTGCATTAACTACAACATTGTAACTATTGGTATTGTTAGATATGCCCCTCCCCTTAATGGTGAATATTATAGGCCTATAGTATAATTATTCATATCCATAGGTTTGTTTGTTTTTTCGTATGACGGGCCAAAAATTATAAGCTTATCCAGACACTTGTTGAGATATAGTTCGAACAACTCCTGGTAAACCTTAGGCAAACTACATACCGGCTTTCTGGAAATGTCTTTGTTATAAAGGTATAGAAAAATTTGGTTATAGTAAACTGGTTTATTCTCATTAAGGGAGATTTGTAGAGTACCCACATGTAATGCACAACTAGAATTGGAAAATATGCCTCAAAATTAGAAAACGTGTGTTGCTATTTCGTGCTATGCGCAATAGCTAATAGATGTAAATCGTAATGGATTACTATAAACCAAATTGGTCATGAAACGACGACGACGACAACAACAACAAAAGAAAAACAGAATAGACCAGTTTACTTACTATTCACATTTTAGTATAAACCTTTATAAGAGAGACAGTTTCTGATAACCAAATACAAAAAACGAATTTTTCATTACAACTGATTGACAAATTGCACTACATCGACGTAAATAAGCACTGAATTAATCAGTGTTTTAGCACTGTTTAGTATAGTAGCCATGGGTGATGCGCTCCGTCGGAATGAGTCAAAAGTCGCAAAAAATGAAATCGTAGTTATGCCTATATGTGAATTCTACAGACTCTAAGCTTTACACTGATATGTAATACAACTCATTTCGATATCCCTAGAGATCATAAAAACGAATATTAACTACGTTTATGATGTCAGTCCATTTTCTAAATAACGGAGAAAATCGCTCTCAAAGTTCAGGCTACGTTCAGCTCACAACCTGTTTCTTTCACGGGACGAAACAATACAACAGTCCTGCTTAGCGACGGCGTTTACGCTCCATCGCACGCACTACCGTATAAGGCGATAGCTTGGGTATGTAAGATAATTAACCAATCGCAGGACAGGTCTGTCATTAACGATTCTGACCAATACGGCAGCCCGAATGTAAACTTCGGCGCGTTTGTGTCCGTGCCGCTGCCGCCGCATGAATGAGTCGGTACGCGTTGTGTGTCGGCTGCGTTGTGGTTTGCCGCAAGTTTTTAACTCACAAACAATAGGAAACAGTTGAAAGAAAAAAAAAGGCACGCAATGCGTCTTACGAGAAGCGTCTTTTTAGCGAGGGCGTTGATCGCTTCCATTCTCCTCCATCCCATGTTGTTGTCAATGGAAACTAAAGAGGATGCGTTTAGCGAGTACCAATACCTAAATAGAACCTGAGAACCTATTGTAGGCAGGCACGCAATGCGTCTTACGAGAAGCGTCTTTTAGCGAGGGCGTTCATCGCTTCCATTCTCCTCCGATGTTGTTGTCAATGGAAACTAAAGAGGATGCGTTTAGCATGCAAGTACCAATACCTAAATAGAACCTGAGAACCTATTGTAGGCGGGGGTTCAAAAGACAGCATCGGTAGAAAAAGTGAATGAAGTTAATTAACGATAGTCGTCTTTTGAGATCGTGTTCTTTGCGTGTACTAAAAACCGTCAAATTACGCACATGGTCGTAATGTTGCAGAGCATCATTGACTGCCTTCGCGTCTGTTCTGCTGCAGCTGTATACAGCCGTAACATTCTGAATTCCCGCCATATTAGGCACATTTCCTTTATAGGCGTTGCGTGCGCAGTAATTATCGCTTATCACGCCTGCCAATGCTGCACATATTATACGTACCAGAAGCAAAGGTTTGTGTAGGCTTGACAGCTTCACGTTGGGTTTACAATGATTGTATAATAAAATTCTACTTCTTGTTCTCAGTCACTTTTGTAATACCATAGCATAATATAAAAAACCATTAACTTGTAGCTTAAGCTGATTTTTTTTTTACATCACATTTGCAGTTACAATCTTTCTACATTTGAGAAGTGGAGTATAGATAACAATACTGACAAATATTCGGAATTAATACTTAGGCCTTCTTCATTTCGTTTTGTATTCACAAACCTTATTAGAAAAAAACAAATGATTGCTTGATTACTTACGGGTAAAGGAACCACCGGAAAGGAACAGCATTTAATTTTCTTGTTAACGAACCTAAGCTAATAACGAACCATATTTCATTGTGTGATTAACGAACCTTCAGAATAATCAATTTTATTAACCCCCCCCCCCCCCGAAAAAAAAAACACATTTCAATGTCATGCGTTGTCAATAGTGATAAAAGGCCCGTTTTTATTTCATAGTGTGTCTCAGTACTCCTGTGCTTATTTTTAAGGATGTGCCTCTCTTAGTGATTGCGATTGATGTTCAACTATTTCTTTCACGCAAGCTTTAACAAGAAGAAGCTAAAATTCAGACAAGGAGACGAGTTTTCTTCCATGAGATACAATCATTAAGACACACATCTATTCCCGAAAGTTGTGTGATTGCTTATATGCTAAGGAATTGTGTCCATTACATGATTCAGGCACTACACAAAACGGTTGAAATCTACTGAAAGTCGAACTTCGTGTTTTTTTTTTTTTCATTTCCATTTCAAGCGGGGATAGACGAGAAATTAGTTTGTCTATACTGGCAGGTGACATTACAGTTTTCCAGTACATGCTCCACATTTAAACAGTCGCCATATTTTCGTGGTCAGAATAAGATAATGGACACATGATATATTATACGAATGAAAATAAAAAACAACGAACATGCCATACTATTATGTACAAACATTATGAACTTCAATGAATTAAACTTACCTGTGATATTCTGCATAAAAAACACGCCGATTAAATAATCTAATAGAATTAATAGAACACACAGCGATCATGCGTGGCAGATCAAATCAAGTTCATTTGGTGAGAAAGCTAAATGAAATTAAAAAGTTGACTTCTTTTCGTTTCTCCTTCAATTCATGAAAACAGAATTGAGTATATGAATATAAGAACGACCCAAGTCCAATTTTTGGCCAAATTCAGTTTGACATGGGAAATTGTAGCTTGTGCATGGACTCATCTTGTGTGTAAATGATAAATCCTAATTACCCCCGGAAGTGCCTGGAATGAATGAGTGAAATCTTATATTAATGTAAGAATGAAGGACTTGGGTCATTCTTACATTCATATAATAGCGCCCTCTCTCATCCTTCTCCCATCTCTATAGCAGAATATCATGTATATGAATCAAAGAACGACCCAAGTCCATATGAATCAAAGAACGACCCAAGTCCACCACACAAAATGTCCTCTCCACAATTAATGTAAATGTTAATTGTCATAATAATATATGTTCTAATTTGTATATACAATGTTGCCTTCCCATCACAGTTAAATAGAATATTATTGGACAAATAAAAAAGATATGAAGTTTTTTTTAGTTTACTCCAAATGATCTTCCATGGACTTGGGTCGTTCTTATATTCATATACTCAATTACATTGTATTAAAGAGGATTGTCTCTGTTGCGAACGATCGCCATATAATATAGCACTGTTAGTCTTCTGCGCAAATCCGCAAATTAAAAGTTTCAAACCGTATACTAAAACATTATATTGTACACGGTGTATTAAAAAAAAAATTGAATGCGTTGTGTGTTAGCTGTTAATAGCATCAATCTGCCTTTTATTTTCCGTACGAAAAGCGCACAGAAACGTAACCAAATGCTACCAAATACAGTGAAATGCATTGTACGGCGTGGTACTATCATTAGAAGGATATCCCATTCCTTTTTGTTTTATTTGTTTGAAGCAGTCGTCAAACCATGTGTCATTTTCGTATCAATAGCGACATCACTTAGGAATAGGAATGTATGAAGATAATCGTTACTCATTTATGTTGCGCTACTAGTATAGCATTTACATTTGCAGTATTATGTTTCTGTATGATTACGATTACGAATGTTGGTTATGAATTGAAAAGACTGGTTCATTAATCGAACTATAAAGGTAACAGCTGTTTTGAAAGTAGTTCGATACAAGTTCAAAACGCAATCGAAGTCATCGTCATAGGGGGAACTGAAAGCTCTAGAAAACTTGTTTAGGCCAGTAAAGATTGCCGTATGTAATCTTTGTAGAAAGTTTTGACTTAGGCCATCTTTTGAGTATTTTGAGAAATTGTATAAAGAATTATTTGCTTTGATTATGTCAAGAATAAATTTGAACTATGAGAATAAAAAGGCGCGGTTACCCAAACAATGTCGTAGTTCGATTAGACATGATGGGTAAAGTAAATTCATGACTTGACTAATCCTCACTGAATTGATGATCACTTCTGTAAACCATCAGTTATGTCTTGTAGATGATACCTCTGTAATCGTAGTCAAAATTTTTTTGAGCGATGAGACGAAAACCAACAAACAAAATGCAGCGTATCATCGCTCGAGATTCCAACATTTGGCGTCACCCGACCAACAATAAGTGACGAATCAAATGGAATATTATGTTGTGAGATAGCAGACTGTGTTACTATTTTTAAATGTTTCGAGCAATTGTTTAAAAATAAAGAGGAAATGAGGCAAAGTTCAAGAAATTAGAAAAAACACGTAAATGCAGGCGATCATATTTGATAATCAAAGTAAGAAATTACAATCGGCCGTGCGGATGTATATGATTGCCTTATTTACAAGTCTGATTTCTGTAAACTACATGTATGTTATATTTAAATTTAAGTTCCCTTCCCTCCTTGATAAATGTTCTGTTGGGTTTTCGCTATAGGCATTTATTAGGAAACGCTGTAAAAACGACAACAAATGCCTGCTATACATCAAAAGATGACCTATACATACATGAAACACGAAAATTCTGTACGTTCTGATATAATGCAACTGCTTGTTTGTTTGTTTGTTTGTTTTTAATTACCATGGTCTTTGTCGGGGTAAAGATGAAGAAAAGTAGTAGAGTGTATCACTCTCAAATCTGGATGATTGCGATAAGTGTGTATTCCCGCCCTTTCTATACAGGTAAACGATTTAAGTTTGGTATGCTATTATAAAAGCCTGCGTGAGTCACGCAGAAGAACTGTTTCCGCGATCACTTTTAGCCTTTCATAAAATTCACGTTTTAAGATAGTAACGATATGTAGGAGATAGAGTAAGTTAGCGTCCCTGACTGTGGTTCTGAACACAAAAGGGGACTGAAAAATTCTTTGACAAATTAGCAGACATAATGCCGATCCTCCAACACTGTTGCTCCATTCCGTCACTGATTCTGCTATCAATGGCGAAGAAAGAATACTGGTTGCGTGATTATCCACCCCTTGATAACAGGAAGTTTACCTTTCATTGTTTAAGGCTTCGTTGATGCGGGGTTTACTCGGATACAAGGCGTGAACAGTGTCGTCCGAGTTCTTTCATTCGAAATTCCTCAGAATACGCAATTCAATGGGCAATTAACGTTGCTACTTCGCAAAGCTGTTAGCCAAATTCTTTGCAGACTTGACCTCTCACATGTCAGCTACACGCAATACACGACAAACAGCTATCATTACAAGCATTCTTATTAAAAAAACAAAACAAAATGAAGAAGCACACTTTTGAGTAGCGACACAGCTTTCTGTCCCTTTCTCAAATAGGTCCTACTTCTAAAAAATACACAGATGACAAGAGTCAGAATATCATCCAAAGGGAACACGAGCTATTTGGGCATTAATAATGTTTGTCTTCCGATTTCTCTCCATGCCGTCACGGCCCAAACCATCATAAGAAATAGGGCAATAAGTTTTATTAACCAGGGAAATAATAGTACGCATTACATACATTTGGCGAATTATCACACGAATTGTCGACTTTATAAAAACGAGAATAATTGACAACTTAGGCCCTACTATATCTCCAGAGATGAACTTTAAACAGCAAATCACATACCAGGGAACGAAAGTAATGATTATTTGAATGAATTCATTAATAAGGCCAATTAACAACCATTGTAAAAGTACACACACGCATAAAGAGGTTTCAAGTTCGATATGTGATCATTGTATTAGCTCATAGATAAAGTATCATAAATTTTGCGTGATCGTTCGTTGGAATTAATTCTTTTTTTTTTTCAGCATGATTTGTGCGTCACATCAATCACCACTTCATGAAATGGAGTGCATGTATCAAACAAAACTCGCTGGTCATGCAATCGATGGCCTTGGTCAGCTCACTATTATTGCGTAATTCTAAAGCCCTCGCCGCTTGGCCGCCGACGCCGCCGCACGCGCCATGCTTTGTTTTGTCTTCAATGGGGTCAAGAGCAATGCCTCATTAGCATACACCCTAGCAACGGAGGCGGAGTTTCATCGGGCAAGAACAATAGGTGCGAAACGCAACGCAAAGGCGAGCATTCGAAAAAAATGTAACCGAAAAAAATTGTCTCAGAAAAACTGTGATTTGGGACACTTGTACTCATTTTTACACGCTGAAATTTTCTGTACAAACAGATAAAACATCAAGGAATCAAAATCCGTCATAAAAAAATTTCGACCCGAGCAATGCTTCCCCTTCATTTTCGGCTCATTACGGGAAAACTCCCCGTGCGACTTATGACTCATTTTGTCGGAGCGCCACTACATCGACGTACCAATTATTGGTACGTCGATGTAGGGCAATTTGTCAATTAGTTGCAATGAAAACATCTTGACGGAAGAATTCCATGAATTTGAAAAAAGAATCTTGTTGTATTTTGCAGCTGACTGCTTTGAAACTATGCATGGAGTTGAGAACAATAGATTGAACTACTATTCTACGTTTAGAAAAACAAATAAAAAGGAACAAAAATATCGCTCGGAGTATGGAAGTGGCACTCTTTTTTCAGTTCATACTTAATTTTTAATGAACATGGAAAACAGCATTGGTTATCTGAGAGAAGATTATAAACGTTTGATAGACCAGTATACGGTACTAATTTAATCATTACTCTTTAGCATGGACATTTATACTAGTAATCAGCTGGTATTCGTGAAGGCCTGTTGTCAAGTTGTCAAGTTGTCTAATAGCACCACTCATACCGACGATGATAGTGATAATCATTGACGTAAAAACATGTATTTTCCCTACTTATGCTGTCCGGTATCTTTCTCATTTTGATTTTTGATTTGTTGTTTTTGTTTCTGTTGTTGTTGTTGGTAAAAGCTGTCCTAACATTTTACCCTAGTTATGATACCACTGTTTGCGTCTTTCTAATGCCTACCGCAAGCGATATATTTATCAACTGCACGGGTATACTTGGCATACTCGACTATCGCGTCATTATTTTCTTCATTATTTTATGTAACAGCGCCATGAGCATCATTCTTGATGGACTTCAGTGCATTATAAAATATTATTGTTATTGTTGTTATTCACATCATTATTATTATTATCATTATTATTATTATTATTATTATTATTATTATTATTATTATTATTATTATTATTATTATTATTATTATTATTATTATTATTATCATCATTATTATTATTAGCATTATTATTGCACACACAGTCAAATTTCGACGGGAATTCCGCATGGCCTTCTCCACGTGTGTGTGCTGTCGTTCTCGCAAGCGAAGGCCGGACACCATCGGCCTGACGAGCGCCAGCACGACGGCGAGTCGACGGGCTCACCGCACGAACACGACGGGCCGGACAACGAGCACGGAGTACACGCCGATGTGGAAGGTTGCCCTGCGGTCCAATCGACCGCAGTCGAGCTCGTCAGAGTATTGAAGAGAGGTCATCGACGTCGGTTTGACAAGAATCCGGACGGTGTCTCTCATTTTCGACAGAATCGGCCTCGCTAACGCATTTTGTGGATCATGATATTATGATGTAAAAGATGTTTCCTTCCTGCTGGGACACAACTGTACTCACTGAGAGTAAAGTGCTACTTTCTTTGATCGACTTTGATGAATAAATCACAGGCAAACAACCAGACTGGAAGACGTTTTGTAATTAAACTCGAACATTTTGATGATAACGAAATTCGTTAAATTTCTAATTTTTAGATTTTACATCTTCTCATGTGGTTTTTCATTTGTTTGTATCAAATATTTTCAATCACAGACAAAATAGATAACACAAAGGGGGTGACGACATTCCGTTGCATTTTTGATAATTTTTTTTTTGTGTGTAAAGAATACAATTCATTGTCTTTAATCCAATTTCAGAAATCGAATATTCAATGTGGGCCCGTGTTCAGGTCAAAACGGGTCATCCCACGAGACCGACACCTACGAGTCATACAGCCCACGAGTTCGACATTGAAAACAGGTCCACGAGTCATACAGCTCACGAGTCATACAGCCCATGACTTCGACACTAGACAAATAAAACCCACAACACGGCGCTTAATATGTCGGTTTCGTGGGCCTTGTTCCTTGTTTGCTTAGTGTCGAACTCATGGGCTGTATGACCCGTGAGCTGTATGACTCGTGGGTGTCGGTCTCGTGACGTGCATCCGGTCAAAATGGGGGGGGGGGGCACTTTCCTCAAGAGAGCTGAGGACAGCACCCTTGCTCTTAGTCAGTTTTCACCAATCCTTTTTATCTGAAGTTGGTACTAGCCCACATTTGCAAACCCACGAAAATCAAAACTGCATAAAACAGGTCCAATATGACTTCAAGTACAAGTTATAACAGTAACATACCTCACCTGTCGCTCTTTGTCTATACCATTCGATAAAAGAGAGAAAATCATCGTTTTAAAATCAATTTTCAAACCGGGTCAACCCGACCCAAAATCGAATTACGAGCGCGGGCTATAGCTACGTACATTGTACATGTAACACGTACGTGGACCGGAGCTAGCGAGCGTTATACGCATGCATACGGATTACGGTGCATTTTCATTTATTTTTATGAAAGTAATGGACTAATTGGAACGAAATTTTGCACAGGTGTTACTGCAATCATACCCAAACTCCATGCTAACTATGAGACCAATTGCTGCAGGTTTACAAATGTGGGCTCGTACCTTTAATATGAAAGTCTGCTTGAAGATGGGAGTGTAAAGTACAGGTCTTTTCAATTCATTCTTTCTATACACCACGTACACGTGTACGTCTCTGTCGATCGTGACGTTGATTTGTAAGGTAACTTTAAATAAAGCGAATTAGGAAAAAAAATAATGTATATATAAATTTCACAAGTCTGTTCCTATTCCAGTGAGCAGGACTCGACATTGGCGGGGCCCAGGTGGACCGCGGGGCCCACGGGACCACTAAAAATTGATGTCGGGCCACCAATTTACAAAAACTCAATATAACTTTTTTTTTTTTGTATTTCCTTTTATTTTTGGCCACTACATTGCATTTTTTTTTTGTCACCTAAATACAAATTCAAAGATTTTAGTGGCCCAAACGGGCCACTAGAAAAAAAAAAAATGTGTCGAAGTGTCGAACCCTGATATGGGTGTTCACTATGTCATGTTGTCGGCGGCACAACTGTTATTCTTTTACTGAATACAACAGATTACTAGTAGAAGTACGAAATAGAAAATTGTGGTGGCGGGAATTATTATCAGTAGTTTTAGAAGTACATGTAGTCTGTCAGTCAGTAAAGCCATTGCAAAATTAACCACTGTTCGTAATGTGGTTCTCTTCTTCTTCTTCAAAAAAAAAATACTCTCCGTGATCATTGTGACCTAGAAAACTGGACGCAAATGCGACATAAAAGACTGGCAAAAGTGTGTGTGAATGCACGTGGGACTGTGTGTGTTTGCGTGTGTGCATGTGTGTGTGCGTGTGTGTGTGTGTGTGTGTATGTGTGTGTGTGTGTGTAATATTGTAATGATGCGAAATATGAAATGACTGAGTTTGTATATAGACACACACGGGGACTCATCTCTATGCCTTGCCCGGCCTGTTCTCTGCGCCGTCCGTTGCCTAGGATACCAAGGAGGTACTAGTGGAGCTCGCCTAGTAGTACTTCCTCGGGATAACCACAGTATACTATTAATCAGTGTTCTCGTGTATAGTAAATATGTTCTACACCTATCACTGGGTTTACTGTAGTTATGATACCAAACATGAGTTTTGTAGAAATTGTTCTGATGATCGCAATTTTATGAGAAAAGACCGTGAACTTTAACTGCTTGACAGCTTTATAAGTTAACCATCAGCACGCAACCCTAGTTTATGGTAAATTGCTCAGTGGCTTTAAAATAAAAACAAATCTTTGTATCTGCAAACCGTCCGTTAACAACCACGAAAGGAAACGACCTCTTAACATCTTTTATATCTGAAGCGGGTTTCCCTTTTGATACATTCAAAGATATCTAATCGAAAACCTAAAACATTACGTAGATTTTTTTTTCTTGCATAGTCACTATTATACTACCAGCTCCTGTATGTCAACAAGTTATCAATCATGATTCCGTTAAGGTACCAACGGCGATTTTGTACACAAGATGAGGAACTTTGTAGTAGTGTATTAATGTTTCAGCGCATTCAGCAAGTTATATTTATTCTTGTACATAATAGATATTTCATGTATATACAGGACAGTGAATCGAACAATCAAACATAAATGTGTACATAGTCCAGAAACATGAGACCTAGTCCGAAGATACAGTGATGAGGAGGAGAGAAAGAGAAAGAAAGAGTGAGAGAGAGTGAGGGTGAGAGTGAGAGAGAGAGAGAGAGAGAGAGAGAGAGAGAGAGACTTTTAACTGATATGACAATCTTAGTTATGAGATGTACACGTGAATGCATTGATTTATACGTAAACCAAAACATAACCGTGGAATCAGGGAGGTGGAAAGCGATGCATTGCTACAGAGAGATGATAAAACCCAGTCAGTGACATTTTATTGATTATTTGGTAAACGTCATCAATTTAAGGCTTTTAACATTGCTTTCTGTTTGTTCTTCATGCTATTAATATTGCCACAACCATGTTTGTTACGGTGAAACGACATTAATTGCTCCTGTGACAATATTGTTCCGGTCGTATTTTCTCCAGGGATTTATAGTTAGGATTGGGGTCGTGAAAGGGTTTCAGGTTAAGCTTGATTGGAGGATTAGGATGCATACGGTTAGATTATGTTTGTGGGTAAATCATAATGTTATATGTTTGGCTTAACATGCAGCAAACATGTTACTACAGTACTCTCCGCGTAATCGGGTATCGCTTAAACGGGTACTCCGTTTAATTGGGTAGTAATGTCAAAATCAGTTCCAATGCACATTAAAATTACCTGATAATCGGGTTGCCTCTCCGCATAAATGGGTAAATAATAATCTTCTTATATGATTTCTACCCACATTTTATCGCAGATGTAACATTAAGAAATTGTTAATGTCAAATTGTCCACGGCTAATCGCATTCAGCTCTGCTTAATTTGCAAAGAAGACCGATATTTGGGGAGTGATTAAACATGAAAACACATGTAGGCCTACCAGTACCGATTTGCCACACTGCAACGAACATTACACCATGTAGCTGGCACTGCACTCACAACTGCATAGACAGACAGGAGCTGAACACACTTGCGCTCCTCCCTTGCTCCGCAATAACATCCACAATAAGAAAAGTTTGCAACGAAAATCAGGCCATGCACCAGGTCCATAATTTTGCTTTTCCCCAGTCACTTCTCGAAAAGTAACCCGACGTTCTACGTGACTAGTGCACGCAAAGAGACGTATTCATTTTGGAAAACGCCTGCGTGTTAGCGAGGAGTCTATAGTCAAACGACAAAGTTTTCTGAAGACATATTTTTCCATAAAAAGAGTGTAAATTATTGCTCGTGACTGACCAAGTGTAAGGTGTCTATAATGTGCCGTGCAAGCACGCGTGTTGAGCTTACAGTGTAGGCGCTTGATGCAGTGTATTACAATGCATATATACACATTGTGTGTGTAAATTGTGAATAAGACGTGTTCTTCTGTTAATCGGGTACTCCGCTTAATCGGGTAAGAAACGCTCTGCCCGAGACTACCCGATTATGCGGAGAGTACTGTACTATGTTTGGCTTAGCATCCCATTTCATGGGAGCAATTTATTGTAGCAGGGGCAAAACCGTTTGTGACAACCTTCTCAAAACCCATTCTCGATCTCGACTGTGGGTATATCATGTAAACCGAGGAGGGCCACTGTGCATAAAACCATGGTAACTTTACAGTAACTGCAAGGGTATGGTAACCCTGTAATCAATGCAGCCAATCAAAGCCAAGAAATCCTTGATGGTTGCCATAACAATTACCATTAAGCATCTTTAAGCAGAGGGACCCACATGCGAGTCTTGAGGCGCAAAAAAAAAAAAATAATAAAATAAAAAAATGAGCGAAAAATATGGCGCAATTTCGAATCTTGTTTACGTCTACTGTGCGGAGAATTGTGCAATGAATCATATGGTATTAAATGTCGTAGCGCGATTCATTCATCTTTCTTTTCTCTCCGAATGTAGTACATGTAAACCAGAATGGGTTCATAAAACGACTGTCATAATTTCAATGCACGGTGCTGATGTTCTCCACACCAATTTGCACATTTGCAATATCACCCATAAATCAATTATATGAGTCTGCAACGACCTGCCCGTGTAGACAATGTGCATGATGTCTGTACAGAATGATACTCGTGAATCTGTGAAAATATTTAGGGATCCGTTTCCATAAAAGGCTGAAATAAAGTGACTTAATTTAACACCGATTCTAACCCTTTGGTTTCTTTCAGATTAAAAGATTTAAAGTATTCTAGCGATAAATAATTTGTCCGGCCTTACCAGAAATGAAAGCGATTGTCAAAGCATAAGAAAAAAAAAACTTCAAAATTGTATAGATGAAATTAAGAATATACATGTACATGTTTGTAGCAACATAATATAGTACATTTGTAATTCAGGTGAAGGAGAATAGGCATACTAGAAAAAAAATACCAGTAGTTCATTTCAAAACACTACAGAAACGGGCTGTAAGAGATCCGAAATTTGTACAGGATATAGCCAAGATATCAGGCCTTACGGGGGTTTAGTGAGAAAGACATATTGGGAGTACACAATCGTGAAGTTTGAGGAAGATCGGACGATTCGTCCGAAAGTTATGAATTTTTAAAGTTTTAATTTGATCCACGTGCCATTATCGCTGGATAAGAAGACTTCAATTCGAGATGTCACCGTATATTGAGTAGGCAATGACAATACAGAAAATAGAGAAAATTCACAAAATTTATATTTTATTAAGGACATCACACTCCTTCTGCTTGTTACTTACATGAAGGGTAATTTAACATCCTCATGCTTTCTGAAAGAGCTGCATCGATGCTCTTCTCATCACGTGAGAAAACGGGAAAAAAAAAACACGTTGAATTTTCGTGATATTTACCTGTTGGTTGTTGCCCTACTATGACGTCAGGAATTGTTGTAGTCTTCTCATCAAACGATTGGATTTAACCATATCTTTAAACATATCACTTTTGAATATTGGCATATTCAATAATTTAATAGATATTGAATTGATTTTCCTCAAACTTCACTGATGAGTACTACTAACATTTCTGCATTACTGCATCAAAATCATCCATGGGCAATTGATGGGGGTTAAATTTTTGCCTTGACAATTTAAACTTCCCTATCCCCCCCCCCAAAAAAAAGTTACCTTTTATATTAAAGCTTTCTCGCTGTAAATGCTCGCTACTTCATTCATTCATTCATTCATTCATTCATTCATTCATTCATTCATTCACTCACTCATTCATTCATTCATTCATTCATTCATTCATTCATTCACTCACTCATTCATTCATTCATTCATTCATTCATTCATTCATTCATTCATTCATTCACTCACTCACTCACTCACTCACTCACTCACTCACTCACTCATTCATTCATTCATTCATTCATTCATTCATTCATTCATTCATTCATTCATTCATTCATTCATTCATTTTATTTAATCACGGTACTAACATCAGCCACGGCTGTTTTTCAGTTAGTCCGTGCAGTTCGGTTCAGTTAGACTTCATCAGGGATTTAGAATCACAAGCTTGTCATTCAGTCTTACTTGGATCGATTGTGAGTAAATCATTGTACAGCTGTATTATGTAAATGACAATAGTGTACACTGGAAATTTATGAAGGTTTGGCCAGGGTTCTGTACACTTGTTTGTTTTTTGTTTTGTTTTGTTTTGTTTTTTAATTCACTGTAATGTTTATCTTACTTTGATACATTGTTTTTTGATACTTTTGATGTAAATATATATTGGAGGTATTTAGACTAAAGGTGTTTGATAATTTTCCATACTTGTTTCAAAAAAAATGTTTTATTGTTAGATTTACGTTTTTACTTTTGAACAAATGCTACTGAATACTACTGTATTTGTCATTTTAATATAAAAAAAAAACACACACACCCAAAAGCTCATCGAAAGCAGGCAACGTGACATGGTCATTTTGTTTACCAGTTTGTAAGGATTGTAGGAGT
Source organism: Diadema setosum (assembly GCA_033980235.1). Classification (NCBI taxonomy): domain Eukaryota; kingdom Metazoa; phylum Echinodermata; class Echinoidea; order Diadematoida; family Diadematidae; genus Diadema; species Diadema setosum. The sequence continues at coordinate 11,870,458 of CM067070.1, read as the reverse complement.
CTATCTTGTGTTTTTAAGCATTTGTATAATTTTAGCTTCTGTCGATCATTAAATAAGTTTTATATTAACTGTTACGCCATATTCATTTTTATTTGTTTGACTGACATATTTCTTAGTATGCATTATTGTGCATTTAGAATACTGTTTTTCGGTTTAATCAGTCGAAAATCATGAAGTCACTGAGCCGGTCTAAATGGTCATGTGTGCCGATATAACAACTTGAAACTGTGATATGTTACGTGTGTTCGTATGAGTAATATAATTTTTATAAAAGTACAAACATGTACATTACTGTAACGGTGAATAATAATTACGATTAGCTTGAAATACGACTGCTTAAAATCCAATCAACAAAACTGATAAATGACATCATAATGACTGAAAATCAAAATACGAGCGAGAGTCATCGACCGACATTGTAGATAGCTTTGTATCCGACTGTGTACAGGCCGTGGCTCCATGACAGTAACAAATGCAGTCGCAGTTAGTAATTCTATCTTTTAAGACTTTTGCGTACTTGCTAATTTAATTTAGATCTCCTCCTGACATTAATAATCAACCCTTTTCTTATCTTAAGTTTGTAATTCCATTGTACATTTCAGGTCGTCAGATTTACCATTTCATTCCCTTTCTCTTTTGTTGTACTGAATATTCTCGTGCCACAGTAGTGTGTATACGAATTCTTCTGTATATTGATGATTGTATGCAAATGAGATAATCTGGTGTGATGTACAAAGTAAAGAAATGTTATTTGTAAGTATCAACAACTGCGTGCACATTCTATAATTGGAAATAAATTATGCACAAAAACTGAAGTGTCGTTATGTGTGCAGTGTTTCTTCAAGAAAGCTTGTCAGTGTGCGTAATTAACAAACCACAATAAAAGTGTAAAATTGCATCTGAATAGACTAAGAATATGTATGCAAGGAGCGCATTCATATTTTCTGATATTGACTAATGTCTTGACCTGAACAAACAGAGTCAACCCAGTGTACAATGTATCTTAATCCTGACCACTCTCGTTATATTCTATGTCAGAAACTCAAAACAATGCACTGAGGCAAATTTTGTCTTCCTTTACTCATCATTACTGTAATCTCATTTTTATTTGAAGCAACATTAATACACATTTATGTATTACATTCTCAAGAACAGGTATGTCTGGAATGATACTTGTAGCTCAGACCCTGGTCTATTCATGTAATGATATTCTTCCTTCTACAAATTCTGCCACGGATAAGTTTCATATTATGTACAGATAAATATAAAGCTTTAAGTCTTGTTTAAACTGTCTCGAACAAAACACCTTACATTTTCAAGGAAAACAATGTGAATACATTTTCAAAATATAGAACAAAATGTATTTTTTCTGAAGCTGATAAAAACAACCTCTCCCTCAAAAATAATCATTTACTGAAGTGTACTATCTCACAATGACTTCATGATCTATACCTTCATAGTGTTGCAAGGAGCATGAGCACAACATCTTTAAACTTATATCACATTCACAAAAAGGAATCTACTTGCAAATTTTCAAACTTTCTGACAATGATGTTGCAAACTAGGTTCAAAAATGAGAAGAGAAACTTATAAAACATGAGATTCAAGCCAAGAGTCTGTACTCTTTCCATACTGCATCATGGGCCACCTCGATGCATGAAAAGGCAGCCCTATCTTGCTTTAAACTATCCCTGCATCAAATATATTGATGCCAATCACATCATGGATTTCAAGGAACTTTGAAACTATTTAATGCTCTATGTGCTTTCGGTTAACCTGTTCTTCCCTCAATCCTCTTAGAATATTCAAAGCCCCCAAACAAGATCCTTTTTGAAAGTTGACAAAGAGTTGACAGGTTGAAATCCCGCCTCTGCGAAAGCAGTTATAAGCACAGTTACTTACATGTAGCTTCTTTCCAGGGTCAGATGCATGTGCCATTAAATAACATATAATATGGATCAGACCTGAAAGTATAAATAGAGTGTCAGCTGGGCTATTGTGTTACACACAGTAAGGGCACCTGAATGGGGTCAGTAAAAGTCAAAATCTAGTGACCTCAGCCTTGATTGCTGATTACATCTTCATACATGTTTTAAAGCAAATTAGGCACACTACTATGTTTGAAAAGGTAAATTAGACAAAAATACATAGTTTTGATGCAGAAAAAGAACAGATATTGATAGAAGAAATTCTAATCTTTTGATCAAAGTCATTTTTCTGGTCAGCATAACATAAATAGATATGAATTTATGCCACAAATATAAGACACTCTTGTCTACCTTTTCGGAACCTGGTATACCAGGTTCCTGCAAGGAACAGATAGCTTGCCAAACTCTTTCATCAAAAGTGAGTAAACCATCCAATCTTGACCTAGTCTTAAATATAGCAAGCCCACTCAGTTGTTACAGCGTACAATGTAGTAATGTGTCTCATTGCAAAATGAAGGTCATGGTTATTCCTTCATTCCTTCATTTTATTCAAGAGTATGGTGGAATGTGCCTGGCTGATACCATTTGCTGACTGTTACTTGTCACTTGGGGCAAACCACGAGGGGTAGAAAGGCATATTTCACCTATTTTCTTGTGTGGGTAAGTAGGGGAATCACTACACTTGGTTAGCACCCTGGTCTTTGCAATGAATGAATGGAGTGGGATCTTTTATGTGCCTGAGTAATGGCTAACTCACACACGGGACCTCCATGCATGTCCTATCTGAGGGACAGTGTGTTTTGCCTCTTACCAGAGGGTACGGAGTGCTTAGACACAACATCGCTAAGTGCGACATCAGGAATTGAACCTGGGTCCTTTGGATCTGGAGGTGGATGCACTACATGTACCGACTGAACCAAATCCCTGCCCACATCATGGTGATAAAACAAGAATAAGATAATCTCTATTCATTGACTATTGGTTTCCAGACATCTGTGCCAATCAGGAAAGAAAACACTCCAGTGTGCGTGTAAATGAACAAAGTACAGTAAGGGTTAAACAGAGTTACCGTATATGTAACTGACCACACTTAACTCGTTCCATACTGAATTCTGAATCTCCATAGACTTAGAACACAGGCCACCAGGTTCCTGTATGGAATGGGTTAAAATCACTAGATGGTAGCTTCTTCTGTAGAAAATTTTCACTTTGTGGTCAAAGGTTAACTTCCATCCAGGAGTTTAATCATCATCACTATCAGGGAGAAAAGATTTTCACTGAAAACACACTGAATGAAAAGTCACAGCTCAGTGTACATTCAGGCAGAGGTATATATTCATTTTTGTGATCTATCCATGATTGTAGCAGTCCATTCTCCATTATTTCAGACACTTGACAAACTGTGATGAGTTCAGTCCTTTTTCTGCCGTAAAATCTTTGCACTTGTTTCCGTCCTCTCTTGACGCATATCTCGGACAGGTTCTGCTGATTCATCTGGCTTGCGTTCTTGTGAAGCTACCGCATCGGTACTGGCAATCCCTTTTAACAGAAAGATTAAAAAGGCAAAAACACAACATAATGATGGACATGAGACATGGCAATGACAAAAAACAAAACAAAACACACAGATGTCTGATATAGATATACACATTTAAATTTACAGGATAATAAAACTCAAATATACTGTATTTTGTGGATTGAGGGAATGCAGAAATATTAGTGGAACTCATCAGTGAAGTTTGAGGAAAATTGGACAATCCATCCAAAAGATATGAATTCTTAAAGTTTGAGTACCACAATCACTGGATAAGATGACTACAGTGCACTCTCGTAATACTGAACATAAAACAGTTTTAACGAAATTCCGGCAACAACAAAGTAAAAATTTGTGCCACAACTTTATCCACTCTATGCATATTTATTGTTTGTTTGTTCAGTTATAACGAAATATAAATAAAACAAAAGAAAACTGCCAGTCCCGAGGACTTCGTTATAACAGGAGTCACCTGTCCAACAATTCATGATGTCTGAGCAATATGCCAATATGAAGAAAATATAACAATTCCACAAGATATTCATTACTTAAGGAAAAGTACACATTCCTATCACTTGTTACTGACAAAATGTTTCCCTGCCTTCTGAAAGAGGTGAGATAAGTGGTCTTTCATTATGCTTAAAAAACTACAACAAATCACAACAAATTGTAACTTGAATACTGGGGTACACTGACCGTAGTCCTGGGGTACACTAATGTGTGTCTAAGAGTACACAAACTTGTGTCTTGGGGTACGTACACTAACCTGTATCTTGGGGGTACACTAACCCACTTCTTAGAGGCACACTAACCCCTGTTTTTGGGTACACTAACCTGTGTCTTGGGGAACTGGCTGAGCTTCTGCTTCCTCCACTCTTTTTTCAGTCTCTGTTGTTTTACTATCAGTCAGTTCAGCCTCCTTCTTCCCCTCCTCTTCTCTCCCTTTCCTTCCATCCTCCTCCTCTGCCTGTTCCTCCTCTTCCTCCTCAATATCTTCTGGTACAGCTGGCTGCTCTTTTTCAGGAAGCAGAGGTTGCAGTGGGCTGGTAATTGATGAGACGTCCAGAGATCCCACCTGACCCTTCGAGAACAAAGACAGCATAAGTAATGTAGCAGTGTTACTATTTTTTTTTATTTATTCATTTATCTGTTTGATTTTTTTCTTTCTTTCTTTTTATCTTTGTTTATTTATTTATTTATTATGCATTTATTTATTAATTTATTGTCCATGAGAAGTAACCGTGTAATAGCATAAAGCTGCGAAGTCTTCAAAATTAAGCTTAAAATCTTTCATGCAAAGTCTAGGTGCACATTATTCAAAACAACATCTTGTGGGGGCACTATTCCATAGCTATTTTCTGTTTCCTTTTGAGAAGTATATGGTGGCTGGAATATGCATCAGAAGATAAGAGGTATCTGCTTTTAAAGGGTGTGTACAGTTCTGGTCGAGGTGAGGATTTAGCTTTTAACGTTTTGCGAGATATTCAATCTCTATGAGATGTCAAAGATCATGCAGTTCTAAGGGGTATCAAAAGTTTATTCGATGAAAATCAGTTTTGAAATGGCTGAGATATCCAAAAACAAGGTGAAACAAAGAGATCCTAATAAAGTTGTGGCATGTCGCCTTTTATTATTAGCACTTTTTGGGATATCTCAGCCATTTGAAAACCAATTTTCATCAAATAAACGTTGAATCCTTCTTGAAATTACATGCTCTTTCATATTTCATAAGAGCCTTTTACATTATCTCACTTAGGAATGTTCAAAACATGAATCCCCACCTCAATCAGTACTGTACAGTCCCTTTAAAATTTGAGATACATTTGCATTTCTTTTGTGCCATCATCATCATCAGGAAAACAGATGAAACGACACTACAGAAATCCCAAAATCTTTTCAGCAACCATACAATCAGCCGATTAGCTTTAATGCCTTTATAAAAAAAAAAGCAGTTCTGTTGCCATGGTGACTACACTTGTACAGTTTCGTTTTTCAAATACCACCACAGTTGGTTTGCAAGTGTGTGGTAACATTCTGGGTGCCAGAGGCCAAACCTTGTTTTTAGTACTGTCTGCCCAGTGTTTTTTTTTATTTTAACCTGTTGAAGACGAGTCCCGAGTATACTCAGGCAAGTGTCTATGGGAAATGCGTTTTGTAGCAAAATCAAATTGTCCTCAACAAGTTAACCCTATTTTCATGGTTCTGAGTTTGATTATGGATGATGAACATCTCACATTCTTGATGGTTTTGAAATATTCAAGATGGCCACCAAAATGGCTGCCAAAATGTGAAATTCCTATATACTTCCATATCAATGGTTAAGATTGAAAAAACAAAATGAAGGTATTACTTCAATTTGACGGTGCTGAATCAGAACGCGGATGATTTGAGGATACTGAGATATTCAAGATGGCCACCAAAATGGACACCCAAAATCTTGAATCATCTCAATATTTGATTATTCAAGATTTTTGGTGGCCATTTTGAATATCTCAAGACCCTAAATGATACAAGAGCTTCATCATCTGTATTGGGATTCAGCACCCTTGAAACCCTTGAAATAAAGTAAAACTACCGAAAAACACTGGATGGATAGTAAAACAAGTTCAGGCTTAAAATATAACCCATTGAAGACGGACTGATTTTCCTGTAACATGCATTTGCCATTTAGCCCAGCCTAAGAATCCTCAGGACTAGTCTTCAACAAGTTGATTTTGGAAAAGACTAAAGGCTCAGACAATGAGGGGCCCAAGTCCTACCAGTTTCTGGAGCTCTGTGAGGGAGATGCCCAGGGTCTGTGAGATGATGGCCGGCGGGAAGAGAGCCAGCAGGCAGCGGTTGAGGAAAGGAACCATCTGGGCACTGGCACACTCACACAGGGACTGGAACTGGTCCCGTTCCCGCTGGTTGAACGTGCTCTCTTCAGCCCTGGTGGAGGCATGGGGGGAAGACACAATCAGAGAATATTATGCTCATGCAGAACTGCATCACACCCATATCTATAGAGTTTCTGGATATGTTATGGTATACCGTCCCTGGCCTGACATTCTTATGCTTATGAAATCACACAATTTTCCAATGTAGAAGCCTTTTGTATATGTCATCAGCTTCAAGCTACGCAGCACTTGGCCAAAGCAAGCACGCACTTTAAGAGCACATATAAATGCAAACCTCAAATACGCAAAGCTTGAACTCCCAAGTTCACTGAGCCTATCTGCAAACAGATTTAAGAAAATCCTTCAAAAAAACCTAGAAATTTACCAGATCACTATCAATATTAAATCATCTGTTCCTTGTCTCATGATCTACTTTTTCTGCAACATTCATTTAAATCCATTCACAATTTTTTGAGTTACTTTGCAAATAGACAAAACCAATGCCGATGATCATGTATCCATATCCTCCTTCCTCGGTGGAGGTAACAAGTATCAACATTTCAACAACTACAGATGCGACAGGACCCACCTATGGAAAGCAACAATGGAATGGACCACTGTCTGAAGTGACTGCTGCAGGGCATCAGATACATGCTGGGCCACGGCCACAGGGGCACATAGCCTGAGGTCGTTGAACCCGGCCAGGACGCTGTTGGTGTAGGTTGCCAGTGGCGGGTGCTCCATTAGGGATTGGGGTGGGCTGGTGACACTGTCCCCCTTTTATAAAAGCAAGCACAATCAAATTCTCCTTGGTAAACTACTTAGGACTCTTTGCACACTACAGGAGTACCTCATTATATGGAGGTCCTAAAAACCAAGATGACTACTTTATACAATCCCTGCATAGAAATTACAAAATTACAATCATATTTTCGCATTGATAACACCCAATATGATTAAGCTGTCTAAATGCTACTTCAGGGTCTTAAAATATAACATCTTAGCTCTATTTTGCAGAAAACCCCATTCAATTTGGTTAAGGCAAGCTGTCACAGAATAATGTGGATTGCTGTAAAACATGTCATGAGTCTGATCCTTCCAGGTTTAGCACTTGGATGCTCTTGGACCTGCATATTAAAGGTCCAGTTTACCTTTGGGAGCAGTGATTTAAAAAATGTTCAAGATATCACATTTGATGCATATGTGTAGGTCTGCTGTATCATAAAACATCCTACCATATGAAATATTTGCAATGAAACCTAAAATATAAGGAGATATCAGGGTTTTTCTTCATAAAGCGTAACTGTATACGGTTTAGTCTGGAATCATCTTTATTATAACTATTGTTCACATTTTGTGTATTAAACAACACTTAACATCGATTATACAGGTTCAAATTTTGACAGTGGTCGTTTCTATCCCTAACTCACATTTTAAAACTATTTTAAAGCACTAATGCTGGGTTTTTGTTTCATCTGCAAATGGTAAATTATGCCTTTAACGTGTGAACACAATATACAGAACTTGGAGTGAAGAGATTCCTATTATGCTCTACAAAATTCCTTATTTCTCTTTGACCACTGAAGCAATCGAATGGGGTTTTCTGTAAGATGTGGGCAATTAGTTATAGTTTCATGCCCTGAAATTGTATTTATATTGATTCACTATTTTTCAAGTTATCATTGCGGAGGGTACCGTTGAATATATATATATATATTTTTTTTTTTTTTTTTTTAGGGGGGGGGGGGGGGCATACGGTATATAAGATTTCTCACTATCTCGGGATCCAATAACTAAGAAATACACTGTATAAAGGGTAAGGACCTGAAATGCCACCTTGTTGGAAGAGGGTGCTGCTATTCTGACATGCTTGTAATGAGTTTACATTGTATTTGATCCTGGCTGTTTTCCACTCTGTTCTGAAAATTTTCAGCCTCTGTGCACTTAATGTCAGTAACAAGCTACAAGTATTGTGGCTCAGTGGATAAAGACCATGCATTATTCATCATGAGGTCACTGCTTCTTTTATAGCAGCCATGTTAAAAAAAGGAAGGAAAAAAAGCAAACAAACAAACTTATAAGATAATTTTCAGTATACACATACCTTTTGAATAAACACAATTCTAAGGGCATTTTACATGTTCTTAGGTATGCGAAGGGTTTCTAGATCACTGAAAGATGCCTTCAAAGAAGTAATATTAGATCATTTTCTATGAGATTGATTCAGAAAGACTACCATCCCCAAATGAGCCAGCTATCTTTCCTTCTTTATACCTGGATGCTTGGAAGCGACACTGATGACATGGCAAGAAATGCCTGCGAAGCAACAGGTGTGTATGACTGCATTGCCCCCTCAAACCTGGAAAGTAAAAAGATGTTTAAAACTTAGTGTTAAAGGATACCAACTTGCAAAGATTTTTTTTTTTTTTTTTTTTTTTGGTCAATATTCCATAGATACCAGCACTCATAAACATAATTATGGTATACACTTTACTTTTTTTTTTTTTCAAATTTGTGCAATAGGCGTTGATCGTGCTCAGGGCATCAGTGAAAGGGAATGGGCTGTTGCTTGTTAGTGGTGGGGTGGCAATAATATGCAATAATGTGTGATAATTTGTGGATTATGATATTGATGTAGTTTGTAGAAAATATTTTTTCTCATAAAATATGTTTTTAGAATGTGTAGTTATTGACAGTTTTGTGGTTGTTGTTGAAGTAGTCAATGTTTTATATAGACTGCCCCCCCCCCCCAAGGAAAAACGCAGTATCTGACATTTTTGTCGATCTTCACTTTTTTGCATAAATATAGTCAGTGGGCAATCTTTGTTCATATGACATATTCAGATTTTTGAAAAAATGTTTGGAAAGCTACTTTTCCGTAACTGCCAAACGCAGTATCTACACTTAACTTGCACTTTCCCCAAGGAAAAATGCAGTATCTACATGATGAATATTTCCCCAAGGAAAAACGCAGTATCTACAAAGCTAGTCTTAATTACCAGACACTGTTATCTATATATGTGAATACTTTGCCGGTTGTTCTGTAATTTGAATGTAAATTACTTTCTTTAGATAGACTTGCTCAATAATAAAACATAATGTTCAAAATATCTAAACGAAACAATAATGATTAGGAAATATCTTGATGATATCGTGATCCTTATATATAACACAGTGTGTGATTAAGACTAACCGAGTGCACATTAAAAACAATACAGCACAACACTGTTAATGACAGCTTGCAGCTAGCTGCACTGAGCATGCAGTCAGCACAGGGTCCGGCTAGTCAGCATACAGTGGAACCTACTTGGATTAAACAAAATGTTGTCGCGGGGAAAATTACTCGTGAGCCTAGCCCTCAAGAAAGATTTATCTGCAGACAATGAGTAAGTGATTCAAAACTATTTCAACATTGAAAGAATAAAGCTGATCGTTTGTCACACGAAGCGAGGTAAACACAAATGTTTTTGTCACACGAAGCGAGGTAAACACAAATGCATACATTTGTGTTTACCTCGCTTCGTGTGACAAATGATCAGCTTTATTCTTTCATATTCTACCACGATGATGAACATCTTCCATACTATTTCAATATTAACTTGTTGTGAAGTAGACCCTAGTCAAAATTCCTCAGGCTCCGAATCCGTAAGTTTCGGCGAAAGGCAATAGATCTATTTGTGTTGTGTTGGATAAACGTCAAGTTATGTAACATGTTAGACCCGATACTAGATCTAAGTCTAAGTCTAAGACATGTCTAGACAGTAACGTTTTTAGTCTTGCGTCTCTTTTCTAACGTTAGACTTAACGTTAATCAGAACTTTCAGGGTCCGTATTCCGAAAGTCTAAAAAAAGATCTAGTGTAGGACTAGAATAGGCCTAACAATAGGGCAAGCATATTTATAAAACTAAGTAAGAAGTCTAAAACTAAAACTTAACCACTTAGAATCCTTACAGTCTAGTGAAGTGTCAATGTTCAATTATCTACTCTATACCATACTGTCTTCAAATTAAATAGCTGACAATAGATTATGTGAAAATAGGTAAATGGACAAAATAGTGACAGTTAAGAATAAGTTGTATTTTAATTCTTATCTAGACCCTAACGTTAGTGAGACTGGGTTGCGTAAAATGCATGCATGATCCCATGCTGCATGCTACAACTTACAAATACAAGTAAAAAAAAGTTAGGCCTAGGCCCTACAGCTACATTACAAATTTACATGACATAAAAAACTTTGGTTCGATCCAGAAGGAATAGGCCTAGACGTTTTTCTAAAGAGCGTATGTAAATTCGATCTAGACCTAGGCACTAACGTAAGATGTATTTTTTCTAATTAAAGAGTCCTGTCTCGTGTAGGGCTTAGACTAAACCTTCTAGGCTATTTTTTTTTTTTCTGTCAGTATCGTGCATGTATAGCCTGAGGCTGTGGACTAGTAGCCTGCTACGTAGCCAGCCTAAAATAAACGAAAAGTTAGTCTAGATCGATCTAGGTCCAGACATCCGATTTAAATTTATTTTGGTCTAGACAGACTCTAGCCTAGACTGTACAGATCTAGATCTAGATGCTAGTTAGCAGCTAGGCCATGTAGCATCACATTACAGCCCTGGCAAGCTTCATATTAAACACGTAACGTTACAGCTAGATCGGTCTGGGAATGCTTTACTTTTTAGGTTTGAGCTGCAATCTGAAAAAGCAAAACGTTCCAAGAAAGACCTGTTATTTGTTAATGTTATGAAGCCTGCTCTGTAATCAGGGCATAAATGGGGGGATGGAGGATGCATCCCCCAGGGCCCAAGGTTGAGGATCATGAATACTTGTACAATGATGTATACATGCATACATAATTATGGCAGAAGATGCATGAATCCTTGTCATTCCGCTGTAGATACTGCGTTTTTCCTTGGGGAAATTCGTTCCATTGTAGATACTGCATTTTTCCTTGAGGAAATCAGTTAATTGCATGGGGTTTCCCCAAAGTATCTACATTTTTATCAATAACTTAAAAACATAACAAAAACACAAAATGATATTTTCCAGGAAAATTGGTAGCTAGATAGACTAAAATTCCACAATGAAAGAATTTTTCAAAAGAGTATATTTTCCAGGGGCTTTGGCAAAAATATAAAATGGTGAATATCTCGGTTGTTGAGAAATAGAGCTGGATGTAGATACTGCGTTTTTCCTTGGGGGGCAGTAGTTTTGGTGTGTTTATGTTCTCTTGTACATGTTCACTATACGTAACAATAGAATAGCTTGTGCTCTGATTGAATGTTAAGTCCCTCGTAACATTTTGAATATCCTCTAAAAATGTTAATGTATTTAAAAAAAAATATACACTCAGCAAAAAAAGAAAGTAAACACTTTTTTCAAGTTTATATTACTCATAGAATTTTTGGTGAAATGTTAACATTTTATATTAATACCATATGAAAGGTAATTTAATTGGCTATCAACTTGATAAGTCAATAAAAAGGGAAACTTTACGCATGGGTGAACACCTTTGTTTTTCTCTTCCAAGGCACAAAAGTGAAAATTGCAAAAAAGATCACGTTGTCATTCATGCGTAAATACTCTTCCATGTAACAATAAGAACAAAAGACAAATTTGACACAATAATGAACATGGATTCAGTTGCAAAAATATACCTATGATCTCTATAAACTCTTCAAAGCCCAAAAGATCAATAAAGGCTAAAAATAATGGAGGAAAATGAAGAATGTTCTGTCGAATCCAAATTCACATGAAATGAGAGAATAAGCAACATTAACAAAAATGGTAGAATTTTGAATTGAATATATATTCAAATTAGGAAAATTGTAAATTATATTTGGTTCTTGAATTTGTCTTATGAATTCTTAAATTACTAAATTGAATGAATGAAATAAAGATATTTTGTTCATTTAATCATCTTCGTGCCCTTACTCCCTATATCACTTGAAGTTGTGGTTCAGTAAAAATTCTTATTTTCCGCCCTGAAGTTTCCCACTTTTATTTTGTTTGAGGTTATAAAGAGATTAAGAGAATATAAACTTATTTTTGCCATTTCTTTGTGTCTCTCATTGTGTTAAACTGGTCTTTTGTTATAATTGTTGTCTTAAAGAGTATTTGCAAATGAAAGACAATATGTCAATTTTTGCAACTTTTACTTTTGTGCTTTGGAGGATAAAAACAAATGTGTTCACTCATGCATAAAATTTCCTTTTATATTGACCTACTAGATTGATAGCCAATTAAATTACCTTTAATATGGTACAAAATATATTGACTTTCATGAAAATCTTCTATGAAAATTTTGAACTCGAAAAAGTGTTTATTACTTTCTTTTTTTGCTGAGTGTATACATGATTAATGTTAAGATGTGTCCATCGTGAATGTGTGACAATACCAAATCTCTATACCATGTTTTTATACATACAGTAACTCGGACACATATAGAAATGAAATGAAGTGAAATGATCATCTCAAAATATTCCTACCGACTCCAGAAAGAAAACATTTTTGCAATCTTTTGTTGGGTTGACACTTTTCAAGTAACAATGCATCACTTTATGGAATCAATGTAGTGCAGTGCAGAGCACAACAGTTTCAGTTCTACGTCTCTAGGAAGTGACAAGCTGAGACATAATAAAGCTTCTCTCGATAACATTATAGAATAACAGCAAACCAAAGCCGTCATCTTACAATCCATGCATGATCTGTTATCATCTGGCCTTTGTTACGTGTATGTTGTAGCTCTTCGTCGAGCATTCTACATCTCGTCAGTTTGGGCTTTGTCAAAATATTTCCAGTTCTACATCTCAAACAAGCAAAAAGCTGAGACATAATACAACTTCCTTAACAATATGCAAATGACGTAAGCTGGCATATGTAATTTGCATACAATACAAGCCACAGACAGGTACTCTTCTTTCATGTCCAACATTTGCACTTTTGAAAGGCAACTTATGTATTATATGAATAGAGAGAATGCAGATAATATACTAGTAGAACATATCAGTAGGCCCACAGTTTGGGAAAAATTGGATAATCCCTATAAAAATTAAACATTTTTAAAGTCTTGGTAATGCCATCACTGGATAAGAAGACTACAACAATTTCTGTGATGTCACAAAACGATAAAGATAGGAAAAATCTAAAGGGAATCCCTTCGGTTTAACAAAACAACACCAAAGAAAAGCAAACCATACAAATAATACCACTTGGATCTATGGCTTCCCGCAACCCTTTGCAGGCACAAAGACAAAATTTTCAAATTGAGCACTTAATGTCTTCATTTCAATGTCTACACCTCTGACATTCTCCCTGGAAGAAATTATCAGCACTCCATGGCTTCGAAAAAGAAGAAGTACGGAATGGATATAGACACATGACCATTCCAGCCAGGACTTACAGCTAAGACCAACGTGAATTAATCGAACATTCAAATGCCTGCAGCATGACACAAATCGCCCCTTCAGATTCCGTCATAATTTGGGGAGGGGCATGAAAAATACAGTATGCAAAGGCTATTTTGTTGTTAATGCTTGGGAGGGGGTGGGGGAACCAACATAAAACAGCAAATCTAACACAGCATCATAGCACCATGGTACCTGGACACAGTGTATTTTGGCAGAAGGGCACTCACTTTTCCGTAGCAGACTTGATCATGGCGAGAAAGCTGTGCAGGGCAGCTCGCTGGAAGATTGGAGCCAGGAGGCCCCGGAAGTCTGCCCCCACTCGGCTAAAGGAGAGACCAAAGTACATGCACTGGCCAAGCAGGGAGTCCAGTCGATTGCCAATACCCCTCTCCAGGTCCTGCTCCAATGTACGCAGGAACTGAGACACCTGGATGATAGGGAAGAAAGAGATACATGTATTCAATTCGATTCAATTCACTTGTAATATTATTGTCAAATAATTGGGGATTTTTTGACAGGTTTTTAATCTTTCATTAGGTACATACGTGTATATGTGACCCGCCACAACAAAAGGATCCTAAAGTCGCTGACGGCTGAGGCGAGAAAATTGAGTTTGAAGTCAGATCATCAAAATCGGTCAAAACGATCGGATTTCTGTCCTTGGCATGATTTTGTAGTCTAATGTATCATATATCATCTGCCGAAACTTTGAAGCTAAATGATCAAAGGAAAGGCAAGAAATTAGCGTTTTTCTAGGCCGTGATTTTCTGACTTTCAACGGAACAGAAACATGTCCGAAGATTTGGATTTAGTGCCCCAGATAGACTCTGCCCCTAGTAACAAGGGAGTGATCTTATTGGTCAGTGCATGGCACCCTGGTTACTGATTGGTCATGCGTAGACCGCTGGCACTATAAAGCTTGAATGAACATCACGGAGGTTGCTATGAGCAGACCTTCTATTGTCAAGAGGTGAAAAGTGTCTTCACTCCCCTTGATCATGATTGCATCGGAAAGAAAACTTTGAAGGCGGTTTTCTGGAAACGCTGATTTCCTAGACCACTCGACATGGTCTCATAAAATCATCAATATCTTCGCAACCGAGTACTTTTATGAATTGTGTTATATATGAAATCAAAGCGGAAGAGTAAGGGAATAATGTCATGTCATTTTCAGAAAATTGTCCTCCTGTGACTTCCGTATCCTTTTGTTTTAGTGGGTCACATATAATCAGTAGAAATCACAACCTTAATATTTCTTTTTTGTCTTTTTTTTTGTCTTGTCCATTCTCACTGTGCAATATTTACGATAAATATCATTGATATAAATTGTTTAATTATACATATCTTTTATTGTTTTGTACACATTCCAATGTACTCAAACTGGTTTCATGTAAAAAATGTCTGCAACTCAGCCTGTAGGCTGCCATGGATAACTCTGATAATACCTTTTAATTAATCAGCCCTGGAAGAAAAGACTACAGTGCAGGCAATTAGACTGCTGCTCCAGGTGTCAAAAATGGTGACAGTGATATTGCCCCTTTTATTTTAAATAAAGACAAGTCAAGGACCTTTTCTTCTTTCTGAAATCACCAGTGTGAATAACTTGTCTCCTACACAGGATGTTCTGAAGCTGGCAAACAAGTTTTGTATTTAAATAAATTATCATATAAATAGATAAGAAACAATAGCACAGAGTTGAGATCACTTGGGGCAATAATATCAACAATGGCCTGAAAAGCAGTCCATATCTGTACACTAAATCTTGCCAATGGACCCAGACATGGTGTTCGAATGAGCTTTCATGAAGATAAATCTGTCACAATTGTTCTTCTGTTTATAATCTTGGCTGAAAATTGTGGCTCCTCTGGCAAAAACAAAGCTTCAAGGGCTCCTATTATCAAACACTGTACTGTATGTGCATCATGTGCTAAATGTTTTGAGAGTTTTAATAAACAGACCAGAAGAAATAAACAGTGTATCAAAAGTGCTGATGCCCTTTTCTACTCATGAGATTGACTCCGCACGAGCCTACCAAAGGTCAATGCAAATGAGAATTATATTTTTTAAACAGCTGCATGTAGAAGACTGTAAGGCTTCATCACATCAAATTTTCAACTTTCCATGCATCCATCGTGCAAAGAAAGCCATGAAAAAATGATCCTCATTACTGAAAAATTTGCACTCTATAAACCTACTGCTTTCTGCGACACATCAAATCAAAAAGCATACATGTTCTGCCACACACAGAGTACCGCAGTGATTCAAGGGAAAGATGCATGTTTTGTTTTGTACCGTTTATCTCATCAGTCCCAGATGCCTCTCCTTAGAGGCTTTCTAAGTTAGCAGACATTACCAGCGAAAGCGATGATAGTTTCTGAACTTTCATACATCTGACTCAGAAGAACAGTGTGCAAAATCAACCTTACAGAAATTTGATCAAAGCAAAAATCAGATGTGGATAGGAAAAAAAAAAGTAAATGCATCCTGTTCATTGCATGTTTCCAAATATCTGATATACAAATAATGTACTTGAAACTATCATGGCATCCACAACGATACTATTTGAAAATGCAAGAACCAATCTATCCGACAATACACATATTATGGATTCTAGAATTTTGCCTTAATCTGTTGCTAGGTTCCAGGGAGCAATACTACTTGTCATTCGAGACATGCTGCCTCCCCCAATGCTGAAGTTGCTGTATATTCAAGACATACATGCAGCACCTGCATGTTGCACCTAAAATGTAGCACACTATACAATTGTAAAGCATACCAATGATGCCACCACAAGTCACAACAGTTCCATGACATTTGCTCCTGCAACAATGCTCCCATGAAATATCTGCATGCTAAGCTGAACATAAATTATACTCTCAAACATAGCCCTAACCCTAATCCTAATCCTCACATCGAACTAAACCTAAAACCCCAACACAACCCTAACCCTTATTTTCTACTGGTCCGACCAGTCTGTCGAACCAGTTGGTACCCAGTTTTTCAATTTTTCACTGGTCCATCCCTGAAAAAGTTACTGGTCCAACAGTGATTTTTACTAGTCCTGGACTGTCAGACCAGTCCCAGTGTGCAACACTGCCTAACCCTAAGTCTTTGTAGAAAATAAGAAATAATTATTGCAGGAGCAAATGTCATGTCATCATCACAACATCACTGGAGAACCAGCAGCCCTTGAGACAGCACAACCCTCTCCAGGACAGCATCTATTCTTTTTGGGAGAATACAATTAATTTGTACTTTTTCAAGGTTCAAGGTTCAAGGTTCAAGGTTCAAGGTAGAAATGAAGCAGCACTCCTTACCTTCTGCACCACCCATCCCTGGAACAGCGCAGCCTCGTTGGTCACCGAGTCATGACTTGTGGCTAGGATGGGGTCGTCGTCTGAGAAGATGGCCCTGTACTGGGTCATTATGTCGAACAGGTGGACCCGGCTTGCCTCTATGACCTTGGTGATGTGTGTATATGCTGGAGAATGCATGAAAAGTGGTAACAAACACTCTTTAACGACTACATCTAACACAAATACTCACAAGAATACAATCAACATTCAAGAGCCAGTTTGAACTGTCTCCCAGTTCTTTTCTTTTTCATTGCTTTTCACTGCTGGTCTTTGTTCCTTGTCTTTTTATTTCTGTATTTTACTTTTTTGGTGGCATTTGAACTTTCATCAGTGATGCTCTTCCTTTCCCCTCACTTCTCTGGTGTATGATTACCAACTGTATCGATGTTCACATGTTGTACTGTGTTATTATGCTAAATGAATCAGATGCTCTTATTTCTACTGATATCAAGAGTTACTGATTTTGTAATGTATGTTCACTGAGAAATGTGTAAATGAGAATGCCTATGTTCTTCTGATCAATAAAGATCCAGAAGCAACATAAACAACAACAACAAAAAATTACTCCCTCATCTCACCGTCCTCCGTCTGGATGGCCGCCAAGATGCCCTGGAACCAGGCGTCCCTGGCCTGCAGGAACTTGATCCGAAGCTCCGCCTCCGTGAAGAGGTCCATGCGGCGCAGGTAGCCAATCAGGCGGAGGCAGGCTGGCAGCTGGATGGCGGAGCGAAGCTGCTGGATGAGTTGGTTCAGCATGAGCTGGCTGGATGAGTGTACCTCTGTCACTATGTCCTGTGGGTTAGCAGTGATAAAAGGAGTTATGCAATGATAGGATTGATTGTGATGATGATTTTGGTAAGGATGAGGATGATTATAATGATGATGATGATGATGAGGATAATGATGATGATGATGGTGGTGGTGGTGGTGATACAGATGGAGGTGCCATTGGTAGTCATTGCAGCAGCAATGAATATAATGGTAATCACCATTATATCAATTGAAGTATTTCTAGCAGTATCACTAATATTTTTCGAAATCTGCTATAAAGGTGGTGACAAAAATAACACTATTCTTTGAACACAATTACTGCTCTTTACCTCTGGTAATTGGAAGTGGAACTGAAAGGAATTTTCACTTGAGATGAGACAGGTATTCATTTGATTTTGTCCGAATGGAGTACATCAATGACCATTAATTTGTTGGCATGAAAAAAAAAAAGTGTAAATAGGGCTACTGTGTCCTGTTATGTTTTTTTTTTTTCTTTTGAATAAGAAAGAAAGACAGTCATGTACCATTTTGCAGCCAAATGGGTAAACAATAAAATGATAAGAAAAAAAAAACACAGAAGAAGCTAAAATCAATGAAAACAGAAACAGACCTTGATGACAGGTATGCCAGAATGTTTCTTCTCAAGCCTCTTCACGTACGCCGCAAGCTCCAGCGCTTCGTCGTAGTAACCGTTTCGCACGCAGGTGTCCATGAGCTGAGGTATCTCTAGAATCTCCAGGAGCTGGGTGTGCTTCGACAGCGTCAGCGAGTTCATCCGCCGGCTAGTGAGGGGAAGATGACCAACTGCCCTTATTAGTGGTATGTATGAAGTACTGATGCAGAATCAGCAATAACTATCAACTCGTTGAGGACGGACTGATTTTGCTACAAAACGCATTTCCCATAGACACCTTCCTGAGTATACTCCTGACTCGCCCTCAACAGGTTAACGCGACGCAAACAAAACAAAAATACAATTGCAATGGGAGTGTACAGACAGGGTTATTGACAGGGTCATTAACCTGACAGATAGAAAGATGTGTCAAGGCTTATATAGGTTATTTGCCAGCTAGTTTGAAAAGTTGTGGATTGACGCAGGTTCAGTGTAAAATGAAGGCAATCCTGTCAGCTAAAAGACATTAATAAATTACAGGGCATATCAATGTAACGTGAAAGCATTCACACACAATGATTAAGAATGGTCTTGTGACTTAAAACTGATCCTCATTTTCCTATATTTATTTACCTATTATTTACCTACATATACCTATATACAGTTAAACTCGCCTAAGTCGACATCGCATATGTCGAATAATCGCGCAAGTCGATAATTTTAAAAAGTCCCGATTTTTCCCCATTGACTTACGTGTATTAATTCACTCATAAGTCGAATTTTTTAAGTCGAATACTCGCTTAAGTCGATGAAATTCCAAGAACACTTTCACGGAAAAACCATTGAATTCACTGTGCCTAAGTCGAATAAGATTTTATTGTGTAATAAATCACTGTCAAAATCACGAGACGCCAGTTTTTGTTTACATACAGTATATACCAAAAGAAACTGCGTAAAACATGATTAAAGTTTCATTAACGCAAGCGGTTTCACCTGAATCGTTAGTCACGCAAACTAACGATCGGGAAAATTAACGTTTGTAGCAACGATGAGTAAGGATCCCTAACGCAAATTAACGATGTTTCGTTAACATTAACGATAGGTAACGCAAGAACTCACGCGAGATTTTGGTTTTGTAACGAGACCTGGTGAAAGGACGACGTAGCCCCTGCCGAGTGTAGCGATCTATGCCTTATATTTAGCGGAGTCTTTTCGCGAATCGAATCACGATTTCGCGAATGGTTAATTTGCGACCGGGGTCACCAAAAACGCACGCCGGGCCACCAAAAAAGCCGAATGTTTGCCTTCAGTTTTGGAAATGAAGCGGTAACAATCGGTTCCATAAGATGCTGAATAAATGTCAGATGTTTGCTCTTTTAATTTTGGAAATGAATAACGGTAATATTCGATTCCGTATAATACTAAAATAAATGTCGGATGTTTGCTTATACTTTTGGAATGTCAGGGATTTGATTTTGCGTTCGGAAATGAATAAGGATAAAAAAAAAGTATCCGGAAGATGCTGAAATAAATGTCGAATGTTTGCTTTGACGTTCGGATATGAAAAATAATGATATTCAACTCCATACGATGATAAAATAAATGCCGGATGTTTACTTTTACGTTCGAAAGTAAATAACAATTACATTCAGCTCCGGAAGATGCTAAAGTAAATGTCGAATTATCCCTTTGACGTTCGGAAATGAATAACAATAATAATCAACTTCGTACGATGATGAAATAAATGTCGGATGTTTACTTTTACGTTCGAAAGTAAATAACATTAACATTCAGCTCCGGAAGATGCTAAAGTAAATGTCGAATTATCCCTTTGACGTTCGGAAATGAATAACAATAATAATCAACTTCGTACGACGATGAGATAAAATGTCGGGTGTTTGCTTTTACTTTCGAAAGTAAATAGCAATAACATTCGGCTCCAGAAGATGCTACAATGAATGTCAGATGATTGTTTTTACGTTCGGAAGTGAATAGCAGTAATATTCTTCTCCATACGATGCTAAATAACTGTCGGATGTTTGCTTTTAAATTTCGAAATGAATAACAGTAACATTTAGCTGCGTTTGATGGTAAAGTTAATGTTTGATATTTGCTTTAACGTTCGGAAATGAATAACAATAGTATTCAACTCCGTCCGATGACAAAATGAATGTCTTATGTTTGTTTTTATGTTCGAAAGTAAATAGCAATAACATTCAGCTCCGGAAGATGCTAAAATAAATGTTGAATGTTTGCTTTGGCGTTCGGAAATGAATAACTATAGTATTCAACTCAGTACGATGATGAAATAATTGCCGAAAGTTCGCTTTTACGTTCGAAAGTAAATAGCATGTAACATTCGACTCCTGAAGATGCCAAAATAAATGTCCGATGATTCATTTCACTTTCGGAAGTGGACAGCAGTAACATTCGGCTCCTTACGATCATAAAATAAATGTCGGGTGTTTGCTTTTGAATTTGGAGATCGAATAACGGTAATATTCTGCTCCGTACGATGCTAAAATAAGTAACAGATTGTTTCTTTTACATTTGGAAACGATTAACGGTATCAATCGGCTCATTTAGATGATGGAATAAAAAGCGGATGTTTGCTTTCACGTTCGGAAATGAATAAGGATGATATTCAGCTCCGTAAGATCCTAGAATGAATGTCGGTTGCTTGTTTTTATATTTGAAAATGATTAACGGCAACATTCGGCTCCGGAAGGTGTTAAAATACTTGGAAATGGTGGATGATTGCTTTTACAATCAGAAATAAATAACGGTAACTTTCGGACCGAACGTAGGACCGATTTAGTTTTGCTTGTTTGTTTGTTTTTTTTTTTGTTCGGGCCACCAAAAAATAAAAATCAATCATTTTGGGGCCACCAAAATAAAAGTTAGTGTGGAGCCCTGGCCTGCATCAATGTGGATAAAGTGTCTAGCTGAAGGGCAAATATCGGGCACCCCGCTCCAGCTCTCGGCTCCAGAGTAGACAACATACATGTACATTATACATATGTACGTGTGGTGTAACTTTAAGTCGATTTTTTTCGACTTACGTACAAGTCGAAACTCGCCTAAGTCGATGTGTTTTGCTCAGTCCCGAGAAGATCGACTTATGCGAGTTTAACTGTAAACACTAACCTATTTCAGTACTTTATATCAATAGTTTTAACTGTAAAACGAGGAATGTTCGCGTGCATTTTAATTTCGTGAATTTCGTGAGCGCCAAGATTCACAAAAATAAAATGCAAGCGAAAGTTTTTGTCTACACTGTATGCATTGCACACCAGTGGCAATTTGCAAAAAATTCATGCCACAAAAGAGGCTGTCAGCTCCAATTCACAAAAATTTCATGCAACAAATATATCATGTTTTACATTAGTTGAATCTAAATCAATACAAGAAAAAAAAAATGAAGCAATCTATTCTCGGTTGCAGAAAAAACAGGATGACTGCCAAGAGAGATATTTACTGCAATACTTCAGATTTTTCTCATTTCAACTTTGAAAGAAAGAGAGCTGCCTGCAACCAGACTAGCAAGTGGACTGATTAGCTCACTCACCTTGTACTGATCTGCTGTGCCTCTTTCAGGAACTGGTTGCATCTTTCACCAAAATCAGGCAGCTTGTCAAGAAGGTTGTTAAGGTGCTGCTCCACATCTGTGAACTGCAGGAAAAAAGGTTACATTATCAGTAGATGCAAAATGACCATTGCATATAAGAATGGCAGATTTGATTGTTTCTGAAGATACATTTGCACATCAATGCTTTGCATGCAGATAGTGACTACTGCATTCCTTTTCCTGTGAATACAATGCTCATTCTGGTTTTTGGCCTAGGTTTTCTATAATAATTCTTGTTTATTTGTTTCTTTCTCTGGCTTGTACATAATGTTTACACATGTTAAACTGACATGTTTACTGGACAAAGGAAATAACCTTGAATGTTTGTATACTGCAAAATCTTCTTACAAGTTTCTAATAGACTCCCATTATAATTTGATCCTGTTTTTCCGGGCATACATGCTAGTGAAATGAACAATATAGAAGATGATGAATGTTGATGTCGGCACACTTGGGGAATTTGAATCACAAAGTACAATCAACGAAATGAAATATACACACTTACATGTAGATCACTCTTCATAAAAAAAAGAGGATATGAACATCTTGCACTCTTCTTATAGTCTAAACTGTCTATCACCAAGAGACACAAGGGACAGATCTAGCTTTTTGCCAAGGGGCAATTCCACGGTAACTGACGTTACAGGGAAGAATTTTCATGAAATTGTTTATGTTGTAGCTTTGTGAATAAAAATACCTGGGTGTTGTAAATAGTATAGATGGACAAGTTCATGACAGTGTATGAGTAGGTGGAAAAATTTTCTCTCTAACTGCATTGCTTGTCACACAGCAAGCAAAAAATGTCCGGTAACTGACGTTACGCGAAAAGGACATGGAAAATCATGGTGTAGAAACAAATTGAAATATCTCATGTCCCAGACTTGTGATGGATGTGTCTTTCATTTGACATCATCCCTAGGTTCTCAGGAACAAATGTGCCAAAATGTAAGCAATCTAAATATTTCGTATTCGCGCCATGAAAACTTTACTGAAGGCATGACGGTAACTGACGTTACGTAACTGACGTTACGCTTACATTTGCCATAGACTTTACACATGAAAAATCATGACTGAGAATTGGTTTGTAATATCTTTTGATTCAAACCTTTCAGAATGATTTGTTTGATATGATATCATACCTTGGTTCATAAGTAACAGTTACACAGATGAAATCACACACCAGTCCATTTCTTCTTTTTTCTATGAAAACTTTATTAAAAACATGACGGTAACTGACGTTACGTAACTGACGTTACACATGCGTTTGCTATGGTGTTTTTTATGCAGTATAACTACTTTTTTTCTTCAATGCTAAAATACTGCAACATTATACCACTGACAAGAACATTGGCATAAACTTTGAACAAGATCCAACACAAAGTTTTGAAAGGCACAAATTAGGTGTGGGTCTTGACGGGACAGCCCCCCCCCCCCCCACCCACCCATCGTTGAACAAAAATGCAAGAGGATACTTTGCCCGACATTTCCTGACTGACTGTTCAACAACTTTTACTTAGGCAAATCAGTGACATTGAGTGGTTCCAAATTAGTGGTAATAAAACTAAGAAACAAATCACAAGGAGAAAACAATTCCCATAGTGCCCCCACCTTTAATTACTCAAAAATATATGTTTTTATGTACGTGAAACAAATGTAACAGAGTATACATCAATGGTATCTGAGCTATCGATACAGGAGCTCTTTATCTTTCACCCTAATTCTACTACTATTGCATCTTCATGCACTTCTTCTTTTCTACTCATTCTACTTCTACTTCACCTTCATGCACTTCTTCTTTTCTACTCAATCACCAGTGAATGAAAATAGATTGTCCTGAACTTCCACAATATGTTCTTTGTAATATGCTCAGGTGGAAGGAAACAGTATTGGAGAAGATGAGTAAACTTTGATTTAAAATAAAAAAGCATGATCGTTAAGCGGTTTATTTTTCACTTCAAACAATTATTATTGGTATCACATACCAGAGAGATTTATGCAGTGAATAGATCTGACAATCATATCTCTTTCCCTATTTGTGACAACTGTATTGACTTACCCCCCTCAAAGAAAAAAAGAAAGAAAGAATAAATGACCCTGTACAACAAAAGTTTTGAAATCTTTTACGACAGCACCATCTTTCATCTTGGGCAAATCAGTTTTAAGTTTCAAACATAAACAATAGTCTATTCCTGTATGCACTTTTATGCAAGATGTTGCTTGTAATCAAACAAAACAGGAAATTTATAAAACTTTTGCATGCAATAATACATAGTATGTCTTGTTTGAAGAAACTTCAGTAAGCATACAATGAAGACTGGTATTGAAAGAAATCATCATAAAGAGATTACAAAGCCAAAGATCAGCATTCACATCCCTCATGTGAGCTTAAAAAAGGGTCGTTACTATCCATTTACAATGTCTTTGGTCACAAAACATAATCTTCACAGGACTTTGAATTCAACCGTATAATGAGTGTGCTATGCCATGTAGACAGTGGACGATTGGTATGTAAGCGAAGTTGATACATAGAAAGGGCCTCACTATTAAACAATCTTAAAAAAGGAGAAGCTCTTTTAGGTTTATACAGTGCCACTTCTTTAGTTGTAAGTGAATGAGAAGTGCCCTCGAGCATTGACAACTGCTGGTGGTGGCAATTTTCTCATTATTTTCTCTTTGTTGTAGAAGATCATGTCTTCGGTTTGAGGCCATTTCCAAAACCTGCCAGTTTGTACCATGACAGACACCTCATATTCAGATCCCAGCACCCTTTTAACTTCTCCGGGATACAGAATACCATCGTACTCCACTTCCACCCAGTCACCCACTGTAGGATTTAATGAATCATTGCAAGAAGTACTAGCTAGATCTCCACCTTGGCAAGGTGAGCACATCACTGTTTTGTCAGCATGGTCTGTGGCCTGAGCTGTTGGATCTGACAATGGTATTTCATCATGCGCTGCCGATTGAGATGTACCTGTTGAAAGGAAGCTCCCTTCCTGCCTCTCTTTGCTGATCATGCTTGTGTTCGCCTTGTCACCAGTAACAGCAATGTGATGGACCTTGGACATATTCGCTATTTTTGGTGCATTGGTGAATACCTGCTCGAAGGGTTCCTTACGGTGCAAGATCTCCTCTTCAGTCATGTGAGAAACTGAGATCTTCATGTCTTGTGCAGCAGTGGCGAATTCTTTCGCATTGGTGACAGTGTTTTTACGTGTTTTCACTTTGCTCCATACAAAGCCTTTCACACTTCCACCGATTCCATCTACCACACCTTTCCCATGACTCGTTGCAAAGTAATGCCATTCAAGCTTCTTGTTGTGTTTTGCTGACAGTGCTACCAATGCTGCTGCCATGAAACGGTTTTTAAATTGGGATGATGGTCCATCTGACCAGATTGAGACTTTCCTCACCTCAGCTGGAAGATCTTCAAGTACTTTGTCAATGTAAGGAACTATTGTTTCTTTTGTGTGATTGAGATTGTCTGAAACTATGACTCCAGAATACAAGGATCCTGAATGCCATGCTGCTGATGTGAATAGGCTGACTTGACTTTGGCGCCAATGCGCACTCTGAATCTCATCTTGATGCTGGCACGTGTAGTTTTCGGCAAAGTCAACTTGTATTAGTGCATGATGTGGGTCATACATGGTTGATGTTTGCAGATTCTTCATCTCTTTCCAGGCTTGTGACTGACATCTTTGAACATAGCTATGCTCTAGAAACTGGGGAATGAGATCAACAATGTACTCATACAACTCACAGGAAGTGCCTTCTTCGGTGCACTTGTTGAGCCGTCCATTCTCATCTGCTTTCCATACGCTCCACTGGGTCATAACAGTATCTCGCACTGGATAGCGATTTTTGAAGCCGTTGCCATTTCTGCAGTGATCACATTCATTGAGCTTACACTTCTTTGATTCAGGTGAACAGATTATGGTATCTATGAACTCATGGTCATATTCTGGAACTGAATCATCAACTTTGTGTAGTGCATTTACAGCCATGGAGAAATTGGAGTGGTACAGACACAAGCAAACATTATGGGGCAACTTTCTACTCAGCAGAACATGTTGCGGCCGCAGTTGTGCAAATTTTGATTTTCCAACATCTATTTGTGGGTACTCCTCCTTGAACATGGCATAAGTCTCTTTCACAGACAACATCAGATGCCTGATTTGTTTCTTTTCTTTACAGCCGTCACCATTTCTCACTGACGTAACATCCTTCCTTCCTGGTGCCTGTCTGCTTATGTCATCTCTCTCATAAAATTTCATGACAAGTTCTTTTACCTCATCTGATAGTGCAAAACTTCTTGGCTCTTTAGTTGATTTGGGGGACAACACCTCTGGTAACTCTTCAACCTCATCTGCAATGGTGATGTTTGTCTGGTACAGTGAGCGAATAAGTGTCTTCTTTCGGCGAGGTGTACTTGGTAAAGCTTTCACAGCTCTTGCCATTGCTCTCTTTAAGGAGGGCAAGTTCTTGTATCCGTGATTACATGGAGTTTCATTATGTTTGGCTTTTTGTCGTTCTCTGAACTTCGCTACACGTGATCTACCAGCTTCTCTCCTCTCTCTCAATTTTTCAGACTTCAGATGTAATGGCAATGTGTCTAACTTGATTTTCTGACGTTCCCTCCCTCGTCTGACTTGTTCCTTGTTTTTCCCTTTGTAGTCGTCATATTTCCCCTCCCTTTTCAATCTTTCTCTGTACTGCCTTTGTTTTTCTGCTGCAGTAAGTGGCATTTTTGTAGTTGTTCTGCAATGAATAAAAAAAAAAGGAATGACATTCTTGTGTGATAGCTTTCCTGAGAGTGTATTTATACATAACAGACAAGCTTGCAATGCATGTGTAGCTACCTATCGTAAACTGCATGTGGACTCATATAATCCTTTGCACAATTGGATTTGGTAATGTTAGTACAATTCTAAAAAGTGAAGCTGATGTAAACCTTATTTTTCAGCAAATGCTGCCTAATTTCACAGATTCAATATTATTCCATCTTTTTGCAAAATACTAAAATATTGAGAACTTTACTTTCAAAAAGCAAAATGACAGAAATTGAAACTTAGTTCGCAATCCGTCTCGCATACAACAGAGTTACACAAGCACAGCATGAATTTGCATTATGTACTGTTGAAGTATAGATTTCAAAAGGCATGGCATCACTGAATGTAAAAATATACAAAAAGTTGAAAGAATAACCTACCTCAGATGGGTGGTTGCATACAAGTGATGACCCTATAATATACAGATAAATGGATGGTAGCATACAGCGGATGGCCCTTCGTAGACAGATAGATGGTTGCATACAAGTTGCAGACTTGCAGTTGATCAAACTAAGGTCTGTGCCATGTTAACATCAAAAGCACATGACCTGTATCCATGGACATACCATGGTGATGACATCACTCTAGATAATAAGTGAAAGTGATTACTGCCCTCTCTTGCTCACCTTTGACAAGAGTCAGAGGTATTACAATGGCCTGAGGCCACAGAAATTGGCCTATGTATCATTACTGTCATGGTAACTGACGTTACATTATGGTATGACATTTCGGTAACTGACGTTACACATTTTGAAATGTCCATTTCGACTCAACGGTGTGTTGAGTATCCTTATTTCTATTATTAAAAGGAAGGCATCTTGTCATACATTAGAAATCTAAATGTACGTCATATAGCTCATCTTCTTTGTTGAATAAAGTTAAAAAATCCTTATTTTTGGTAACTGACGTTACATCCAACATGGTAGATGTTATTAAGATTTTATACCACATTCATTAATGCAGCCAGAATTTTTTTCCTATCATGTTGTAAAGGACTTCTCTGGTAACTGCATGCATATAGAAGAAAGCTGTTTTGAGTACTAGTAAAGTATATCACTGAGAGTAAATAATGAGTCAATGCTAGCTCTCTGAGCATCAAGTTATAGGCATACTTCGGCAGCCATTTTGAAAATTGAAATAGGCGCCTTTTTAAAAAAACATGCTGATTCTTAAAACTTCAACTCCTGTATTTTTTAAAAATATAAGGCATTTTAAATAAATTCCATTTTGAAATTTTGTCATCTGTGTCCTACAGTCCGTGGAATTGCCCCAAGGAGGATGAGGTATTGACACAATGGGTCATGAAAAGCACAAAAGAAATCTTTCACATTTTTTGCTAGAACTTCTCTCCCAAAATCCACTGATAAGCAAAAAAAGCAAACAAGCAAACAAACTAAAATTAGGTTTTAAACCCCCTAAGGCCCCTCAAAAGAAAACAAAACAATAATGAAACCCAAGGAGGGTTTAAACCACCTGACCCACCCATCCTGCCTCCCTCCCCCCAATCTGTCACTGAGGCACTCACATCTTCCACAATCTCTCTAGAGCAGTCTGCTGTCTCGATGAAGGTCTTGTAGTTGTCAAAGGCCAGCTCCTGGGTCTGCTGCAGCACTTGAGCTCTCTCATCAGCCAACCTTTCAGGTTCCCTGGCTGCGTCGCAAACACATCCACCATGATTAACGACACCAGATTGCATTTCATAGCAAAACATGTCAATATTTAAAGTTTCTCTGAATCCATTCTTGATAACATTGTGAAACAGGCAAAGGCTTCCTACAGGACCCACAAGGTTCTGATAGGAGATGGACTAAGGCAAACAACATCTAATAATTATATCATCCAAGCCCAAGCTACTCGTACAAGGAATCTACCTGGATTTTGGAATACAGTCAACATTACTTTTAAGTCCATCCCACATAAAGGGCTCTGTAAGTCGAATAATCACCTATAAAGCTGAAGGTATTTTCAAGTCCTCTTCTCTGTATATTTTATTGATTTCAATTCCCATGGACGTTAAATTTTCTCTATAAAGTCAAGCTATTTCTTCAGTCCAAATAGATTTGACTTTGGCAAGATTGAATATACTTATTCCTTATGTTGAAATAATTGTAAAGGTAAACATGGAATTATAATATTTGTTCAGCATAAACACTGTACATATACGGTACTCTACTTTATGTACCTAAAAGTGTACCTGTAGACAAGGACTTAAACATTCAGGAGATGTACATAACATTATCAAATGTGGTACATAATAATCCAGCAAATCACTTTTAAAAGGTAGCCTGAAGTCTGTTGTTTGGGTTGATTCTAGTGAATCTTAATAAAGTCGATAACAGAAGGGGAATCAGCAACTACACATCACTACACTACTGTATGAACATAATGAAATTACAAACTTACATAACTTATCGACTCCACATGAGCTCAATTCAGCTAGATAGATTGCGAAATCTGGATTTTCCCGCCATGATTCTGTTGATGAATGAAAGGGGGGGGGGAACAATGGAGAAAGATTATGCCATAGAGAAGTCAGAGAAGTGAAAAAGTAAGCATATGAATAAATATCTTTTTAGTCTGAATGATTTTCTCAAGCAGCATTAAATGTAATACAATTATAATAATATCAAAAAGCTTTGGATTTCGGTACAACAGAGCCAATCAAATACCATCTGTAACATGTTATCACACTTGGGGGAAAAGAGAGAGAGAGAGAGAGGGAGAGTGAGAGAGGGCGAGAGATTTTGTTTTTTTGGGGGGAACACCTCATGAGGCCCCCTATTCACTTCTTATTCATCTCACATCTGACTAGGTGCGGCAGTCTTGCATTGTGCGAACATGCTGGCGCCCGTGTTTTGATGGGCGCTCTGCATTGGTTGATTAAAACTCGATTTAAAAAAAAAAAAAAAACAGACAGGATTTTTTCTTCTTTTCATCATGGATAGTGGACATGTGTGTGTAACAAAAAATCATTGTGCAAAGTTGCGACAATTTATACGTCAGATGGGACAATTGTGACATGAATAAGAAGTGAATAGGGGGCCTCATGAGGCGTGGGGGCGGTCCTCATGAGGCGGGGCAGTAGTCCTCGTACGCGGGAGCGGTCCTCATGAGCGGGTTTCCCAGACTGAAGTCAACCGACACTGCTGGGGCCTGGGGCCTGGGGCCTGGGCAGTATATTGTTACTAATCAACTAGTCTATCAATATCATTATCAGTAAACTTTATTCCCCGAGATCCAACGATAAATTCTCGTCTCGTAAATAACACTGAGCTGCCCACTGAGCTATCTCAGGAGTTTCGTGCAGGCATTCTCTTTGACATAGTCAATCTGCATATTTTTTTTTATCTGTGGCAGTGAAGAGTTGAGTGCAGAAGGGTCAGCAGGGCCCTGCTGACCCTTCTGCACTCAAACTCTGTTAGTGTTGTGCCGTGAAGCTGCAGAGCAGAGGGACAGAGCTGGGCCTAGATAGTACAACAAACACAAAAAACAACGAATGGGACTACACAGTACCCACAACGGCGATGATCAATATGGATGGAACTTACTAGTAGTACCAGCCACATAAATGGCAATGATATCGAGAATTACTACCAAATGAATATGTACAAGCATTAGTAGCCGAAATATTTCATATCTTTATCTTACCTGGAAAGGAATCACGAAAAACAGCGGTCAATATCGTCTCATCTTCCACGTCCACAAAGTTTGCCATTCTCGATTTTGGCCATCAAATCACGAATCGGTTATCCGCGGTTCAATTCCCCGTCAAATCAGTAACCGGATGGATTACACCTGGGGGGTGTTTCATCAACGCTTGTCAGCACCGACAACTGTCGGCGCTGACCAATTTCAGCAAAATCCTTGATTTTGATTGGCTGAGATGCTCTGGTCACTGACTGTTACTATGGTGATTCAAGTTGTCAGCGCCGACAAACGTTGATGAAACACCCCCCTGAAGCGACGGTCCATAGCAAGCAAAGAGCGTACGCTACCATTAGTCTAGTGGGATTTCAGAAAAAGGGCTCTCTAAAATGGTGTTAGAGGCATTTTTGAGTAAAAGTTGGGAACCAGTTTATTTTATCTAATTTGAGCACGCTGAATCCGAAAAATCCGGTTCCCAAGCGAAATTCACCGATCTTGACCATCTAATTTGCATAAACAAAATGGCTGCCAAGCCACAGAAATTATCAATTTCAGATACGCATTTTCTAGAAATTCTTTGCAATCGAGCTGGAAAAAAAGTGATTTGAAATACAGAGAATAGAATAACCAATTTAAGGGATAAACGTTTCTCAGGTGGTAAGTAGTATATTTTATTCATAATTATGCATATTAGGACTGAATTAGGCATATATATATATATATATATATACGAGCTGAAAAAAGTGATTTGTCATTTTGTACATAGAATAGAAGTAGCAGTTTGAGTGATAAACGTTTCTCAGATAGTAAATAGTATATTCTATTCATAATTATGCAAATTAGTGCTGAAATATGCAGATGAATATATATATTAACACTGGAAGAGTAATTGTTACATTTTTTTTTTTCTTTATAGGCAAGTTCAACACGGTTTTGAGGGTTAGGAAAACTCGGTTCCGGAGCGAAATTCACCGATCTTGACCATCTAATTTGCATAAACAAAATGGTTGCCCAGCAACGGAAATTGTGAGTTTCAGACACGCATTTTCTAGATTTTTTTTTCTTGTGTGTGTGTAAACGAGCTGGAATAAAGTGATTTGAAATCTTTGTACATAGAACGGAATTAGCAACTTGAGGGATAAACGTTTCTCAGGTGGTAAATCGTATATTTCATAATTACGCAAATTAGTTCTGAAATATGCAGATAAATATATATCAACACTGGAATATTTTATTTTCTTGAGAGGGAAGTTTGAGCCACTAGATATAAAGACTTTAAGGTTTTGAAGGTTAGATAAAAACCAGAATCCCTTCTCAGTGCTATCAGAATAAATGCAAATGTTGTAATTGATATGCAAATTATATGTAGGCTTCATGAGTTTTATGTGCATGCAGTTCATTCAAAAGCCTATATACCCCGGTAAATTTTTTTTTTCTTTCAATCCTCTAAATAGGTCCTTTTGGATCTTTTTTAAGAATTCAAGTTAAGAACCCCGTTCTTAACCAAAATTGATTGCGCTAGGGAAAAAAACAACCAAAAAAAGAAGCACAAACAAAAAACGGGTCTTTTTCAAGCGAATGAACTTTAACATCTAATTTGCATTAAAGATCGCGATCTCCAAGATCTCAAAAGGCGCGGTCAAATTGGCTAATAATCGAAAAGTTTAAGATCGCAATCTTTAAGATCTTGAACTTTTTCAAGTGCGTGTGACTGCAAACTTGAAAAAGTTAAGATCGCAATCTTTAAAATCTTGAAGTTTGTCATTTTATAACGCTGTCCTTGCCATACTTCTCGATCTCTTGCCAATGTTACCGGACAACAAAAGATCGTGAAGACTTCGCGATCTTTTGCCACTCTGACCGCGCCTTATCATGATAAACTTACAAAACGATGTTAGAATAGCAGTGAAGGAGAAGAAATGGCAAAAAAAAAAAGACGTGTGGCACACATCTACCTATTTGATCCTTCTACATCTGTTATAAGAATGTAACTTAGTCAACTTCCAAGACAGTTCGAACTCTGAAATTGCCTCGGCCAGTGCAATCTGCGAAATAAAGAGTTTACATCTTCCTGTTCCTTTTTTGCTTGTTTGTTTGTTTTCAATATACGTGGATAACATACCGCCAATGATAACCACCAAGTATGATGCATTTCTTTATTCCTATCTGGACGACACCACATTCTCTTGTCTGTCTGACTTATGATAATCTTACCAGGTGTGATTCAGATCATATAAATGACATTCTTAGCAAACAGGCCTCTAGATTTAAGGGCCAGCGGATTTTAGAATTAAGGAATAAATCATAATGAATAATCATTAGAAACCATTAGACACACAGAAGATTCCACTTCATCAGATGTAAATGGTCGCCAGTTTGCCTCTCATATGCTTTATCAAGTACTATAGTTTTTGAATATCCACGTTGTCACTTGAATTTCTGCCCAAGAATTATGGATCTTTTCATGGAGGACCTGGGTTTTCCACCACCTTGCGAACATGAAGTTACTTTTGTTCCCTTGAGAGATGACATCGATCCGATAGAGGCCTTCTTCCGTACATACTGCAGTTGTGCTTTTTCTGCCGATACTGACAGTAGCACAAGTGATCAATGACTCACAATCTTCAAGGATGCTGCTTGTACGAGAAGAAAACTAAAGGGTTCCAAGAACGCGGTTGTAATCAGTTGTCTTCATAAGAATAAACTTATATTCGATTCAAAAGATGCATCACACAAGCTCGTTTGGCACAAAGTATGTTCCTCCATTTTACCGACAAAAGTATACTGAACGCTCGCGGAAGCAGTTCAACGACATGCTCCTGTATTAAAAAAAAAAAGAGATAAAAAAGAAGAAAATCCTGCTCACTGTGCCAGACCTGATTTTTCTTCACCAGTAAGACAATGGATGGGAACGTTTTGATCTGGTCTACAGCCTGTACAACTGATATATCTAACTCCAATCTTGCAAAGTTGCCTTGAAATGATGTCATGTGCATGCGGAAGCAATGCAGAACATTTCGATGCAAACGTCACAAATCAGGTCTACGATGTACAGCAGTGTGTGCATGTTAGCAACAATGTGATGATGCAAACCTTGCATGAATGTAAATCAATTTAGCTCGATTGAGAAGTAGAGTTTTCGACTCAGATTATGTTTCTTTTCAGCCAAAATATAAAGGTGTTGATGACTAGAATTACAAAGTTCATCCTTCGTTTCCATGGTTTCTGTGCCCGTCACTGTCCGAGATACAAGGATTTTTCTAACATTATTATCTTTTTTTTTGCTTGAGCTTGCAGAGTGGGTGAAGAGATAGATTAAAAAAAAATTATGACGAGATTTATGAAAGTTGCCACTTGATTTTAAATACAACAGATTTAAAATAATTATAAACCAATCTATCCAATGAAAACGACAAAGTACAGGGAAGGATAAAGTGACCTTGCATTAATCCATAGAGTAATGTATAGTAATGTGATTGCCCGATAACTTTTGATGGCAAGACCTTGTTTTGGTGGTAAATATGCATAGAAAATGTGTGGATATTTGCATAATCTATTATGCAAATGAGATAATAGATTTGTGTTGTTTAGTAGTTGCAGTCGATTTTTGCATCTCTTAATCACACCAGGAATCATTAACAGCAGGTCTTGATATTAAAACTGTTATGAAACATATTCATATAATTGCGGCAGTGCGTTGTAGAATCTCGAACCTGCCTGGTCTACGGCCTCTTGAATATCAATTTGCAAACATATTTCGTTTTAGTGTTATTCAGTTCTCCTTTATTGATTGATTCCAGTACTTGATTTACTTCGGACTCTGAGCACACATAATGTGCAACTTGTTCGCCCGATGACTTAGCTGTATTTTGGTACGCCAAGAGTGGCCAAGGTACGTACATTTTGATAGCAAGACTTTGTTTTAGCGAATATATCAATAGAAATGGCCAACTATGGTATAATTCATTCTGCAAATTAGATTATTAGGGTATTTCTAATAGCTTGTTTTTCTTGTATCTCCTTATCACAAAAGAATCATCAACTTATGTCTTGATATTATAACTATAATGATTCAGATTCATATATCGCTGCAATGTGTTGGAGAATCTGGAAGCCTGTCGTAGTATAGCCTCTTGCATAGCAATTTGCATAGTTATTGCAAATATTGTTATTCATTTTTTTTTATCATGAATTGATTGATTCAAGTACTTGATTTTCCTCGGACTCAGATGACACCATGTTCACTTTGTTTGACCGATAACATATCAATTTTTCACTAAGCCAAGGTACATTTTAATAGCAAAACTTTGTTTTAGGGGAAAATATGTTGAGAAAATGGAAAAATATTTGCATAATTTATCATGCAAATGTGATGCAAGTTTTATCTTAATACTTAAGGTTGGTTCTTGTATCTCTTTATCACACTAGGAATCGTGAACCGGTCTTGATACAAGGATAACTATCATCAGAATTATGATTCAGATCCATATATTGCGGCAATCCGTTGTTGAATCTAGAATCCTGCCAGTTATGTATCCTCGTGTATACCAATTTGCATAGATATTTGCATAAGTGTAATTCAGTTCTTTTGAATTGATTTTAGCTTTTTCTGAATTGATTAATTTTGATACGACTCTGGCGACACCAAGTACTTTTTGTTTGCCCGATAACTTGTTTAATGATCAAAAACAGAAGTGAACACGTAGGTACAATACATGTGCATATATATGCTGTAATGCATTGCTGTATCAACGGCAACTCCTAATTTGCATATTTCACTTCTTGATTTGCATATTATAAGTAAAAGTTAAGAACAATTGATGACCTAGCTATTGTCTTTGCACCTTAATTTCTGGATTATTACTATTTCTGTATGTCTAGGGAGATTTTATGAAAATTAGATCATCGAAACACCTTAAAAAGCAATGAATGGCGGCCATTTTGTTTATGCAAATTAGATGCTCTTAGACTCAAAATTACGCTTGGGAACCGGAATTTTTGGATTCAGCGTACCTGAATTATACAAAATAGACCGGTTCCCAACTTTTACTAAAAAATGCCTCTAACAGTCATATTTTTCCCAAATCCCACTAGACTACATTAA
This sequence comes from Diadema setosum, assembly GCA_033980235.1. NCBI lineage: Eukaryota > Metazoa > Echinodermata > Echinoidea > Diadematoida > Diadematidae > Diadema > Diadema setosum. The sequence continues at coordinate 11,834,772 of CM067070.1, read as the reverse complement.
GGTATCTTTTTTCGTCTTCTTTTCCTTTCTTCCTTTCTTTCTTTCTCTCTTTCTTTCTTTCTTTCTTTCTTTCTTTCTTCTTTCTTTCTTTCTTTCTTTCTTTCTTTCTTTCTTTCTTTTTTTATATCTTTCTTTCTTTCTTTCTTTCTTACTTTCTTTCTTTCTTTCTTTCTTTCTTTCTATCTTTCCTACTTTCTTTCTTTCTTTCTTTCTTCCTTCCTATATACCTTCCTTAGAATATAGTCTTTCTTTCTTCTTTCTTTCTTTCTTTCTTTCTTTCTTTCTTCCTTCCTTCCTTTCTTTCTTACGTTCTTTCTTTCTTTCTTTATTCATTTCTTTATCTGTTGATATTCTTTCTTTACTTTCTTTCATCAAACCAACGCGACAAAGTCTAGGCCGAGCTATTACCAGTCTGCTACTGGATGATGGAAAGGTTATCTTATAGCATAATAAGCCCCTGCTCATGCAGAAGCGGATCTAGAGGGGGGGGGGGGGGGGGAGGTTGGGGGGTTGCAACCCCCCCCCCCCCAAAAAAAAAAAAAAAAAAAAAAATTATCTTATCTTTTTTTTTTAACTTGTAATTTTATTTTTTTCTATTTATGGCAATGACCTCTATACCAAAAATAGTGGTGTTTTAGATGCAAGAAAATGCCATTTTCACACACAGATTTTCAAAAATTCTCCCTACTGTGGTAGGGGGGACACCCCCCACACACCCTCAGTCCCCCCCCCCCCCCCCCCCCCTCGCTCGCTACGCTCGCTCGGGCTTGGTCGCTACGCTCCCTCGCATACCGCCCCAACCCCCTCCTTTATAAAAAGCTAGATCCGCCCCTGTCATGTGGATGTGACGGCTCATAAGTGACGGGCCTATCACATTGAATACATTATACAATCATGTGAGACACAAAGGTCTACTTTTTCATTATTTTTAAATCGCAATATCAATAAAATTATATCGTCAATGCAAATCACACCACATGACAGATTATGTGGGCCTATAGGTCTTATCGTTCGTATATATATAAAGGGTAAATGAGGCCATTTAAAGACCACTTTTTCTAAGTTATCGATATAATTTTATCGGTTTTTATTTTCTTTTCTTTTATTATAATTATCTCCGTTCTCTGTCACAATGATTTGTTTAGACCCTACCTTTCATGTGCAAAATTAGCCATGTGTAATGATGAACCACGTGTATATATTCCGAAAGTGATCTTGGTTGACTACTTGTACTTTGCCGAAACAATACAATTAATACAAGCTTACAAAATACACTATAGGCACATAACCCTAAAGCCTGGGGGGGGGGGGGGGTGGGGAACCTCCCTCCATGCCAGTTGTCTACATCTTCAACTATATAGATTTCAGCCAATTTCCTAATTGCAAACGTTTTGATATAGAACCTATTACCGATGTATACGATATTGCTAGTTGCCATGGCAAACGTAAACCTAAGACCATATCAGTCAGATTTCCTTTTTTTTGTTGTTGTTCCAATGTCAGATAATGTAATCTAGTGGACAAAGTTGAGTTTTATTGGCGAACTTTGTCCTGAAATGATGTATTTTTCATGACTGGGGCAAAAAAAAAAAAAAAAAAAAAAATCAATCAACGTACGTTGAATGGAAATGAAAGAAAAATGTTGGCACTTTCCAGAGATTTCAACGGTATTTTTGTATCATTTTTATCTTTTTTTACATAATTTTTGCTTTCATTGATTTTGGAAATTGAATATTTCCAAAATTCTGGATAAACGAATGTGACACCTATGTTACTTTCGTAAACAGCAGACCTATACATATTATTCTCCCTCCCCCCCAAAAAAAAAAAAAAACCAACCAACCAAACAAACAAACAAACAAACAAACAAAACAAACAAACAAACAAACAAACTGATTTTGGGAGTTTCTGTATAATAAATAGCGCCCCCAATAATCTTGAGAAATTCAATCATGTAACGTACATTGCAGTTATATAAATTGCTCTTCTTTCCTGGCAAAAGTGACTGGTTAAAAACATTTTCAGGTGAAAATGATTTTAGCTTGATATAATGTGGTGAGAAGCGCCCCCATAATGGGTGACCTTGAGAAAGTTCAAAGGCTTACAGTTTGAATTACATAATATCTCATACAATGTAATATGCCAAAATGTTGATTATACACTGTACATCAAGTAAAACAATGGAAGAAATTACATGGGGAATGACTTAAAGGACAAGTTAACCTTAGACATATGGGTTGAGTGAATGCAGCAATATTAGAAGAACTCATCAGTGAGAATTTGAGCGAAATCGGACAATCCGGTCAAAAGTTATGAATTTTTGAAGTTTCTGCTCGGTCACGGCTAGATGAAAAGACTACTGTAGCTTGTGATGTCACATGAGTACAACGTTATTAAGAAAGAAAAAAAATCCATTTTTCTCGCATAACAAAATAACACTCGACTTCTCTCTTTCAGAAAGCAGGGGGAATAATATTACCCTTAACATACGTCAGTATAGCAAGTATAAGAAATGTGCACTTTATTCAAAAAGTAAAGTTTTGTGAAATTCTCTTTTTATTTTCCTTATTGGATAGTTGTACGCAATGTGACATCATACACTGTAGTAGTCTTCTCTTCCAGCAGTGACTGCACAGATACTTAAAATATTCGTAATAACGTTTGAACGGATTGTCCAATTTTCCTCAAACTTTCACTGATGTGTTCTAAATATTGCAGCATTCTCTCAATCCTCATGTTTATGAAGGTGCATGGACTTGTCCTTTGATGTTTATGAGCCTAATCAAGCATCAAGGCTTTTATTTGAGATCATAAGAACTTTTTCATTGGAATTGATTGACAACTTAGTTTTCATGACGACTATTTTGGCTACAAATGAAAGGCTACTGAAAAGGATGATATAGAACTCGTGATCGTTCTCAATTAAAGGACAAGTTCACCTTCATACATGTGGATTGAGTGAAGGCAAATAGTAGAATACATCAGTGAAAGTTGGGGAAAATCCGACAATCCGTTCAAAAGTTATTAATTTTCAAATATCTGTGCAATCACTGCTGGAGGATAAGACTTATACTACGACTTATACTAGAGTGTATGATGTCACATGCGTACAACGATATAAGGAAAATAAAGAGAATTTCGCAAAACTTGACTTTTTGAATAAAGTGCACATTTTCTTCGACTTGTTACTGACTTATATAGGGGTATTATTCTCCCTGACTTCTGAAAGAGAGAAGTCGAGTGTTCTTTTATTATGTGAGCAAAGTGAGAATATTTTGAATTTTCTTTTGTGATATAGTTGTACAATGTACTCATTATGACATCACAAGCTATAGTAGTCTTCTCATCCAGCCTTTACTGAGCAGAAACTTCAAAAATTCATAACTTTTGAACGGATTGTCCGATTTATAACTCTCATTGATGTGTTCTACTGCTAGTAATATTGCTGCATTCACTCAACCCACATGTCTATGAAGGTGAACTTGTCCTTGTTCAGTTCACGATGCACGGCCAAGAAGCTATTGACTTCTTGTATTACTGCAATTATGTATACGTCATTGCATAGCTTTGATGACGTCCGACTTTGCAACCGGGAGTTGACAGACTGATGTCGTATAGATCGCTCAGAGTATGAATTTAGAATGTCAGCGGAGTTCCCAACGTGTCCGTCTGAAAATAGCACTGTGGATTGCTGTGTATATGGGGACAATAATTTATTATTAAAAACGAGTAAACTGTAGTAATAATGTTTGCCATCAAGGTGACCGCGGCATTATTAAACACAACATGTAAATCAATATTTAATTCAATTCAATAGTTTATTTATTTCCATTATCAAAAAAAAAAGAAAAAGAAAAAGAGAACATGATTCAAAAGCGGTACAAGTTGTCAATTTGTCTTTCATTCGTCTGAAGGACATTTTTTCAAATGCATTCAAATACAATATAAAGTAGGGCCTATATGCACGAATGACGTAATAAAAAAAAAACCAATGCACTTTGTCATGGCAACGAAATACTAAATAATCATATTGAGTATCAATATTACTTGTACCGTCATTCATTCTAATGCAAGGATATACCGTTATGAAGCTAAAATCATGCCAGATCATTGCTGTAAGAGGAAATCGATGATTATACCCTTATTCAGTATCTGCTCAATGAAAGATTATACTCTCTAAAAAAGTGAATGAAAATATTCACTTTTGAAGAAGTGAATAAAGAAAAGAGTGAATTTAGATTGAAATTAGAGTGAATTTAGAGTGAAAATGTTCATTTTTACTCATTTTGGAGTGACTTCAGGGATCACTTCAAAATCTTCGAGTGATCCCTGGATGAGGAACTCCAAGATGAGTGAAAAATGAACATTTTCACTAAAAAAATCACTCCAGAATTTCACTCTAAATTCACTCTCTTTTGTTATTCAAGAGTGAACATTTTCACTCGAGTTTTAGAGAGTATCCCGATTGCTTCTCTTGTCATGTTATAGCTGTTGTTTGTTTTGTTTTTTTTTCATTGCTCAGTTCGACCCATATCGGCTTCCGGTTTCACCATAAGATAATCCTTATTCTTCATCCTCCAATAAATATCATGATGAAACATGAAACTGAACGGTGCTGAAGATTATGACGTTGTGGCGATTTGGTCTTAAATAGCTTCGATCAATGTTTGTTTCATGTACACGATTTTTATGCTCCAAAAGAAGGCCATCAAGATAATGATAATGCTGTTATTATACAGCAGCTATATATAAATCTTTTATTTCGTTCCATTTTTAATTTCCATTTATTCATTCCAATATCATGCAAAAGAATAAACATATTATAGCTATATTTCATAATAGTTCGACAAAAAATAAACATACACAAAATAAGATCTAGATATATTATATGAAGTGTATGATACATGGTGTTTCGGTTAAAAACAAAAGAAATAATAATAAAAAATCTAATCGCTAACTTCGGATTTTAGATTACAGTTCATAGATGAGATTACATTAATCAAATATATTCCGCGTGATGGAGTGTGTATAACATCTGTTGCATTCTTTTTTTTCTCTCTTTTTTTTTTGGGGGGGGGGGGGGGGGAGGGGTGGGGTAAGCATGGTAAGAGCTTGTTGTCAAAGAGCAATGTTGACCAGATTAAGGTTATTATCTATGATACTTGCGTTAATATATGCAATACATTTGAACAAATCAGTGAAGCTTTCAGGAAACAGGACAATCCGTTCAAAAGTTATATGCAATTTTAAATTTTGGAGGCTGCTATTATCGTGACGTCACTGCAGAACAAAAGAAAACATGAAACGAGTTCCCGGACGCAAATTTGCCTTTAACATCAGCAACAAGTCGAGGAAAAGTGTATTTTTCATTAAATAGTTGAAAGTAGGGAAATTCTCTTTTCATATTTTTTTATTATCGTTGTTCTGCAGTGACATCACAAACGTTTATTATAAGACCTAGTCATCGAGCGATATTGAGCGCCGGGCACACTAATTTCGACTAACGGATTGTCTAGTTTTCCTCTATAACTGCCCTTCTTTAGATGCGTTAGTTCTCAGAATCATACAGCTCAGTTCTTTAATCAGTGCACTATTCCCTAGTATACTAATATGCACGAATTGACATGTATAAGTTGTGACTTTGAAATGACATTGCTGTTGTGATAGCCCATGCAGACATGTCAGACTTTGACCCATTGATCATCCTCCCCATTGTGCCTTTCCCCTTAATTGCAAATCTCTAGAATGTAAATATTATGGGATACGCTCTTATCAAGCCCTGCAGTACCGCAAATAATGATAATGATAATAATAATTTTAAAAAATACATCACTCCGGGAACAAGTGCATACTGTACGGATACCTCCATGATCACCCTTGTAAGGGTGATCATGGACTGATGTATAAACATCAGCCACCTGACTGATGTAAACATTAGTCAACCCCACGCCCCCCCCCAAAAAAAAAAGAGAAAAACGAAGAATGCAACAGATGTACACACTCAACGCGGAATATATCTGATTAATGTAATCTCATCTATATGATCTGTAATCTAAAGGCCGAAGTTAGCGATTAGATCTTTTATTTTTATTTCTTTTGTTTTTAAAAAAAAAAAAAGTTGAAGGGAGGGGGGGGGGGGGAGGCACCGGTGAGGTGCGCAGGCTTCCCAGGCAGTATGGTGTGTGCATGGTGCTGAGCAACTCTTGCGTAAAATGCATGTGTTTGGTGCTGAAAAAAAAAGGTATATAAAACTGATTTCATTCGATCATCTTTTTTCAGTGACATTTGGCACTGGAAGAACTTTTGTGTTCTTTAAAACAGGATTCATCCGCTACTACGGACAAACAAAAATACAAATATCAGGGGCGGATCCAGGAATTCCGTAAAGAGGAGGCGCCCTTACAAAATTAAAGGGGTTGCACGTGCCCTACCCCCCCCCCCCCCCATTTTTTTTTTTTTTTTGACTCACAAAAATATAAATGAAATACAGGGGGAGTGCGACCGGTGGTCCCCCTTCTGGATCCGCCACTGATTCATAGACATATGGATTGAGTGAATGCACTACAAGGCAGCCATGGTAGAACCATGGACCTACGTAGGTCCATGGTAGAACGCATTGACAGTGAGAATTTGAGGAATATCGGACACATAATTCCATTCAAAAGTTATTTTTAAAATTTTAGTGTCGTCACCGCTATATGTATAGACTGTAGGCTCCTATAGGAGACTCACATGATGATAATCATTAAGGACAGAATATTAGCGTATGAAGAAGTGTGTACGTCTTTTCATTTATTTATTGAACAGTGGCGGATCCAGGGGGGGGGGGGGTGCAACCGGCGCACGCCCCCTTTATTTTTCGTTAAAAACAACAGAAATAAAAAGAAAAAATGAAACCCGGAAGTGGCACCAGAAATTTATAGTCATGCCCTCCCCCCCCCTTTTTTTTTTAGAATTCCTGGATCCGCGCCCTGTTATTATTCATTTCATTTCCATTTACATTTACATTTACATTTACATTTACATTTACATTGCATTTGCATTTACATTGCATTTGTATTTTTCATTTACATTGCATTGCATTGATGATTACATGTTGACACATAATATTACAGTAATTAATATAACAACATGAATTAACAGAATATAGATTTACCATACAAAACGGAAATGGGGTGACCCAACTAAAAGCATAGCTTGTAAAATTTGTAGGTCACCATTCAACGAGTAATATTCAGAATTATGTACAGAGTGATTGAGAATATAACATATATACAGACTCCTGAAACATATTTACATAACTTATACATATATACATCTTAAAGATAGTAGAAATGAAAGAGAAAGAGAGGGAGAGAACGAAAGAAATAGAGGAAATAAAGTGAGAAAGAAAGGGGGAGAGAGGAGGAAGAAAATAGAAAAAAAAAGAAAGAGAAAATAAACAATGGAATTAGAATGAATAGGAATACCACATGAATGGTATACCATATAAAAAATGATATAAGATTACCTTATTGGGTAAAAGTGTCCAGATATTTGGTATAGGATTATAAAAAACTGGTTACATCGTAGCATATTTACTCAAAAGACTTAGTTTTAATTTGTATTTGAATGTTTTGAGGCTTATGGTTTGTTGAAGAGAATAGTCTAAAGAATTCCAATATTTTGGTCCAGCGAAAGCAAGTGTATTGTATTATGAGAGAGAGAGTGCGCTTGGCTTACCTCTTTCAGAAAGCAGAGAGAATTATCATCCTTAGCTCGTTCCTGGAATGTGTACAATTCAACTACTATTAAAAAAAAAAAAAAAAAAAAAAAAAAAAAAAAAAAAAAAAACACAATCGTGAGGCCTCCGTACAGAGCTCTGTATTTTCTTTTCTTGTCCACAATACGTCATGAGCCGTAGTAGTCTCCTTATCCAGCAATACTGCATTGAAAAAAAAAAATCCTAACTTCTGAATTTAGCTGTCCGATTTTCCTCAAACTTCAGCTGATAGGCAAGCAGGGCTTATCGTTATACATTTTGTAGTTTACCAACATTGCTCCTTTCACTAAATCCACCAAATTCATCATCAAGAACACGTCTGAAGAAAAATCAAATTGGAAAAAATCATGGTGTTCAATAAACTAACAAAATGGCCTACGCACTGAATGTTCAACACATAGGCCCCACATCACCCAGAGTGGCCAACTGAATTCGTCGAATACTAGTAGCCTTTCGAAGTGTCTGATTCACTTCCTGATTTATTAAGTCTGCGGTTCCATTAGACTATAGGCCTACCATACACCCGTAAAATGATAATAAAGGAAATATTGAAATTAAAAAACAAAGCGTCTATGCTGTTTTTCGTGTGTTTTTTTTTTTCGTGTTTTTTTTTTTTTGTTGTTTAACATGTAGTACCTAGGTTCGCGCTTGTCGTTCACGTTGTCGGTCCCTTAAATGAATCAAACAAACAAATTAGATAGGCCTAAAAAAAAAAAAACAACAAAATAAAACCAAAAATAAAGGGGGATGGGGATCTTTCTATCCTTGACAGCTTATAGCAGAGAACCAAAGCAGATCAATAATAGAGCAAATTTCTCCCGTTATGTTTTTGAGAAATAATCATGTATCTAGGCTTATATACACAAAGCCACGTGTAATTAGAAGGAAAAAAAGAAAACAATGCAGACGCAACTTCTAGGTCTGCGAAGACAACTAGCAACGTTAGGTGTTCAGATCATTGTCAAGCAATGCATTCTTTCTTTTCATCTGTTCGATCACATGTACATCACATGTGGGAACGGTGGCTGAATGAATGATAGTAGACTGGTATATCTGCATATCTTTCAGCCGTGCGTGATCGTGGTTTTGGGTCAGCTGTAGCAGAATATGATCAAAGTTGAGTTACCAATCTCCTTTCTACTACGAAAACGTGCTTGCGTTGAGCGCGCCCCGAAAATTTATCTCCCGCGTTTATCGGGGGCTTGTTCCGTGCAAGCTGGTGAGCTGAGATTAGATGTAAACATAAATAAAACTGTGTGGACTGCTGTTTTTATTTGTCTCCGCAGCCAATGTAGGATACATTCTGCGAGGATTTCATGTCAGACGAGTAATAACAGGTAAAGTGAAACCAAAAACTTCTTTTAAGGGCAGTTCATGTTGACCTCGGTAGTCGCCTTGTGCATGTTGCTAGCCGGCCAATAATAAATTGAAGTCGGAACATGTTGAAGAATCGAACACCGAACGTGTATCCGAATTTGAATGTTGAATGTATTTTTCATGTCTAACGTTACACTTCCTCAGCATTGTTTTCGATGACCATGACCGTCTGAATGGAGGGGTAATAATATTAATAACTGATAATCTTCTAACTTACATAGCCATAGGGCCTAGCTAAATGTAGAGTCGATCTCTGCATGTTTGTGGTTGTCTTATATTTTTTATCGTATGGAAGGCTCTTTGTGTGTGTGTGTGTGTGTGTGTGTGTGTGTGTGTGTGTGTGTGTGTGTGTGTGTGTGTGTGTGTGTTTCTGTCTCTGACAAAGTAAAATCAAGGCTGTCTAATGTCAACTGCAGCCCTGCAATATTATTAGGCCCGAACAACAGTTAGAGCTAGACTAGTCTAACATGTTAGACCTAGGGTCCTATCTAATGTTCAGAATGTTTATGTGAAATCGAGTGCCGGTTTACATAAGAGTCGACTGCTTGTGCTACTCTAACGTTGTGAATACTGGGTACCTACTAGAAATAGGCCCTAGACTAGTCTGACAATAGCAAAAAGGATGCGGCAACCCCCCGGCCGCGTGTTTTTTTTAGACGGCACAGATTGGGGAAACTAAAAATCTGTCGGGGACCCTATCACTAAACCTAACCCTAATCCTAATCCTAACCCTAACCATCAAACCCTAACCCTAACCCTAACCCTAACCCTAACCCCAATCCTAACCCTAACCCTAACCCTAACCATAACCAAAAACCCTAACCCAACGTTTTTCCCATAGGTTTAACACGCGCCATGCCCCAATCTGTGCCGTCTTTAAAAAAAACGCCCCCCGGCCCCAGGCCCAGTGCCCTCCCACGCCACGGCCACGTCTCACTGCATTCGAATGCACTAGGCCCGGCGCTGGTCTTGTTGGGGTGACCATGGACCGGTCATTCGTGAGGAATTGATTCATCGAGGTTATCATAGCTGACCGGCCCGTGTTGAGCATGAGTTCGCCATGTGCGTGGCCATATCTCTCTCAACTCAATAACCCAAAAGGCGTCTTTGTTTTGTTTTGTGAGTGGTTGTGCTAGTTCTATATACTTCTGACTTAATTCTATCTAATCTAACGTTAGTATGGAGATCAGACAGCGCAGTGTGACATTGTCATTGTCTCATGTCATGACGCTGGACTGCATGCACTGGATCGATATTGGTTTTGGAGTTGATCAACACTCACACTGAGTCACAAGTTGAGTTGTGTTGTTGAAGAAGAACACCTCTAACTTTGTAATAGACCGGTTCTACTACTCTAGGCCTATATCTAATTTTCAGTAGTACAACAGTTAGACTCTAAAATGTTGTCTAGATCCCTAGACTCGGAGTCTACCAGAAAAAGTGGATTAATATCAGTATAAACTGTACGCTATTCAAAAATGTTCAAAACTTCAATGTAACATTAACAACAAGAGAAGCACTCTGAGAGTGCAGACCTCCGCCAAGCATGCAAATAATTTTCAACGCTGATCTTGTTCTTCCATGAGAGATATTTCCACCCATGCTGTGCTGAAAGTCGCCGATTTCCCAATATAGTAGAAGCCTTTGTTACGTCATAAACCCTCAGCTACACAGCGTGCCTCACCCCAGCAGAAACTAGAGCACGCACTTTAGTGCGCGTTGACATGCAAACCTCAAATACGCGCAGCCTGAACTCCCAAGTTCACTGACCCTCCCTGCCAAACTATCCAAAATCCTTCATAAATTCTCCCAAAATTCTCGGATCACTACCAAAAGTTAATTGTTTCTTACTTGTGTCATTTTCAACCTTTCCTGCAAGTTTCATCCCAATCTGTTGTCTACTTTTTGAGTTATTTTGCACACAGACAAACGAACGAACGAAAGAACAAACAAACCAACGGTAACGAAAACATAACCTCCTCCCTTGGCGGAGGTAGTAAAATAACCATCTCTAGAAAGTCTACACGATGTGATGTAGCTTTGTAAGCAAAACCTTATCCAGATGCTATTGTTACTAGACTATTAAACACAGATATGATGCTAACTTTAGTAGTAGGCCTAATAATGTATACAAAACGCAGACCTGCCTTAATGTTAGACTATTACTACAAGAGCCAAACTTATTACAATATATCCTCAACAAATCTTCTTAATCCCCAGAGATGAAATGTTGTGATAAAATGTACAAAACTACAAATAGGCCCACAGACTGTACAGCTGTATCACAATGTATGTAACTCAAAAAATATAGATTATTACAAGTCGGCTAGAAATTTCTCCTTGTAAAGTTTAGGTGATGTAAAAATTAACATTATAGTCGGCACTCGCTGTCTCAAAGTAGCTAGAGAAGAGAGAGCTGCAAATGATGATAATGTAACGTCCCTTTGCAGTATGCTTGGTACTGGGTAACAAAGGTATAAACCAACATCTAGATAAATCAGCAATATACAGTTACTGTAGATATGATGTAACATTAGTGTGAAGGAGAGCAAGGTGAAGATTTTAGGAAAAAAACTTGGAAAAAAAAATTTGTTTATTACTTCTTCCTGTATACTGTCCAACACCCCTTAGTAGGGGCCAACCGGACAGGGGGTGCACTGGTGTTAAAGTTGCGCGGAGAGAGAAGTGTGGGTTTTTTTGCTTTGCTCCTGGATGTATTGTAGGGTTGCTGCTTTAAAAGAGTCCTTTCTTGCAATGTTAGAAACTGTTGATGGGATTGAGTTCCAGTCTATGATTACTTTGTAATTTACTTTTTTTTTTTTTTTTTTTTTTTTTTTAAAGTGCCCCCTGACATGAAATCTTCTGCTTTATTGGCAGGGACCTCTATCAACTTTACTGATAAATTTTTGTAGAGGGGTCAGTTGTGCGTTGCACAAAAGGTTTTGTGTACTCATTTACAAGCTTAAGTCTTGAAAAGTTGAAGAAAGGTGGTGTGTAGCTTACTACAAATGTAGATACTACTAAAATTGACATGGAAATATATGCATGATAATAAGATCCAGGTTACATCAAGGTCTGATTTGTCCCTGATAAAAGAAAAAGAAAACAATTACTTATTTTGACATTTGGTGATATTTCTAATAATGACCTTCTAATGCCTCGACATGTTGGAAAGCTTTAGCCATCCCTGTGGCAGCCTGATAGGAACTGACAATGTGTGGAAGAGATAAATGAAACTGCAGAGGAAAGTCACGTGACCAGGGTTTGCTCTGATTGGCTGGTGCCAGGCAGAGTGGTTGGAAAGTTGGGTAGTGGGTAGAAAGTGGAATAACATCCATGACGATGGCAGTACAAATACAATTTTTGTGAGCTGACAGCACCACAGGGTTAGCACAGCCGAGTGGGACGTACTGTAGTAGACTCTGTCTGGGGATCTTGTCATAGCTCCTCTCTTCTTTGTGACATCAGGTGGCTGAGGTAGACTGTAATTGGTACTTTTTAGCTCTGTCAGCTTGTCATCAGTTTTTGTCTTTTTTATTAGTTACTTTGAAAGTTACTTTATAGGGGTCATAATGTATGGATTAGGTACCGTAATCTTGAAAACTCCTGAAATCTTCCATTATTTTTCCTCGTCGTGCATTGAATGTTTGTTTTCTTGTTGTTTTGTTCGATTGCTTGAATGTTTCCTTTTGTCTTTTGATTTTGACTTTCCCATTGTATTTCAATTTAGATGGCCTTCAAATTGTTTATTATACACCAGTAGAATGTTATGTACTTCAGTGGCAGACTAATTGGAAGAATATTCTGAATTGAAGAAGTTTGATATGAAAATGCTGGGATTACGTTTCAACTTACACTTTTTCCTTCTCAAAAGAGAATCATTGTACATCTTTTATACGAGTGTACATTATTTTAACTGACACTAAACAAAGGAAAGGGGTAGATTGAGGGCATAGTAGGTACAATTCGTAGTTCTTTAAATTTGTGTTCTGTTAATTTTCCAGAAGTCCATCATGGAAACGACCACTGACTTCTACGGAACCGGCGTGACGACCGTGTTCGGCACCATGGAGACGGGCGATGTGCTATGGATGTTGGTGAGCGGCTTCATTATGTCGTTCATCCTCGCTTGCGGGCTGGGCGCCAACGATGTCGCGAATTCCTTTGCGACGTCCGTCGGGGCAAAAGTCCTGACCATGTCGTGGGCGTGCATCCTTGCCTCCATCTTCGAGACGGCGGGAGCGGTGCTGCTGGGGTCCAAAGTCTCAGACACGATCAGGAAAGGAATCTTTGATGTCACCCTCTATGATGGGAAGGAGGAAGTGTTGATGCTGGGACAAGTCTGCGCGCTTGGAGGTACGCTTTCATCTAAGAGATTGTGAAATAGACCGAAATTCTGAATGGCCCTTTGAAGGAATCTGAGAAGTATAGTTTGCCTGTGAAAATACCTTCAGAATTATTTTGAGAACAAGATTAGATTTTGAACCTATCTGCAAACTGTACTCTTCATACATTTATGCCCATAGATGCTTGCATGTTTCTCAATTAAATACTCAGTAGTTTGGTAAAGTACTCGAGTGTCTCATAAACTGAAGATTTTCATGTTCATTTGTATGGTAAAAAATTGATTTTTTTTTTGCATTTTGGCTATTTTTTTTGCAACTTCAAACTAGGGAAAAAATAGAAGCAAGTGAATGTTTTTGCTTGTTATTTGTATCAGTGTGTGTTAATGTCCTGATTCTGTAGAATTGAACCATAAGAATTTTTTTTGTATTAAATGCTCCAGAGCGCAAAAAATATCCACTTTTCACAGTACACACATGAGCTCTTTTGAGATCAAGGGGTACTTTTACATAGAATGACAATGGACATTTCTCTTTACCTTTTATACATTAACCCGTTGAGGACGAGTCCCGAGTATACTCGGGCAAGGGTCTATGGGAAATGCGTGTTGTAGCAATATCAAACCGTCCTCAACGGGTTAAATAGTTTCCTTCAAAAAGATCCAAAAAGAATTATAGCTACAAAACAACACCAAGATTAAGAATAAAGAAGGAAAGCAAAAATGGAACTGCAGAAAATACACCAGTTGCCTTGGATTATATTTTTCTTTTGTGTTGTGTGTGGATTGAATTTTGGTCAACTGGACCTCTTTTTCTTGTCTTTCTTCTTCTCAATTCTCAGGTGCATGTATCTGGATGCTGTTGGCCACATGGCTGAAGATGCCCGTCTCCGGCACCCATAGCATCGTGGGAGCTATGGTGGGATTCCATCTGGTTGTGTTCCAGCTCGAGGGTATCAACTGGAAGCAGTTTGGTTTTATCGGTAGGTTCTCTTCCTAGCGATTGCTTTACAATATTTTAATGCAGTGTACTCCCATTATACGGTAATTTACATGGTTGTAATGAAATTTCATGACAACAAAGTCAAAATTCAAATCCCAGAATTATTATCCATGTATCTGTAATATGAAATTTTAAATGTATCAAATGGAAAACTGCCAATTCCCAAGGATTTTGTTACATCTGGAGTCACCTGGTACTGTATTTTTGTGTATAGTAAACTATAAATGGGTATCAAAAGAAGTGTGTGTCTTCTTTGACAACATTAAGGTTATGATCAACATCTGTTAGAATAAAACCAAGTGGTAGAAAACTGTGTCTTTTCTCTGTATCAAGTTTCCATCAGTAATCTCCAAGGTTTTTTCGAATAATTTGTATGGGAGTATGTCCATTTGTTTGTTTTTTTCCCTCACTCTTTGTAGACAAGATGCCATATAAATCGTGAGAAGATTCTCTCCTGATAAAGAATTTCTTCACACCTATGCAATCTAATTTGATAAGTAGGGCCTAATATTTTTTTGTACGTCCTCCTCAGCGGATAAGTTGTTGCTGCGCCCAAATATTTTAGAAAAATGAAAATCACCACATTTGTGTACGAAACAAATGGAGAACTACAAAATGTACCAACATTTAGACCACACAGTTTCCAATTTGTCGTAACTCTGAACTTTTGCAATTTTCATAACTTTGTTTTTGTATGTCCATCCCCCTCCCCCTCCCAAAAAAAAATAACAAAAGCAGAAAATCACTGATTTACATTTTGTACTTCCCTGATTCTGCTCTTTTCATACAAAACAACATAATGCCACAATGGACTTTTCCTAAAATAGCATTGTTGTGATTGAGTGAGAAAATAAATCATGCAATGATAATGTGTGATTTATAAAGAAATTTTATGCCTTTCATTCTTTGTACAGTGGCCTCGTGGTTCTTGTCACCGATCATGTCGGGCGTCGTATCCAGTGTAGTCTTTGTCATCTACAGGAAGCTTGTGCTGAGCAAGGCAAGTTCAACCCCTTTCATGATTCACTAACTTTAAAAGATGGCCCTTCCCTTTTGCATTCCTTCCCAAAAAGCACAGAACATGACATATTCCACCAGAATGACAAGACTATTGTAAATCTATTAAACATTTCTGTGATATTTGAAGGTTGTTAGCCGTTCAAATTCAAATAATGCACCAAACGCTCACCGCAACATATTCTGTGTACTAGGCACAGCTGCATACAGTGTACATTAATCCTCCAGTGGTTGAATATGATACTTACACTTCCAACAACAGATATGCATGTTAAAGCTGTCAGAAAAGAATTCACTAGCTTCTCTTACTTTGTTATCAATGGCAAATAACAATACACCACTTTACATGAACTACACGTACAACTAAGTGCATCACACAGGTCTGTAAAACTAGACTAGTATTTAGATTTGTAATTTTTGTGAAGTTCGCAAAAATTATTCAAATCTTAATGGTCAATTTAACTGAACAAATGAAGACCCTCTTGAGTTCAAAATTTACAGGAGGTTTCCAAATAGTGTTTTCTGCAATACCTAAGTGTTCTCACCAATTTTTCAAAAATTTACATGCAAAAGGGATTGGCTGTAAAGTACCACAGACATTGCATCCAAAGAGGATGCAAAAAATATGATAATAACAGAGTTTACTGTGATTTTTATAACTTTGCATTCTAATATCATTCATATCAATCTGCTGCATGATCCCCTGACATGTGAAAGTAAACATTCACCAAATTTAAACAATGGAAACGTTTGTCTTTTTAGCTTTAGGCTTTGGTTAACCCATTGAGGATGAGTCCCGAGTATACTCGGGCAAGCGTCTATGGGAAATGCGTGTTGTAGCAAAATCAAACCGTCCTCAACGGATTAAGATGTTGAATAAAGCAAAGTATAAAAACTATTCCATTCAGGGATTGAAATGATCATTTTTCCACTCAGAGTAAAAAAAAAGGAGAATATTTTTTGCTGATACACTGTTGTGGGTAGCTTTTCTGAATAAATTTTATTATCTGAAGCACAGCATTAAAAACACATCCCTTCCATACCAATGAAGCCATATCAAACGGTTAAGAAAAAAGGTAAATCAAACAATGAGATAGATGATAATCCAATTGATGTGGCCTTTGAATGGCAGCTTCTTTATCTTTCTTTGCAACTAAAGCTTAAGATATGTTTGAAGTGTCCAGACACTAAAGCAAGCAAACACAAAGCAGACCTGTTCACATACACTCAATTTTTTTTTTTTTAAAGCTCTCTTTTTAACTGCAATACAAAGCCCATAATTTCCAAATGTTCTTAATCCAACAATGCGCCTACAGTTCGACCTCGATTATCCGGCCTCCTTTTACCCAGAAATCTCTATTATCTGAACGCGTTCACGCAGTGAAGGACTTTTTTTTTCATCCAGAAATTGAGAAAAAACAGTGACTGTAACATCTTTTCATGGACCTATTTCACTAATTTCATAAGATGTGCATGATTGGAGGGGGGGGGGGGGCGCACTCAGTGCGCCCCCCTCTTTATTTTTTTGGATAAAACAAAAGAAATTTATAACAAGAAAAAAATGAGGGCGCGTGCATCCCCCTTCAATTTTGTAAAGGCGCCTGGCCTCCCCTTTACGGAATTCATGGATACGCCCCCTGTAAAGGGCTATTACATGTAAACTTTACGTATGACTGGTCATAAGCAAATACTTGTGAGACAAAATAAATGCCTAGTCATGTGAACGCTCTCAGCCAGTCATTTGATACAAAATTGTAAGCATCTGCTTTACTTATGTTTTAATTTATATTTTTTTTGTGTGTGTGTTAATGGGTGTGAAATGTACAGTACACCCACACAGAAGCTTTGAGTCACATTTGAAGTATACACAGTGTAGATTAATAGCAGTTTTTTTTTTTTTTTTTTTTTTTTTTTTTTAAGATTTCAGATTACATATAACCACCTGCCTAGCTTATGTAATTCTTCTTACATAAGCTAACAAAATGTAGGCCTACATACAAGAATCCTGCCTTTAAAAGCAAGATGGACAGATTGCTCACTTTTTTTTTTAATCCCTTGATACTTAATTTGACATTATTCCGATAAACAAAATAAAAAAAAAGAGATCATTAATTACCAAGTTCGCACACATCAATTGTTTTTGCAGTACAACTTTGTTCAAATTCATATTTTTTTTTTCTCTTTTATGGCACGTGTTGCAGAGTTTCCCATGTTAATGGGTACTAACTGGCTCCAAAAGTCTGTCATTTCTATTGAAACTCTGAGAAGGGAAGGCAAGGGGCATTTAAAGTTCAAATAAAAGAGGTAATTTGAGGGAAGATGTCTGAGTTTTTATCTTCTTCTTTTTTCCACCCATTTTTTGGTGCCATACTTTCTCAATACTCCTTTACAATGAGTGGGTATTAAGTGGTGTACATTTTGTTTCCTTGAAACCCTGCAAAAGGAGGAAGCTGGTGGCAAAAGCTGCAGAAATCTGATACTGTAGAGAGTCCAGGCACTTTTAGTGTGCTTTTTTTTTTTCCTTTCCTTCTTTTATGTCTACCTGTGATGTTTAGAAAGCATGCCTGTAGGGTCAAAAGACTGTGCCTTCCCACATGTTGCCCACATGCAGGAAAAGAGTGGTTTTTGAATTGCCCTTTTATCACGATGCTACAAGATATCTTGACTCATCAGCTTCAGTTTTATCTGTTGGGTAAGGCCTACTTTCTGTTTTGCTCGTTGAACTCCTTTTTTGATGGTGCGAATACACTTTGTAGAAAGTTGATACAGCATGTCCTATGAACTGCTTTCTCAACCCAGACTTACCTCTCTTTGTGTGAGATAGCAGTCACAAGAAATTTGACCCTGCCCTCCATCTTTCACAGCTGCTGTTATTTTTTCATCTTTTATTTTTGTTTATTTATTCATTTCTTCTTTTTTTTCGGGAGGGGGGATGGGGAGTGGGTATGGCAGTATTGATCCATGCATCAGTCAAATCAGCGAGCTGTTTGCAATTGGTCCTTCAAGTTCTCTCATTCATGGAAAAAAAAGTGATGATGAAAACAATTTTGTAACTAGAAAGTACTCAGAGAGTGCGGACTTCTGCCAAGCAGCTCATTTCAATCCATACACTACACCCACGCTGCAAATTGCCTTTTCCAATGAGAAAAAAGCCTTTCTGTAGGATTAAAAAAAAAAAAAAAAAACTCTCTTGTTCCTGGAGTCTGCACAATACTTCTTTAATACCCCTTTCAGGTAATCGTGGATGCGGATAATAGGAGCACTAAGTCGTAAAATTTCGATTACATGAACGGGAGAGGAGTAGAAAAGTGCGTATTATTTTGATGCTGCTATTATGCGCATAATTGCAGCATGAGGAGTAGATCGAGAATACATGAACGCGTTTTACGACTTATCCGCACTAACATTCCACAGTTCGGTCAAAGGTCACTCGATTTCCCGGACAACCGCTGATTGCTGAGCTTGAGCGCGCGAGAGGTGTGCATACACGTGAGTTATAATATACGCAGTTTTGCAGTTGTACACGCACGTGCATGTGTCATTATAGAGGCGTGCGTCGTAACCATGACAAATAACTCCGTCCTTCGCACCATTATATGAACGGGTGCTCGTAAAAGTAGTGCGCACTTCATGGGATATATGAACGCGATTTTGACTACTTCATCCGCATTATTTGGATGCGGATAATTGAACCGCGATTACCTGAAAGGGGTATTAGCTTTACTGCATGCTCCTCTCTGTGTCACATGCTCAGTGCGTGTATGTATGCACATCTCAAATAGGTGCAGCTTGAATCCCCCCCCCCCCCCCCATTATTGGCCAAATTTTGCCTATGATAATCCTTAAACAAACACAAAAAGATTCCTGGATCCAGACTATTTAAAAAGGGATCACTATCTATCCAAAATTTAATCATTTGATCCTTGGGCCTTTTATCTACATACACTGTATGTACTTTTCCTGTATTCATCCACATCTCCGTCTGCAACTTCTTGAGTTATTTTGCAAACAGACAGACAAACCATTGCTATCAAAAACATAACCTCAGAGGCAGAAGTAGGCCCTTAATTGCTATTAAATAAGTGAATGCAAAGGTTTAACGAAGTCTGATAATCCTTTTATCATGGTTGCCATGGAGATCTCAATCAACCACCTTCTCCTTTTAGCCACATTACTGTGCGGACCCTTGACTTCAAAGCCCTTTTCTCAAGAGAAATTGTATTGGAATTTTATAAGCTGGACTTAGGCCACTGTAGATTGTGTATAATTTAGTGGTCTACTAGAAGCGTCAAATTTTGATGAGCTCTGACATTTTAAAGCTGAGAACATTTTCCTCCAACCTGTGGGACTCAAAGAAAAACCTTGTGTTGAGGCCTTTTGTTGGCTTTTGCCATGCAAGGTAACATTGTACATATGGTCACTAGTGGTGAGTTTATTGAGTGGACACCAGAGATCCAAAACAAATGGTCTGCATTGTTCTGATGCTTAAATTTCCTGTATCGCCTGACCGAAGCATTTGAGTTGATGACCAATGCATCCTATAGATCCCAGCTGCATCAGTTATGATAAACAGTTCCTGTACATAACAAACAGTGTATATTTTGGAACAAGAAACTAAACAAAAAACTAATTTAAAAATGCCAAAAAAGCAAAACCAAACTGTCTTTCTTGTCTGAGGGGGGAAGGGGAGGGGATTGAGGCCTCAGTTTCACAGTTAAAACACCCCCCCCCCCCCCCGCATTTGAAATCAGTTGACATGCAATTTCTGTCATACATAAAGAGAGATAAAGAGGGGGGGGGGTCCTGATTATGTGATACACAAGAACACTGTATATTGAGTAAATAGCTCAAGGCGCTTGATTGTACAAAATGCTCCGTACAATGTATCGTATGGTAAAACATTTTCCTTGCGGGGGGGGGGGGGGGGGGGGGACTGTTGTGTTATGTGAGCGCACTACATTTATCACAAGTGTACGCATATTCCATGTATTCTATATTTGAGTGATACGGTCAGAGCAGCAGTCATTACATGACGCTAGTTTGTGATAGTGGATTAAAGTTGTTCATTTTATCGTTAAACAACTATGTCCTCTGTTCATCATTGAATCCGGTCCACTATTACAACATGGTGGCAGCGGTGCCGACACGGACTTATGCCAAATCAGCACGGAACTAAAGTTTTGATAGGGAAATTCATCATGAGTGACTTGTGCTGAAAACGCCCGAGAGGACACTGCGCACAACACGTCTACGTCTACTGCAGATACGTGCATGGACTAGCTTAACGACTCGTCTTGTGAGTAACACTGTACGTGAATACACCGATTATTTTATCATCCATGCTGCTCATCAGCAAATAACGATACGAATACATATCATCGGATTGATGAACGCTTTGCAGAACATTCTATACCGGTATTCGTTTCTACATCGTATAGCTGTGTAGCTCGTACAAAATGTTGTCAGAACATTTTCGTCGCACGTATCACTGACATTCGCCACATTGGACAGTTGCAGTTCTGTAAACAAGCATTATCGACGCGCACCGTATCCAAGTACGCGCAATATCCGAGCGTTTCATTCAAGGACTTCCATTGTTGATGTAACAATAGACCAAGTTCGCATTACCTGAGCGCACCGTATCCATTGACATCCATTGTTGACATAACAATAGAAGACGCAGATAGACGCGTATTATCCTGGACTGGCCACGAAATGTGTTTATCTTATCGGCATAGCAACGTGTATTGCGACATCATTGCTTCTACCGAGACCATCACTCAGCGGAAGGATATTTCTGACAGAGCATACGCAGTTTCCCGTTATCGCAGTTCATCTACCCTGCAAGCTACATGTACAACGTAGCGAGGACGGACAATCAAGACACGGCACGATCCAGACTGAGAGTGAATCCATATGCAACCAGATAAAAGAGATGAGAATTAGTACAATTCATTAAACTATCTCAGACATCTGAACACTTGCGTGTGGACAATTACATACATTCGTTATTTGTGTACATGAATGTTTTGACATATATGCATCTGTGTATTACTGTGGTAATCTTGACATCTAGACATGTTTCGATGTGTTTTGGAGAGTGTACATTATTGATACATGTATATCAATAGTGATTTTGTGTCATATATTTCTGTGTTCGCAAACTATTCTTGATTTGTGTACTTTGTATACTATATCTGTAACATTTCAGCCGTAAGTTTGCACAGTGTGACGTTGACATCAAGCACTGTATCATTTGTATCTCCAACTCAATCTAAATCAAAACGCACGATGGCAAAGTATCCAGAAATGAATTGGAATAGTGCTGATGTGCCGGAAGAATTCAAGTTATTCAAACAACGCATGGAGTTATGCTTCCAAGACAACGATGTCCAAGACCCAAAGAAGCAAGCAATCAAAATCAAAATTGCAGTAGGGAATGAAGGTTTGCGTAGAATTAACGCATCCGGTCTATCCAATGAGGATCAAGAAAAACCTGCAATGTTGTGGTCTACTCTTGAAGGTCAGCTGAAAGTCAAGCTGAATTTTCGCATCCACAGACTGGAACTGATGCGATATCGTCAACACACAAATGAAACTATCGACGAATTTGTAAATAGATGCCGGAGTAAAGCCAAAGAATGTGACTTTACCGAAAATGAGCTCTCAGAACGCGTGACAGAGCTAGTCATTGCGTCTACACCTATCGAGGCGTTCCAGAAAGATCTTCTAGACCAACCCAAAGGCTACAAGATAGCAAACCTCCTTGATGAAGGCAGGAAATACGAAGCCATAGCCGTAGGCAAACAGTGTCTTCGTTCGATCGACTCCTCTGCAAACAACGTAGATGCTCTATCACATAACCAAGATAGACGCAAGAAGTGTGGTAACTGTGATTTGAATCATCCACCACGCAAGTGTCCAGCCTACAGAGACATTTGCAAAGCATGTGGTTCCAAAGGACACTGGGCTAAATGCTGCAGAAAGACAAAACACAGAAAAGTGCTTCGAGGACGAAGTCCAAGCAGAGGACGCCAAAGTGGTAACCGCAGTTTTTCACCACGACGACAGAAGACACCCACCAGGCAGCCAACCAAACAAAAGGTAGCCGAGTTCTCCAAAGAGCCAGAAGGAGAAACCCAGGAAGATTTTGAGGAATTTAATACTATCGTACTGGGAAACGACCTAGACGCATCTATCGATTCTGTGCATCAGAAAGAAGCATTTGTGAAGATTGGAATTATCTGTCCCAGCAAACGTGGACAACACATCTTACATGCAAAGGTCGATACCGGAGCGAGTGGAAATACACTCCCTCTACGGACAATCAAGGCCATGTATGGAAGCAGGTGGCAAGCAGTTGTACACCCGACTTCAGCACGTCTTACCGCATACAACGGTTCCCCGATACATTGTTTGGGCACCCTTCAGATCACGTGCAAGTACAAAGACTCCGAGTGGAGAGATCAACTTTTCTACGTGGTCGATGTCTCAGGACCAGTGATAATTGGACTACCTATGTGCAGTGAGTTACACGTGGTAACAATCCATGAGATACACCCTCAGAGTCGTAGCCCAACTAACAGACCGTCTCCGTTGAAATCTGTCAAGGACCTGCAAGTGCTCTATCCGGAACAGTTTGATCGTATTGGTAACTTTCATGGAGAAGCAACACTACATGTCAAAGAAGGAGCTGTCCCCACCATTGATGCACCAAGAAAGTGCAGCGTCCACATCAAAGACCAGCTCAAGGCTGAGCTTGACTCAATGGAGAAGCAAGGCATCATCAGACAAATCGACCATCACACCGACTGGTGTAGTTCGATTACTACAGTTCTCAAGAAAGATGGATCCTTGAGAGTATGCCTAGATCCCAGGAGATTAAACCAGAATCTCAAACGATGTCCCCACAAGATTCCAACTCTTGAAGAGGTCAACCCAGCTTTCTCCGGAGCAAAGTATTTCTCTAAGCTCGACGCGAAATCCGGATATTGGTCTGTTCACCTATCCAAAGAATCCCAGGAGCTGACAACTTTTCGAACTCCATTTGGCAGATACTGCTACACACGCCTACCTTTCGGACTTTCTGTCAGCCAAGACTTGTTCCAGCAACACATGGACCGTATCGTTGGTCAAGTAGATGGATGCATCTGTATCGCTGATGATATTGCAGTTGTTGGACGTACCGAGGCAGAGCATGACAAAAACCTCCACAGACTGATGGAAGTTGCCCAAAGAGAAGGACTTGTCTTCAACAGTAAGAAGTGTATCATCAAAACTGACTGCATCAACTTCTTCGGCTCTGTATATACCAGAGATGGCATCCGCCCTGATCCACAGAAGATTGAAGACATTCATGCCATGCCAACACCTCGAGACAAAGAAGATCTACAGAAGTGCCTTGGTCTTCTTAACTATCTCGCTCCACACATCGCCAACTTCTCTGAAAAGGCATCACCATTACGTGAACTACTGAAGCGAGATGTGCCATTCACATGGCAAGACGATCATCAACATGCTTTCAACGAACTCAAGAAAGCGATCTCTGCAGAATCTTGTTTGCAGTACTATGATCCAAGGAAGACAACGATCCTAGAAGTCGACGCATCATCAAAAGGCCTAGGAGCTTGTTTGATGCAAGAAGGCAAACCTGTCGCATTTGCTTCAAAGTCTCTCTCATCGTCACAAGCTAACTACTCCAACATAGAGAGAGAAACGCTAGCCCTCGTGTTTGGAATACAACGTTTCCACACATACCTGTTCGGAAACCAGTTCACTGTCCAAACTGATCACAAACCCTTAGAGATGATCACCAGAAAGCCACTGAGATGTGCGCCACCACGTTTGCAGAGACTTCTCATCAAAATTCAAGGCTATGACTATGATGTCAAGTACAAGCCAGGCAAATCGATGATCATATCAGATGCTTTGAGCAGAATGCCTAATCCAAGCAAGAATCAAGACGTTCCCCTTGATGTCAATGTGGAAGAGATCTGTGAGGAAATCGACATATCACAGACTGATCTTATCTTCTTTGGACAAAAGAAGAGAAATGAGCTGCAACAAGAGACGTCGAGAGATCCTACCTTGCGAGCTCTGTGGCAAATCGTCACGAATGGTTGGCCAGACACAATCAAGGAAGTACCTAGAGAGGTCAGAACATTTTGGCCATACCGCGATGAAATCGGAGTATCAGATGGTGTACTTTTCAAAGGCAATCAAGTCATCATTCCCACAAACCTCAGACAAGACATCCTGAATCAACCTCATCAGGGTCATCAAGGTATTGAACGTACCCGCAGACTAGCAAGGGAAACCGTATATTGGCCGAACATCAATAAAGACATTGAGCAAATCTCAAAGAATTGCTACGCCTGCCAAGAAAATCAGGTCAAGCAACAAAGAGAACCCTTGCAACCTCACGACATACCAACTTCGCCGTGGACGAAGCTTGGAACTGACTTGTTTACTTTCAACAAGGAAGAATACCTGTTAGTGACCGACTACCATTCAAAGTATCCAATCGTTCGCAAGTTGACGGATACATCCAGTGCGGCAGTTGCAAACATACTGAGTGGTATCTTCAGTCTTTTCGGACCACCAGCAACTCTGATATCAGACAATGGTCCACAATTCGTTGGAAGACCATTCCAAGAGATGTGTGAGAAATGGTCAATTGATCACATTACATCGTCTCCACGATATCCAAGATCCAACGGACTCGCTGAACGCATGGTACAAACTGTGAAAGGAATCATGACCAAGTGTACCAGAACTGGACAAGACATCCAGACAGCACTACTACATTTTCGTGCCACACCAATTGACTCCAACCTACCATCACCTGCTGAATTACTCTTTGGAAGACCAATCAGGACAACACTTCCAAGTCACCACCTGACCAGACAATCGTCTACGCCTGATTTGTTGTTTCAGAGACAGGAGAACATGAAACACAATCACGACTTGCATGGAGGTAGAGATTTTACACCTCTGCACATTGGACAGAAAGTGAGAGTTCTGAATCCCAAAGACAACACTTGGCTTCCTGCCGAAGTGAGCAAAGTACGTCAGGAACCAAGATCCTACGAAGTAGCAACTCCCAACGGTAGCATCTTGAGGAGAAATAGATCTTACCTGAGAGAGATGCCAACCGGAACGAAGCCAACAGTTCCAAAACGGGTTCACTTCGAAGACGACGACAGGAGTGAGGAAAGGAGACAACATCCAGACAGAAGACAAAGACAATCTGATAGGAAATCAGTCTCTACCCGGTACATAACGCGATATGGACGTGAAGTCAGACCCCCATCGCGGTACCAAGAGTAATGCAATGCTGGAAGATAAACTAGCAGCATTGTCAGTGTAAATAATATGTTCATTATGTTAAGTGTTGATTTATTTACAACACATTTGTGTAACCAAGTGATACACATCATTTTATTTCACAAAACAATATTTGAAATTTAAGTCAGGAACCATAATGACTATGATATATGCTACATTTATCAAAATGTTTATAGCATACTATATTATATACACTGTACATGTATAACTGTTCATCACATTTGTGTATTGAAACTATGATGTAGCTGTTCACTAGTTTCACACACGAAAGTTAATCTCAACTGGATGTTTAGAAAAAAACGACAAACATACAAGCATATTTTTCCTATGTTGATGATAATCTGAGTACAAACTCAAATGCTAAATCATTATGTTTGTATTACATATATACATTCCGTATGAATATAATTCTTCGTGTCTCATATTATTAAAGATGTCACGAAGATATATACGTGAAATTATTTGTAAATATGCTGGTGTTAAACTGCATGCATTTTGTGACAATAAGTTTGAATAACGTTATCGTTTTATTCGTCTTATCTTTCGATACCAGATATGTCGAGAGTTGTTTAGTATATATGAGAAATGTAAAACTTATACTGATAAAAAAAGAGTTGCTGAATACATTGCATTTGTGAGACCAGCTGTTTCAGGAAGAATAGATTTCATTTGCCTGCCTGATTATAATTCAATGTATCTATGCAAATCTCAAACAAGCTTCCTCCATTTTTCAGCACTCTGTGTCAGAGATTCACATTTATACTACTTGGAAGATCAATGTGAATGTTTCCATATGTACAAGTGCAGTTTAAAAAATATTCGTCATTGTATCTTTTCAGAAGGAGGGGGATGTTGTGTTATGTGAGCGCACTACATTTATCACAAGTGTACGCATATTCCATGTATTCTATATTTGAGTGATACGGTCAGAGCAGCAGTCATTACATGACGCTAGTTTGTGATAGTGGATTAAAGTTGTTCATTTTATCGTTAAACAACTATGTCCTCTGTTCATCATTGAATCCGGTCCACTATTACAACAGGGACATGGGTAGAATTACGGGAAGGACACCCTTTATGCATTGATTAGGAGTACCTGGTGCTTAACGTGTACAACTGTACATGTGGATAGCATGTGACACATCACTCTGATGTACTCTTTATAGCTGTCATTGAATTGGTGTACTCCTATTACTGAACTCTGTTTGGCAGTGTCTGCTATTGACACTAAAAGAGAGTGGTACATGTGTTGATGCTGTTCTATAGTACATGTTGATACAGGAATGTACTGGTATGCATGTGAAATATACGGTACGTAATGTATATTGTCGCAATATCAATCCTGATACGCAATGTATTATAACCTTTCTACCTTTCTTTTTGTTTGCCTGTTACAGAAAAAAATGTGTTTCATCACTCTAATGATGCAAATAAAAAATTTTCATTTCCTTGAAGACCTTTGTCCCCGGGCATTATTGATTTGATAACCCAATTCTTTGCGTATTTTTGGGGACTTATCTCTCCCTCACTCACACATCGTTACAATGAGTTGATTTCAAAGCATATTTGCTCAAAGCGATACGTGATGTTTTGTTGACATGAATATTTGAAGCAGGTCCGAAATGTGGTACGTGGTCGTTAATAACAGTGTAATTGACGTACAGTCGCGAAGAGCATGATAGTTTTATACAAGTAGTAGGATTTGATAGCGAATCCTTTGGCATACGTTGTACTTCTCCATACCCGGTATGTGCTTGAAGATGGGAATGAGTGTTTCTTTGGAATGTGCTACTGTAGAACATGCATGAGACTTCATGAATTTCTTCCGTCGAGATGTTTTCATTGCAACTGATTGACAAATTGCCCTACATCGACGTAAATAAGCACTGAATTGATCAGTGTTTTAGTAGTAGCCATGATAAAAAATCATGGGCGTACATACTCGAGCAGGATTCGAACTTACGACCTCCTGATCACTGGACAGGTGTCATCTCCACTAGACGTACAGTCTGCGAAGAGCACGTCGATGTAGGGCAATTTTTCAATCGGTTGCAATGAAAACATCTCGACGGAAGAAATTCATGAATTTGAATAACAAAGCAGTACCCGCTGCATGCTATAAGGATTAGAACCAACACTTGCTTTCGGGCGAAAGCTCGGTGGTCTAGTGGAGATGACGCCTGTCCGGTGATCAGGAGGTCGTAGGTTCGAATCCTGCTCGAGTATGTACGCCCATGATTTTTTATCATGGCTACTACTAAAACACTGATCAATTCAGTGCTTATTTACGTTGATGTAGGGCAATTTGTCAATCAATTGCAATGCATGAGACTGACGTGCTAAACATATTCAAGATGGTAGAGTGGTACAACGTATCATGCGATATGATGCAATTGTTTTTTAGTGAGGAAGTCCCTGATTCGTAAACACATTCGATACTACACATTAAAATCAATTCACTTTCTATGCTCAGATGCCATGCGGTGCCTGTATTGTATTTAAACTTGCAGTCTCCATCTATTTTCCCAGTGAATTCCATGTCACTGTATATTATAGTAATCTGTTTGAAATTCTTTAAACAAGTCTGAAATGTGCTATATAAAAACTATAGCTATTAAAAAAGAAATGTTATCATTATTATTGATATAATTTGCAAAGATAATGTACTCGAGAATGTTTTAATAGTGAGTAGAAACGTTCTTCTTGTACGAATGTACATCGTGACATGTACATTGTACGTGTATACACTGTACATTGTACAGCACATGTACAATGTACATGCAAATGGCTTAATTTTCATTAAACATACTTTTTCATTTTTGTCTGGTTACAATGTAATTTAATGACGTTTAATTTAATAACATTGATGACGAGTCCCAAGTATACTCGGGCAGGTGCCTATGGGAAATGTATGTTGTACACGTAGCAAAATCAGCTCATCCTCAACGAGTTAAAGGGATCGTATAGTTTTGGTTGAGACCTAATTTCAGGTTTCTAACATTTTTTGGTGAGATTACGAGAAACCTTATATGAAATATGAAAGAACATGATATTGTAATTCCACGAGGAATTCAACGTTTATTTTGATGAAAATTGGTTTTGAAATTGCTGAAATATCCAAAACAGGGCGATTCTAGTAAAGTGTGGGACCCACACTTTATTACGATCGTTTTGTTTTACTTTGTTTTTAGATGTTTCAGTCATTCCAAACCTGAATTTCATCAAATAAACTTTGAATTCCTCTTAAAATGGTATGCTCTGTACTATTTCGTAAGTGCTTTTTTGGTATCTCGCAAAAAGTTAAAAGCCCAATTCTCATCTCCACCAATACTGTACCCTCCCTTTAAAGTTGCTTTTGGATGAGCGTTTTGAGAATCCGTTTGACACAAGTACAGTAGTTTTGATTAATGCTTTGCAATTTATGAAAAGTAGTATGAGGTTACAGTACATGCACCAGTGGGCCTTTAGGCCTTGATTTGTGCTGTCATCACTTTTATCTGTATAGAAAATTCATCATGTACTGATTTTGCATCAACTGATTGAGTGTGGCCACCTTTCAACACAACAAAAACAAAACAAAGCAAAAAACAAACAAGCAAAAAATTACGTAAAGAATAGACACTGGAAATTACCAAGGTTGCTTTAATAAAGTACATTTTGTAGGCAGAAAATAGCTATAACCTGTCTGTTAAACTCCATTGTTGACCCACTTGTCCTCCCCCCGAAAAAAACAAAACAAACAAAACAACAACTAAACAACAACAATAAACAAAGAGAAGAAAAAAAAAGGATGTTGCAATTATTTCTGCAGACTCCCATCTGTATAGAGCTGTCATTTGAGCATTCAAATCTGCTGATTACCAGCCAGGTTGCCAGCATGACATGCTGTGTAAAGTGAGGTTATAAAAACATTTTTTTTTTTCCAGGTGTGTGTGTATTTATACCGGTAAAGCATGCATGCCGGGAGGTCGTGCTAGTCACCTTCGTCAAACTTGGTAATGATGACGGAGTATACATGTAGTTTTATTTGAACTGTGAAGCAACAGTCCATTGTTCTGTGATATTGTGACACATCCATGTTGATACCACAACAGACACATCGTGTGTGCCTTTGTTTTTTCTATGTCTCTTTTTATTTTTGAATCAGCAGTGCAGTGACCCCTTCACCTCACTGCAATTATACAGAGAGGATACGACATAGTACATTGTTCGCCTGCATGCAGTGGCCGTGAACATAAAGTTCTGTCGTTTAATGTTTTACCATGTCGTGAGTGATATCGGAAGGTATACATTGTAGGAGTGGGGGGGGGGGAGTTCAGCGGGGCAGTGAAGGTTATCATAGCTATAGCTCTCTGAACATGGCAGTCCAAACCATCGCCGAGGAATGTGTTTGACATTTGCATTGGCTGGGTCAAAAAGATAATCCCAAGACCTACGTGCAACTTGAAAGGTTCCCATCTCCCCTTCCTTTTAATTTGTTTCTCCTTCCTCTGTCCTTTCTACGGTTGGCCAAAATGCAACATCCAAGAGCGTTCTCCAGCATTTTGTATAGTCAGCAGGAGGTTTTCTGGTGGTCCTTGCTTTCTTGCCCATGCTGTTACAGTACTCCTGATCATGAAAAATTACTAGATTTAAAATGTTGGACTCAGTTAAGTTTCCTTCCTCCAGCTCACATGAAGAGAGAAGAAATGTTTTCTTTCTTACCTTCTCACTGTTTTCTTTTCATTCCTTATTATCTCTTCTTCTTTGCTGTTTTTTCCTTCCCTTTGTTAATTTTTGTTCTTTTCTTTCTTCACCTTTCTTTTCATGTGATCTTTTCTCATATTCGTTTGTTCTTTCATTCCTTGTTTCTTCAGTACAAAGTACCTCTCTAGGTGTTCTCTTTCCTGTGTTCTGAGATCTGTTTCTGTGGTATTTGTGTTGTGCAGTAGACATTATTTCACTTGAATTTTTACACCACAACTTTATTGCTCCAGAGCTAGTGGTGATGTCTTGGTAATGTCAAGTTTCTACGAGAGAAAGAAAGGGGGGGGGGGGATGGACAAAATTGAGACAAGTGCATAAAACCTACATGCCCACTTACATATTGTACTGTACATACAGTACACTTGTACATTTGTATCTGACAACTGAAACTCATTGTGAATAGGCAAATGGAATAAAATTACAGACTGTACAACACTTCTTTTTCATGATGAGTATGAGACTTTTCACCAAAGGCCGATTTTTTGTAAATGACAAAAATACATAATTTATGAATTCCCTGTCTTCACAGACCAGCTGCTTTTCTTAATCTCAACAAAATCTGGATTTTAGTAGTTTGATCACCAGCATTTGTTCCTTTACCACAGAGCTACATACATTGTGTTCACTGTTTGTTATTTGATCTCATCAAAGCTGTGGAAGTCAGACATAATAATAACAACAATGATTTGGCAAATGGTCTACCGTCTGCCGTTTCACATCGCAAACACAAGAGATATTACATACTTGGTGTCCAGCGAGTATTAAGCGGAAGGAGACCATCGTGTACAATACTAAACATGTCCTTTGTACAAGACAAACACTTGGCAATCGTTGTCCAAGGTGTGTCAAGGATAGAGAGGAATTTCAAGGCTTCAGCTTGTAAACCTGTTTCAAATTAGTTTTTAGCTCACCTGAGCCAAAGGCTCAAGTGAGCTATTGCGATCGCCCTTCGTCCGGCGTCCGTCGTGCGTCGTCCGTCGTCCGGCGTCCGGCGTCCGTCGTCCGTCGTGCGTAAACTTTTTAAATTTTCATCTTCTTCTTGAAAACCCCAAGACCGATTTCCATCAAACTTGGCAGATAGCATCCCTAGGGGGTTAGGAACTCAATTTGTTAAAATGGGCACCATGCCCCACCCAGGGGGCCCCCAGGGGGGCCCAAACCCCCCAAAATTAAGGAATCTGTAAAAATCTTCTTCTCTAGAACCAGAAGTGATAGAGCTAAGTTAATACTATGAGTTAGTACATTGATGACTGTAGTTTCAAGTTTGTTCATAGGAGAATCAGGGGTGCTCCCCTTGGGACCCAGGGGAGGGGGGTGGGGAGCGGTCCTAATGGGGCCTAAATTGTACATTTTCATCTTCTTCTTGAGAACCCCATGACCCATTTTCACCAAACTTGACAGGTAGCATCCCTAGGGGGTTAGGATCTCAATCTGTTAAAATGGGCACCATGCCCCACCCAGGGGCCCCCAGGGGGCCCCAAACCCCCCAAAATGAAGAAATCTTTAAAAATCTTCTCTAGAATCAGAAGTTATAGAGCTAAGATAATACTATGAGTGAGTACATTAATGACTGTAGTTTTAAGTTTGTTCATAGCAGATCCAGGGGTGCCCCTCTTGGGGGTGGGGGGGGGGGGGGGAGGTCCGAATGGGGGCCTGAATTGTACATTTTCATCTTCTTCCTGAAAACCTCATGATGGATTTTTGTCAAACTTGGCAGGTAGCATCCCTAGGGGGTCAGGATCTCAATTTATCAAAATGGGCACCATGCCCCACCCAGGGGGCCCCAGGGGGCCCCAATCTCCCCAAATTAAGGAATCTTAAAAAAATTTGGGCCCTTTTTTTTATTGTACATTTTCATCTTCTACTTGAGAATGCCTGGTCAAATTTTAGTAGAGCTGTGAATAATTTAGATTAGGGCAATTCCACGGTAACGGAAGGACATTCAGACAGAATTTTCACAGTTTAAAAAAGTACTCTAAGAAAAGTTTGATGGATACAGCATTTCAAACTATAGAGATGTATTACCAGAGCCAAAGACTATAATTTCCACCAAAATTTTTGTCAAACCTGCTAAAGAGTAATGAAATATGCATATTAATGAGGTCGGTAACGGAAGGACATCAAAATGGACATGGGTTTTCAGGCAAATTAGTTTTTATCAAAACTCTATGAAGTTTATGGAGCTATTTTAATTTGTTGGTATACAGTTTAATTGCCATAGTTTTAGTTATAATGGAATATATTTGACTTTCAAATATGTTTACTTATTTTTTAATTAGACCACATAATATCCATGTGTGTTAGGTAACGGAAGGACAGTAACGGAAGGACATGCAGATTGTCTGTGTAAAGTGTATGGGGAAGATGGATTATGGTTAGTTTTTATTAAACCTCTCTAAGGTTAATAATTTTGTTCATATGTGGCAGGTATACAGTTTGATCCAAATAGTTTTAGCTTTACTTTTATGTATTCAACTTTGAAACATGTCACCTGGTTTTTTAATTACAGCACATTGTTTTCATTAATGTGTGGTAACGGAAGGACAAAGAGCTTTGTGTGCATACAGTGAAGGATGTTATTTCCAACTTTAATGTTAATCCTTGTAGTCCAATGTGATATTTTTTCTTTCTTTTGCTTAATCCCCCAAATAGCCAAATCTTATGGACCCATTTCACAGTGTGTGAGTGTGTGGGGGAGGGTGTCTTGGGGGCATATCCCCAGACCCCCCCCCCCCCGATCTCTTACACTGTTTGCAATATAAATCATGATTAAAATCTGCACACATCACCCTGGAGAGTAATCTACACGAGACCATAATTAGATTGTTCAAAATACTGCTAATTCCTAATTATACATATTAATTGATTATGCAAATTCATTCAATAAATTACATTTAATAAATTACATTTTATCCCATAGAATACTAATGTGAAGCAATTTACAGACATTTTTTGGTGTGGATCTTCATTTTGAGGTATTAAACAAATGTAGTGTCAAAAAATTGCAAAATCAATCTCAATTCTTTTATTTTTTATAGTTTCTTGAATTTCTTTTGTATTTCCTTGTTTTTTTTCTTTTTGTTGTTTGAGTGTTTGTTTTTTTTTCCGAAGAAAATTGTCACAGACCACTTTTTAAACATAGTTAGGCAAAAGTCAAGTAATCAAAGTGATCAAAACAAAAAAAAATTATCAGATTTTTATGAGTTTTATGAGTTTTATGAAAGAGCACTATTTCCCATAGGGTTTGTACACAAAATTACAAAATTGAGCCAATTTTGGGTCGACTTGCATTCAGGAAAGAGGTGTGGCTTCATTTGTTATTTGAATTTAGTCAAGGGTACTTAGAGTAGGTTCTGACTCATTTGTGTTCTCATCTTAGGGACATTAAATGGCTAAAAACAGACTCTAAGTCCTTCAGTTACCACAACTTTGTCCTTCCGTTACTAGCTTCGGTAACGGAAGGACATTTTTAATTTATTCATAATTATTCAAAGAGGAGGGGTTTCATGGATGGATGGGTGCCAAGTTATAGGCCTACCTAAACTTGCTTTACACTGAAAATTTTATGGTTTTTATATTACTATTTTTGATAAAATATTAAAAAGACCTCTTTTTGTGGTAACGGAAGGACAAAATACAAGGTCACCTTTAGGAAGTCACTGAAGCGTAACAAATCATGGAAACCGTTAAAATATTAAATGAACTGTTTCTTTCATATTTACTAAGTTCTAAATATTACAATTCATAACATTTATTTCTCAAATATTGCATACAGGCCATGCTACATTTCTATTATAATTCATGCATTTTTGAAAATTAATAAGGTTAGTTAAACAATTGAAAAATTGACCCCGAATATGTTATAAAACTAAGAATTTTTACTCAAATTCATAAAATTCCAACTTTAAGCTTTCATTTGATACCAAAATTGCGTAGGAAATATGAATTTGAAATTTTAGATGTCATGTCCACTTTGGCGTGGAATTGCCCATTAGTGACTGCGTGAAAGGTGAACTTGCGATACTCAGGTGAGCGCTAGACCCGCGGGTCTCTTGTTAAGAGAAGGTGCTGATGTGCTGTATCAAAGTCAAGTGACATTGTTCAACACAAGGTTGTCTGACCCATGCTAGAATTGATATTTCATCATAAAACCCTGGCCTGCATAATGTGGCAAGCAGCCAACCTCTTGTAATTTGCTGTGTTTGACCAGTCAATATTTTAGTGTCAACTGACTCCAGGTTGAACCCTGCACAGTTATGGAAACCCTCTTCATGCTCTTACTATTTGACCAGATGGAACAAATTTGTTTAATGCCCCAACATTTGTTTGCAAGTGTAGTTGATTGCCACACACTTGAATGTATAGTTTAACTTTTTAGGGCTGACTGTAAGAATAACAAATAAAATAAAAATGAAAAACTGTACATGCATTCAGTGCATGACATGCATTTTAGCTTTGCTTTTTTTGTTTTTGTCCTGTTTTTTACTGAGTAATGACAATTTGCTATGTACATGATAAATGTATGAGTTTGTACTCATCAATCACATTGTATATTGATAAAGCTGTAATTTTCATGAGGGTTTAATTCTCACGAACTTCGCGAATCACAGGTGGATCACAAATCTAACAAAATGCGCAAATGTCGCTATGCACCAGGTTAATAGTGCATAAATAGCATTGGTGTCAATTTGGTAAAACAACATCTCGTGAAAATGTGTGTGACCTCGTTCACGAAAATACATTGTATCCGTACGCAAAAAGAACAGCTTATCACAATACAGTATGCTGTACTGATGAGGATGATGGATGAATGAATGATGAGGAGTCATGCTATGGAGCAATGAAATGCAATTTGCCCAACCTCCAACCACTCTAGAATGGTCTCTTGTCTAGAGATGCTAGATGATCAATGTTGTTATGAAGAGAATTTTGCCTGTTTGATAGGCAGGTTTGATAGTAATGTGTTCCCATATTTTATCTTTCTATCTGTGTGTCATACAGGAGGAGCCCCTAGAGCCAGGACTGAGGGTTTTACCATTCTTCTATGCCCTTGTCATGATCATCAACTGTATATCCATATTCATTGATGGTCCGAAAAGTGAGTTTGCTCAAGGTTTTTGTTCCCCCCCCCCCCCACCCTTTTGATAAATAGTTGTGTGAAAAGTGTAGAAGTCTTCAGAGGTTCCCCCCTCTGGCTTTTTTGTTTGTGTTGAAAATTATTGAAGTTTATTTCACAGAGTGTAGAATATTGTGTAGACAAGAAAGTGGGTGGAGGATAGAATATTAAAGAAGAAAAGTGCTGTAACAAATTTGGTGAGTTGATATGAAAGTGCTTGGAGTTGGAGAGTTTAACCCGTTGAGGACAAGTCCCAAGTATACTCACGCAGGTGTCTGTGGGAAAGGCATGTTGTAGAATGATCAGTCCATCCGCAAAGGGTTAATAGCAATATTAGTGTGAATGATGAGTGCTCTCTCTGTCTTTTCTCCCCTACCACAGTGCTCTACCTTCATGTCATCCCAGTGTGGGGTGTCATGATTCTTAGCTTCGGCCTCGGCCTCATCGTCGGACTCGTCGTCTTCTTCTTCCTGGTCCCATATTGGAGGAGACAGCTGCAAGGTATTACCAAAAAGAGAGAGAGAGAAAGAAAGAGAGGAAATATGATGAATATATATGTGACTCTGCATCACAAAACAAACAAAGTCGCACGCCTTGATTTTACAAGAGGACTCGAAAAAGGTGAAATGGTTCAACGAAGTCAATCTTGAGTTTTTCATACTTTCTGAAATTTGGGGTCCTAAAATGAATTGGAAAGTGTGTTTTTGGCAGTTTTTCTACAACCCCTTTTTTGTAGGAGTAGTGCAATTAGGTACATCTTTAGAGGTCCTTTTTCATTTTTTAAAAATCCTTTGCACACCCTTCACTTTTGATAACTTTTGAATAGATAGTGCTACCGCCTTGAAAGTTGGCATGTATTTATATGGACAGAATTTATTAATTGAGCATGCTTAATAATTTCAGCTTATTCTGATAATCCCTTCATTTTGTTGCTACAGTGGTTAAAGGACAAGTTCACCTTCATAAACATAAGGATTGAGAAAATGCAACAATATTAGTAGAACACATCAGTGAAAGTTTGAGGAAAATTGGACAATCGATGCAAAAGTTGTGATTTTTTTTAATTTTTGTGTTGGAACCGCTGGATGAGGAGACTACTACAGCTTGTGAGTCATATGCGTACAACAGTATAAAGAAAATATAAAAGAAAATTCAACATATTTTCACTTTTTTCGCATAATAAAAGAGCAATTGACTTGCCTCTTTCTAAAGGCAGTGGGAGTAATATTACCCATAACATTTATCGGTAACGAGTCAGGGGAATGTGTACTTTTTTCAAAAGATGGAATTTTGTGAAATTCTCTTTATATTCTCCTTATATTGTTGTACGCATGTGACATCTAAGTTATTCATACACTGCAGTAGTCTTCTCATCCAGCGGGTACTGCACAAAAACTTCAAAAATTCATAACTTTTGAACGGATTGTCTGATTTTCCTCAAACTTTCAATGATGTGTTCTACTAATATTGCTACATTCTCTCAATCCTTATGTTAATGAAGGTGAACTTGTCCTTTAACTTATTGTTTTTTTGTCCCACTCATCGCACAGCCAGCATGGTTTGAAAAGATTAAGCACTTGAGTAGACCCTTTACTTCAGAGCCTCTTTTCTCAGTTCACACCTTTCCAGAGTGTGTGCTTTCTTCCCAATATTTAGATTTAGGAGAGTCCATCTGGATTGAGTTCTACATAATTAGCTTAGAATCTGCTCTTTCAATATCTGCCATTAACCCTATTCTAACTGGGGGGGGGGTCAAATTGACCCCCCCTCGACGTTTCGCGCCACAATTCCGCAACGCGCAAAGATTTTGCCGCGTCGTTTCATGACTTTTTTCATTTGAGTCTCCCGCATATTTTGAGACCAAATTTGCGACGTTCGGGTACACCGTTCTGAAGTTATGCAATGTTTTGCATATGCATGTCAACCCGAAAAACGCTCGAATTCATGATTTCGTGTGCAAATCCAATGCAAACTGTGTTTTTTTGTTTAATTGATATAAATTAGATTATTTCAACTTTTAACCATTGAAATAAATCAATTTTAATGTAGATAAGCTTGAAAAAGTGCCTCCAACAAATTTTGGCAAAAAAACAATAGAAAACAAAAGATCGAAAAAACAATAAAATACATAAGAAATTAACAAAACAATAAAAAACAAAAGAAAATGATTTTAATTGCGCTATTTTTTTACTAGAAAATTGTTTGATGTGTCTTGAGGAACTCTGACACAAAAATTAAATAATCCTTCAGTCTTTTTGATGGAGTTATAGGTGAAAATATGAATTCATGCGTTAATTTGCATAATTAATTTATTAAAAAATATGAAATCAAAATTTTTCTATTGTATGACCATGTAATCTTGTAGTTGACATCCGGCTCTATGTTCAGGCAAAATTTTGCGGCGATCGTGCGATCGGCGGCCGAGATCTGAAGGGGGGGTCAAATTGACCCCCCCCCCAGTAAAAACTTGGTCTCAAATAGCCCAGTTAGAATAGGGTTAAACTAAAAATCCATGTTTGGCGACTTTTTCGTGGTTTTGTGATGCAGGGTCACATATGTCTACTGTACACTACTTTTGACTCTCTGGGCCCTTTTGGGCCAAGAAAATCTTGAAATGTGAAGTTTTTGTGACTTGAAATGAATAGAAACATAATAGAATAATTCTTTTTAAAGCTTTTACAGTATAATTGCCTGCTGGGGCTAGCAAAAGGTAACCATGTATCAATTTTTAATGGCCCTGGGCAACCAGCCACCACTAAAGTGGATCCCTGAGCTATGAAGTAGTTAAGAAATCATTTCTAAATATCTTGAATAAAGGGAAAATGTTATGAAGATGGATTCCAGCTTGCAGCTTGTACCGTATATCAGCTTACAGTGATTTCTTCGAAAAAGTAAACAGAAAACATAATTTTTGCTCTTTTTGCAACAAAAGCTCACAGCAAAGTTTGGCAGATTCCTCAGTGATCCACCACAGTTTTGAAACAGCTTTCATTTGTGTTTGATTTTGACTCGTGCAGACATCCAGGCAGCAAGCAAGTACTCCGGGGAAATGGCAGAGGTGAAGGTGGACCCAGAGATTAAAGGTATGCATTTGTTTCATGGTACATGCACATATGCATGATGATTTTTATGAAAGCTAGCCAGAACATTGGTTAAAGAAAAATTTGCATTCTCGTCTAATAGAAAGTTGTTCACATTTTCTGTCGAAAACATTCTTCATTGGGAATGTCAAGATTCTTATGCTGTTACAGAAAAGAAAGAAAAAAAAATGAAGACTTCAATTTGAACTAGTGCTATAAAAGATGTTGATATCATTACATTTTGCCAAGTAAGCTGTCCTGTTTTTGAGAAGTTATATGACCTCCACTGAAGGACAGTAAATTTTTTATGAGCTGTCTTCAAAGCAAACGTCAAGGTTTCAAGTATGTTTTAGGCGTTCTTGTAAGCTGCACATTGGGGAATCATATGTTTTATAGCTCTAATTTTAGGTGACTCATAGAGAAACAGAGATGAGCTGCATTAACCAACAATATCCTTCAGGGTGACCTTGTTATACAACATAGCTATCTGAAGACATTGGCATCAAATATTTACTTCCACTTATCATACACTGCTTATCATGTGTGCTTAACCCAAATTCTATAATCATAAAGGATGAACAGTTAATATGATGAGGTGTCCCTTGTAGCTCCAATCTGCATTATTGTAAAGCAAACATACCTCACAGAAAAAAAAAAAAAAAAAGTAGATAGAATATTAAAAGCAAAGACACGGGTGTACTTCCCTCTGGTACTGCATTGTATTTAGATCCATATCGATTCAATATTATTGGAAAATATTATAGAAAATATTTCACGTGCAAAGATTTAATGATGACAAAACTACAACAACAAAAAAAAAAAAGCCAGTGTTGCAATTCTACTTTACAAAGATTCATGATATCAAAGGTAAAGATACTGTACAAGCTGAAATTTTCGCATGCAAATATTTTCA
Organism: Diadema setosum; assembly: GCA_033980235.1. Taxonomy (NCBI): domain Eukaryota; kingdom Metazoa; phylum Echinodermata; class Echinoidea; order Diadematoida; family Diadematidae; genus Diadema; species Diadema setosum. Next base: position 11,795,069 of record CM067070.1, on the reverse strand, counting down.
CGAATTGCTACTTGGAGGACATTTTCGTGTGTTGTTAATTTTGCGGTTGCGAGGGTCTAACTGAACTTGGTTATTTGTGCATTGTTATTTTGGAGTGTTGTTAATTCGCGATTCAAAGGCGATTCACAAAATTCGCGACAATAAAACCACTGCAAAAATTTCAGCTCATACAGTAGATAAGTATAAAAGTAGACACAATAAGATATATATCACTACCTTCAAAATTGATAAAAAACATGAAAATAGAGGTGAAAGGCATGAGATATGGAGTGAAAATTGCTTCATGGTCAAAGCAGACATAAAGAATGTGAGGTGAACTTGAATGATGACTGTGATCACGCTCGTAAAGGTGAACTATATTTCTGTCGTTATAGTCCCAGTTTGTGACACAGAGGAAGTGAAAGTCAATCTTGCAGGTCACCATAGCAACGGACAGGTTCACTCTGCGGAGGGCCAACCCATGGTAGAACCAGGTATGTCTGTGCCGAAGGCTTTGCACGTTTTTGATTGCTAGTTCTGTTCAACATGCATTGCCATATTATGCAATAGCACATTGAACCATAGATTGGCGTGATATTCATGAAAGGGTCACAAAGAACTCATTGCTCTTTTCTGAATGTAAGTGGTATCTACCCGAGAAAGAAACAAATGAGAAGCATCTTGTACTTCTGAATTTGATAAAAAACAGACAAACTACAATCAAGTTTGATGGTTATTTTGTGCAGATCACACAATGGAATGCACATGTTATGGCATGTCAAGGTTAAGTGGAGGGTTCTCAGTTCGGCTTGGTGTCAGCAATAGATTGCAAAATAGCACAAAACTTTACTTATTTTTATGTTTAATATCATACAAATAATGAGAATTTATTGAAATTGTCTTATAGAATCACATACTCCCACCTCCAAGAGCCATAATGACCTTTCATGCATCAATAACCACATGTGAAATGACAGTGCACGTTTAACAACACCTAACAAGAGTCTACTCATCTGATTGGTCGATTACTCATCATGTGACATGCAATTATATAGTTCCATTGCATGCTGTTGCTGTTTTGCCGAGCGATTATATTTTTTTAAAGCAAAAAATCTGATAGTGTAAGGGTGATTTTGCCAGTTTACAATGACTCACATATTAAACTCATGAAGTCCAGGATAGTCAACAGCTTTGAAAATTCAACCATGTTTAAAACTCTGAACGTGAACAGTAGTACTGTATTGCAAAATTGTATCATGCGCGGGGCGCACATTACAAGCGCAGTGTCCTTGCAGTTGGGGTCTAGGGCCTGCTTAAAGGCTCGAAGTCTGTGTGCTGTAAAGCTGTAAGTTTCTACATAGTCTCTGATACCATCTGAGAGCTCTGTATTTTCACATGTTTTATTTTCATTTGACTGTACAGAAGACATTTGCTGTGTTTAACACAATGTATATTCAGTTTGTAAAATACATGCTTTATTTTCCCAAGCGTGAGGTGCAATCTAACTTGTGGCATCAAGGAGAAGTTTATGAAAAAGGACGAAAATAAAAAACTTTCTCAAAAATCTTGGATGTATTGATCTTGCATGAAAAAACTGATTAATAAATCAATTAACTTCTGACTTCTCTCTCTGCGCCATCAATGCTGGCGCACTTGCTGTCTGGTTGGCCCCTGCTTTGGGGCGACGTACAGTATCCAAGAGGAAGAAGGAGAAAAAAAGCAAATCATATCGCGCCGCAGCAGCAGATACTGAGAGTGGTCCAACTCATCGCTACTTGCGGCGCCTGGCGCATCGGCGTATGGCGCATCGGCGTGTTGTTCCTCTTTCGAGGGCAACATGCGCCTGAGCTCGCTGCTTGTTGTACTTACTATATTACCACTGGCACAGTAAGTGAACGAGGAATAACGGTTGCAGGTCCATTCCCAGCGATTGTCTTGTTAAGATGTTATATATCTTACCCAGCAAGGGCCACCAAATGTCAATGAGTAAGCACTTTAATTTCAGCCGCAAATTCACTGCAAATATCCCATGCCGCATGCAGTTTTGCTGATAAAGTCTTCAACGATCAACGTTCCTCTTCATTGCCTTTTTTATCACTTCTTGGTACGATTTCCCTCTTTATATCACTTCATCCCCTTTATGTTTTGAAGAAAAGTTCTGCCAAATGTGATATGTGTTTCTGTTTTTATCGGTAGATTGTTAGTTTTGCTGCAGTGTTTTGAGGGAAGTTTTGATCTTATCACTTTGTGCTATTCATGGCAATATGATCGTCTATGTAGCCACTGGAGTGTAGTAGTACATGTACTTTGTGATATGTTTCAAAGGCATAGTGTATGTGTGGCATTGGAATTAAAGTTATGAAACAAACTGTTGGCATTGTGCTGTCTGTTTCGTGCGGTACACATCTTGGGACAGGTGCTCAATATTTCACAACTTGTTTCCCGTTGTGCTACTTACACGTACATTCGATGTTCTATCTTGTGTTTTGCACAAAAATTTGTCAAAATAGATGTTTCTCAAGTGTTGCCCATGTTTTTAACATGTTTTTTGTTGTTTGTTTGTTTGTTATTTTGTGGTGTTTTTTTTTTAGCATGTTGCCAAGTCTGGAGGATGTTGCATTGCATGTCGCTGTCTTTGAGGATGTTGCACAAGTTTTTGAGCATGTCGCAGCAACATGCTCTCAAACTCCTCATGAACCATGCTGAACCCATAGATGTTGCACCATTGCACACCTATGATGTCACAATAAGCATACCTTTGCTGCGCGCACTCAATCAGTTACACGCGCCCATTCAGCCACTTATTTTGCTGTTGTCAACAACTTCATCTGATCTTTGATGTTCAATTGTGCGACTGACTTTACTGTTCCACTTATTTGCCTTTCACACAAAAGCAATTTCTGTACTTAATTCAAGAATTGGTGAGGACCACATCCGGTGACGTCTGAGGTGTTGTATAAAACAAATAGTGTATGGTCTTTACTTGTGAACTGGAACACGATTTCGCGCTGAGTAAAAGATTAAGCACACTATTAGCACAGCTTTGTACTGTTGAATAGGCTGCCTCTATTTTTCACCTTGTGCGAAATCTTGTACCATCGCACCTGTGATCACTTGCTATTTGCATATTATTGAACAGTGGCTTGATATTAAACCAAGTCACAGCATGGCTCCACCACTGATGAACGTCTCTCCTTTCCCTTTGACCCCAGCTGGCCAGACCATGCCCACGATGCCCACCTCGCCGACTTCCAAGGATGCCAACGGCTTCTTCAAGGTCAACGGGAACAAGTGGAAGCGGTTGCTAAGCAACGAGCCAACAGGCGGTGGAGACGCCCGGAAGAGCATGAGCAAGAAGATGGAGTCGGAGGAGTGGAAGAGCATCAAGGACCACCCGGTGGTGGCCAAACTCTGCACCCCTCTCCAGATTCTCTCCGCCATATTTGCCTCTTTTGCTCACGGTGGCAACGATGTCAGGTGAGCTCTTTTTCTGGTTTTCTTACCATCTAACCATTGGTCAACAAGAATTTTTAGAATGAATTGGTACATACTTAACATGTCTCATGACTGATAGTCATTCAGAATGTTTTTAAAAAATAAAGCCTCTTTCCGGGTTCATGTTATGTTCTGATGCAGATAAGTTTCCAAGCTCTTTCAAAGTTTCATTGTTTTTTTAATGGACAATTGTACTTTAGAGCTCCTTCCAATACAACTTTTACCCTCTGCATCCCACAGCACAAGCTAATATCAGTTTTACTCATCACTTGGGGATTAATGCTCGTACAATGTTTGCTATTTTGTGCCTGTCTGTGTTGTAAATACCTGTTTGGATTTGAAAAGTCTGTGATATGGAAGAATAGATAACGTAATGCAAACATGAAGAGTAAAGGTTGCGTAAGGAGCAGATGTGAAATAATTCCTCAAATGTTTCTCCAGTGTAGGTCCTAAAGATCCGGAAGAGTGGGGTGGTTATGGTTGCCAACCAAGATATGCATGTCAACACTCCACCAAAATGTTGTTATTATGGAGTATTGTTAACCTGTTGAAGACTGACTGATTTTAAAATCAATATATAATATAATATAATATAATAGCACCATGTGTCACCAACATATCCATTATGCAGCAATGCCATCGGGCCACTTGTAGCTCTCTGGGCCATCTACTCTTCGGGAGGCGTGGACCAGAAGCAAGGTACGCCAGTCTGGATCCTGGTCTATGGTGGCTTCGGCATCACGGTGGGCCTGTGGCTGCTGGGGCGTAGAGTCATTGAGACCGTGGGTTCAAAACTCACCCCGATGACGCCTTCAAGGTAAAACACATTTTAAGAAAAATTTAAAGCCTGGAATATTAATGAAGTTTTTATATTTTGTTTGGATATTGTGTTCTTGTTTTTGTTAAAATTGTATACATTTTGAAAGGCTGAATAGCAGTGAAGACATCTTTATTTGTCTTCCCATGTCTGCCATAGGATTTATGAAGAAAGCCTTGTAAACTGACTCTGCTGTTTGCTTCGTATTTTCACTGTTTGTATTTTTCGTATCACATCAAGGCAGTTTCACTGGATGCTTTTTCACTGGCAAAAAAAGTTGACTGCAACTAATGTGCCATGGGTACATCTCTTCTTGCAGTTGTCATTACGTTGTATTTTATCACGGCTGGTTCTGATAAGGGCCACGGTGGCAAAATGCATCAAACATGAGAAATTTCTTCTGTTATCTTGATGAGGGCTTGTTGTCATGATGTAATGCTTTGTTTTTAAAATGCTTGTAACTTCTGAACAGGGACTTTTAATCCATAAACACAGTTCAGGTTATTGTAGGTGTGCTCACAACCGACATATTTTGCATCATTTCGGAGGTCCTTTGCATTTCAGAATCCCAAGACGTGCCACATCCACACTCTCGACTCAGTTGATGGCTTGTCGACTGCATATTTTGCTCAACCTCCTATAAACCACACTCAAACCCATCAATGTTTTGAATACTAGCCATTTGCAGGAAAAAATAGCCATAGCCTTGTCATAGCATTTACTTCAATGCAAAGTTTGCAATTTTTCTATACAACTTTGCTGTACTGCATTTCTATTGCAAGAGAAACGCTTCCTCAAAAATTTACCTGTTTCCTAAAGCTCTTGTTTATTGCGATCTCAGAGTGATATGACATACGGGTGTTTGCTTTGTGGCGCACAAAGACGTGCTTTAGCGTGTAAGCATTTTGTAGCAGTAAGGCTAGCGTTAATTACCATTTTACGTCTTGTTTTTCTCGCAGTGGCTTCTCCATCGAGCTGGGAGCTGCAGCCACGGTACTCCTCGCCTCGAATATCGGAATCCCGATCAGTACGACGCACTGCAAGGTCGGCTCCGTGGTGGCCATCGGCAGGGTCCGAGCCAAGGCCACAGTTCAATGGAAGCTCTTCGGTAACATCATCCTGGCATGGATTATAACCCTGCCTATAACGGCTGGACTGAGCGCAGCTCTTATGGCTGGACTGAGGCTCGTCTTATAATGATTACTGAATGCCACGTTGGCAAGGATGTGTAGATAAAACTGCAATTGTTATTTTTCCCATTTTTTTTTTCACTACCAGATATCTTTTCTGCTCTAGTGCATAGGTTCTGCTCGGATGACATGCAAAAATCTCCTTTGTTTCAGAGCCAGCTCTGAAATGACCCGACAATTCAGTCCTACCTCAAAGGTACGAAGGAGTATCACACGGATATGAAAAGGACTACAAACAGTAAAATCTCCTTGGTAGGGGACGGCCCTGTCATAGCAAGAAGTTGCATGTTGTGAGCAGGTCCTGTGAGAAATCCGGGATGAAAAAAACAGACGGGAGCTGCTGCCATGATTTTCCTGTGGAGATAAGATGGAAGATCCGTGCTGTCACAAACGGAGGCGATGATGGAGAGCCGTCTTCAGTCGGAATCGCCTAGATGGTTGTGTCTCGTCCGATGCTCTGCGAGAAGCGACGACTGGCAAAGAAGGCTGGCAAAGGACATCCCGGGCACATTCTTTTCTGTTCACTCAGCTGTCAGATGCGCCAATTTTTTTGACCGTTTCTGAGAATAACATGTGAAACTAGAGAGCACGCCAGGAAGAAAGGTTAAAGGTTAGGAGGGATAAAGGAACCAAACCAAAGGATAAGGTTTCCCGATCTTTCAGTGTGCTAAAAGTCAATCTTTGTTTTTTTAAACAGAATTTCTGACAATGAATTACTAGCCAATAGCAATGACCACATATTTTTTATTTTATCATTATTATTATTGTTCAGGTGATACGCCAATAGTGTATCACCTATTGTTTTTTTTTTTTTTTTTTTAAGTACTGCAAACTTTTATGCTGCCACCAGGACTGATGTTGTTCGCCACTGACTGATAAAATTTCAGAATTTTTCATTGACCATTGTTGGTTTGAATTGAAATTGCCATTAGTTGTACAAGGAAAGAGTTTTCAGTGTAAAGAGACACTGCTTTTAATACATGGTATAGGTGAGTATACACTGTTTATGAATCTCAGAACAAATTTCAAAGTTAACAAGTTACAAACAGGCTTTTGAAAACAAAACAAGTTTTTGTAGGTGTTATGTATTAAATGCCACTTAATGCATGAAATACAATTTCATGTACTGTACGAGCTGAAATTTTCGCGGTGGTTTTATTTTTGCGAATTTCGCGAATCGCCTTTAAACCGCGAAAATAACAACACTCGAAAATAACAACGTGCGAATAGATAAGTACAGTTAGACTTCGCAACCGCGAAATTAACAACACATGAAAATGTCCTCCTAGTAGCAATTCGCGAAAATATCTGTACGCGAAAATTTCAGCTCGTACAGCATATATGCAAAAGTAAGCAAGTGTTTCACTGCTTTTATAGTTATGTCCTACACCACACTTGGATGGTACTTTAGTCTGAGTGAGGAGAAAACAGATGGTACATTTACTTATATTATTAAGAAGTAAGGGGTTACAAAATCCTTTTCTTCAACACTTGCTGTGCAAACAGAAGTCACAGCATGGCTATCAAAATATCTACATGTATATGCATTGAAAATGCATTCTCACTTATTTCTATTAAAAGGAGTTGCTAAAAAAATAGAAAAAAAAATTGCAGGCACTTTCGTTCTTGCTTTTCATTCCCACTAGATTTTATTAGTCGGATTAAAGCCAAGAAAACAGAAAGAAAGATAGAAAGGAAGAAAGACTGAATTTAAAATATGAATAAAATAATGTACATAATCAAATGGGTTATTTGTTTTATAGATGGCCAGGCCGTAATGTCTGATGTCACGTGCACAGCCAGTTTGAGTCAAAGAATTTTTAGAGTCAAAGAATTTTTAGAGTCATAATGTGATGCCCTTGTAATGATTTATAGTGGTTCTCCATCAAACAGTTGAAAAAGTTAATGTAAAGCACTCAAATGAAATTGCCTTGAATATGATTGTGCCAAGTAAACATATATTTTGTTCATTCTCATCATTACAACCTATGAAATCAATAGTGACAGCCTCCCATGAGAACAGTTAGATAAGTTTTTGTCCATTAGATTAATGGTAACAAGTTGATGTATATCTGGTACTACTAGTACATGTCACCTGAAAGATTGCACATTTTTGACCATTTATGAATACATGACATGGAAAGTTAGTGGATGTTTAACATTTTTTTTTTTCTGTCTTTATTTTCTATCTGCCTCTCTATCTGCAACTCTAAAGCAAAATGTTTACTTCAAGGAATAGAAAGATATAAGATAGTTGCTGGCAACCAAAGTTTATTATAATGTGATACAGCTTGTGGCTGTTACAAAAGATGTATTGAATGCCATCAAAGATGGTAGTTTATGTTTGCATTAGAACTGCCATCTCATTTAATCCCATGTAGTCATGACTTTAGTAAAGGGCATGCACAGTCAGTACCTCATATAGTTCATTAAACATTCACACACTGTTGAATCATTCAAATGGGATATTTGTACTTAAAGTAATTGTGTTGCATACTGACATATTGAAACCTCTACTCTACATTGTACCAGAACTTGTAAAATACATTTCATACAATAAAAAGTGTTGCTGATTTTTTTTTTTTCAAGGTTCTTTGTGTACAAGTTGAATCTTTCCCTGCTCTCTACAACAAAGAATGTTGTACAGTACTTGTAAAGATATACATGTATCTCATGCTTCTGGTCAAGTGTTTGGGAATTATAATTTGCTTTCAGTCATACCAATATGCACATCTGGACACACACAATTAGTCACGCACAGCAAGATTCCCCATCCCCTTCCTCTCCCCCTTCAAAAAAAAAAAATAAATAGATAAAAAACAAACGAAAAACAAAAACAAACAAAAAACAAAAGACAGGCTTTCCCTTAACCCGTTGAGGACTGGCTGATTCTTCTACAACACGCATTTCCCGCTGACACTTGCCCGAGTATACTCTGGACACGATTCTCAAGGGGCTGAAGAGAAGTAGGCTTTAGCAATATAACATTTCCACCACATTTTAAACTGGCGATTATTCCAGACAACAATAGTGATTGTTGACAAAATGCTGGAGTTTGCTTTTCTTTTGATTTGTTTCAAGACCATATAATGTGTGGGACTCTTTTATCTGTTTACATTTTTCAAATGTTGTGTTTTCATGCACATGGTGTTTTGATTTTAGGGCAGTTTTGGTTCAGGTGTTTCCACTGCCCATAGAGTGACATGTAAGTCAACAAATGGAGGGACATTGAAAACAAAGTGACTCTGCCCTGTAATACTTCATCCATATCATGTGATACTTAAACAAAGACAAGACTACATGTACAGGTGGTACATGTATTTCATATTGCAGTGAAAGTGTTTCTTCAATGTTGGATTGGAATTCAATGTATTGTTTACTTCTTTTTTTTGGGGGGGGGCATGTGGGTGGGGCATGGGGGGGGGGGTTGATGGAGAGGAGGAGTTAGAACTTAGTAGACATGTGATTAGACACATTGGTCTAATTAAAGCTTTGACGAGGGAAGGCTTTTGGGCAGACCAAGTGCATGCCAACGGTATTTTGTATTGGCACGCTTGAGTTTGAGATCGGCGACATTGTACCATGTGAATGTGCATTCAAGGCAACTGAAATACAAGAAGATGAAATACTGTACGTAGGTTATTCTGGAGCAGCAGTGTATTGCAGAAATGACTGAAGTTCATTCTTGCTTTTTGGTTTATCTTTCTTTGATTATTCTCAACTGTATTTTTTTATTATTATTTTTTTTTTTTGTCTGAACAAGGGTACATAATCATGTCCTCTTCAGAGAGAGATACAATGTAGACAGCAGTATGACAGGAAAAAAAAGACCACCAAATACCTCATCTGTACAGCATTAACACGTAGAAAGAGAATTTGACAATAGTAGGTCTTATTCGGTGCAGAAATAATGAGTGTACATTGTGTGATAATTGGACATTGCCAGGATTTGACTGAGCTGGAATTATCATTATGTAAATATTCTTTAACAGATGAATTTGACTGACTTTGTGTGGTTGTACAGTTGTTGTTTTTTGTGTTTTTTTTTCTTCATTTTTTTTTTCTTTTAGATCTGAGATGACTTTTGCTTGTGTGGATGTTTTGTGTCATGTATGCATCTGAGGTTTTTTTCCCCCTTACCCCCTTCTTTTTTTTTTTTTTTTTGGTCTTGCACTACTTCTATGCAGTCAAAGGAACTTTTGTTTGTCATGGTAGCACCGATGTAGTGGTGGTACAATGTAAATCATTAGTGACTGCTACCTCTATTGTACATGGTTAAAAGTCTATTGTTCACCAGATTCTTGTGTACAACTTGTCAAAAAATGGTCCAAGTGCAAATTTTAACGTACTTGGCTCGCTGCGGATTTTAGTGAAAGGGCGTTAGTTTCCTCAATCTGAAAACTAATTGCAAAGATACAGCACTTTTTATGGGTATTTTGTTCACTATGTTTGTGTACTTTGTTGTGGGTGTCCTCTGCATGAAAAATATTCTATATTGTTGTTATTTGCTGTTTTTGTTTTGGGGTTTTCTTTATTTTAGTCGGAGAAAAGTCATTTTGTGATAAGGAATTTGCTTGGAAATGTGTATGTGGAGAGCTCTCCATGATTTTAATGCCAAAAATCAGGGTAGATGAACTTTGACCTTTGCCCTCTTACCTAAGAAGTATTTCTACAGCCGTGGATGTTGTGTGTTTGGGAGTTGAAGATGAGGAGGAATCACAACTTCATAGCTTTATATTTGATGTATCGTTGTTATACATTGTTGTTGTTTTTTTTCAGCTAGTTAAAGCTGTCACATAACAGTAACTGTAGAAACAGTTATATGAAAGTATGATGATATAATATGGTACTGTAAAAGTGGAAATTTTCGCGGTGTTGAAATTTTTGCGCATTTCGCGCAACCAGAAGCTGGCGGGAAAATAAAAGCACGCGAATATTTTTGCGTGCCATGTGTTCCAGTACTTGATATCTTGTCTAAAAACACATGAAACTCTTCTTACAGGGCCAAGCGTTAAAAATTAGCTGTGCGAAAATATCCACTTTTACAATACCGGTATATTGCAAAGTTGTCCCTGCACTTATATGTATCATTCTTATCCCTCTTCTACAGCCACCCCTCCCCCTACCCCTCCTCCTCCCCCTCTGGCTCACAAGATCCTGTTATATACCCAAGAGCATTGGGCCATGGACTGAATACAACCATTGATGCACACCATGTACTGCATTTAAGAAACAGACAACCTTAAAGGAACTATACAGTGTTTCATGTTGCCGTTACAAAATAATGTACAATGTACAATCACTACATGTAGTACATTATTGTTTGACTGTGTGAGTCACTGTCTGTGTAATTGTCTAGGAATTAAGTCCATGTTTCAGTATTTTTGGTAGCTCCATGGTATTAAACATCAAGTATCCAAATGCATTTACTAAGCAACTGCTAGTATTATAATGTAGGTATGAATGTACTTCTTGAATCGTACAGTATGTATGTGCAAAGCTACCCATTTCTGTTTGTGACACAAAAGAAGTACATGTATAAAACATTAAAACACTGTAACCATTAGCCTTTTCGAAGTGTGTGCAAAAGGGTATGATATAGATTTTTTGTTCGTTGCTTATCTTTGACTTGTCTACAGCCAATGAACACTGAAATGACCATTTTTGCCACTTGCGAGGTTTTTTTATTTCATTTTATTTTCTTTTATTCCATTCTGGTTTTTAATGCATTGTGACAGACCATGGACAGTAGCTTTCATATGATAGTTAGGAACAATAATGCAGATCAAATCACCCCTATGTGTGAAGAAAAGGAACTTCACCTAGATGCCAGGGTTCATGTTTTTGATTGTTTATTGTGCTTTCTGTTTGCAGATGCATTTTTAGTGTCTATTTGTGTTTGGTATACATCTACCATTCACCTTCAGAAAGGAGTTGACTTAATGATTTGTACTAATACATACTGTACTTCATTCTTTGCCTTTTGAAAGTTATGAATTACTAGTATGTGATAAGAACAGTACATCAAGTTGTATTTATTAATGCATTTGTTTATTTCACTTTTTTTTTCTTTGTGTGTAATGCATTTGTTTATTTCACTTTTTTTTTTCTGTGTGTGTAATAGTAAATCAAGCAGTCTCTTTATTGAATTTCTTTTTTTTTTATTCATGAACTTATTATGTTTTCACTTTAGTGTCGATACCCTTACTTTGGCAAGTATTAAAGAGCTACTGCCACTGGTCGTGCATTAGCGTTCGTCCCTCTATTTGTGTAATTTGTGTTGTGACATTACCACACTCAACCGTGCTGCATAAGTGGTTACAATAAAAATGTGTTTGAATTTCTTATTACATGTAACATAACCTGTTCCCTGGTGTTTTTCTTTGCAAAGTGTTGTTGGTTGCAGAAGGTAGTTAGTGACATTGCTTCCGAATCTGAGTTGTGTGCCTGAAAGCGATTAGAGTGCATGTTTTGTTTGGATGCCAAGTTGTAAAGCAGAAACATTTACAGTATACATCTAACTGAAAGAAGCACAGAGTCTAGATGGAGACGTGCCTACCCAGTACTACATCTAAATTGCAATTCCAAATGTAAAATTATTGTACATGTACACAAGTTTGCTCATTGCGACAAGTGGTACAACTTTACTCCTGTCACTTGCTTCCTTTTGCTGGGTGTTCAGAGTCAATGAGAGAGAGAGAGAGAGAGAGAGAGAGGGAGAGAGAGAGAGAGAGAGAGAGGGAGGGAAGGAGAGGCAGGCAGACAGACAGTGGACCGGTGGAATGTGATGGGGTACTTGTATACGTACACCATATTTTACATTTATTGTAGAGGCTGCACAGCTAGTGCCCGAAATCTTGGGGGGGGGGGGGGAATTTTCTGCAGTTCTTCACACTTTTCGATTCCAAAGAAGAAACAAACAAAAACAAAACAGCCACAATTGTGAACAAGAATAAATAACAATACTGCCCTACTTTGGCAAAAGGAAGCAAGTGACAGTCATATCATATGAGGTTGTAACTTGCTTCCTTTTGCCAAAGTATTTCAGATTTGTAGCAAACATGAACAATCTGGCAAAAGGAAGCAAGTGATAATCATATGAGAATGTTACTTGCTTCCTTTTGCCAAAGTATTATAGATTTGTAGCTGTCACAAATGTACACAAAAGTAGTTATGTACATGTATCAAGGCTGTATGCATGGTTGTTTAATGTGTATGTACACAGGTAGACCAGATTAATGGAGAACATTCTATATGATATAGATATAGTACATACAGGCTGACCAGATCAGTGGAGAATTTTCTATGTAGTATACAATGTAGCTACAGTAGGTGTACATGTATGCATGTGACAGGAAATACATTATAGCTCACTCAATCTAGAATGATTTAACCCATTCCAGAAAATTCTGGGAAGTGCTGGCTGAGTGAGGCACTGCCCTTGTAACCCAATGTGATTGGTAGTTAATTTTGGCAATGATGTTATGCACATATTAGGAAGTGAGTCATCCAGGATTCCTGGAATTTGGACTTGCTAGTATGTTCAGGTATGTAGCCCCAGGTTGGAGAAAATTACAGAATGTACTAGAAAGGGGTGAATGGATAGTATATAAGCAGGAGAAATTCTGAGGTAGGCAGAGTACCCAACACCTCTGCTCTGAGAGTTACGTCACTTTTGGCTCTGAAGCGACTTGTTATAGTCAGTCCTGTGTTACCTGCTGACCTGCTATACAAACTGTGTTTGTGGAGATAAGGCCTGGAAGACATTTTGCTTGCAGAGAATTAATTTGCCTACGTTGGAGATAGACTCCATATTTTAGTGTCAACGGACATTATTACGGCAAAGCTGTGACGGGCTGGATTCCTTGCTGGACATTATAAAGTGAATCATCATTCAACGCATCAACTGGACGTGGTCGTCATAACTTTTGGATTTTGCACGTTTCGCCGTGGACATACATTGTGGATTTTACCCCGGATTAATAACGAGGATTATCACAACCTGCGCCTCTGGATTTACGTCTGAGGTATCATTCATCGGTGCATCGCGGATCATTCATCTGTGCATCGAACATCGTATCTGGACACTGTCAAAGGGTTACTTGCTTTCAAATTTTGGACTGTAATGCACGTAAGTGATTCTATTACCGAGTTGTAATTGTTTGTATTGATCGTTATTGTACTGATGTGAAAACCGATTACGAGTCTGTACCCACAATATCACTGTTAATAAACCGCCTGAACATTAGTTGATTGTTTCTTTTGTGCGATCATTCTCAGAGTGATTTTGGTCGTAACAAAATTGGGGGCTTGTCCGGGAAGTGAATTTAAAGCCAAAACTTAGAATTTGGAACGTTCCGGAATCCAGAATATTGTTACAGACAAAATACCAGTGAGTTGATTGTTCTATTGCATATTGTGTGTAACACATGTGACAATGTCAATCAGTACAATGGATGTTCAGGCATTTGTTCAGAGGACAGATTTGTCCCTCAAAGATTTGCAAAGGTTACGCAAATGTGATTTGACTGCTATTGCACAGCATTTGAATGTAGATGTTCCACAAGGTGTAAGAAAGGCAGAGATTCTTGACTTAGTAGCTGGTCACATGGAGCTCAAAGAAGAAATTGACTCTCCAGATCAAGCTCAAATTTCGGACCAAACACGGCTTGAGCTTGCTAAATTGCAAATGAAGGAGAAAGAAATGGAACTAGAGAAAGAGAAGATGAGATTGGAAATGAAGGAAAGGGAAAGAGAAAGAGAAATTGAAATGAAGAAACTTGAAATTGAAGAAAAGAAAGTGGAGCAACAAGTGAAATTGCGTGAGATGGAATTGACTCATGCACAGACTGTTGAAAATCATGAAAGGGCTCCCTCTGGATTTGATTTGGCCAAGAACATTCGAAGTGCCAAAGTTTGAAGAAAACAGAGTTGATGCATATTTTGTGTCATTTGAGAAGGTGGCTAACAGTTTGAACTGGCCACAGGAATTTTGGCCCTTGCTCCTTCAAAGTGTGTTTGTCGGCAAAGCAGCCGATGTGTACTTATCTCTCTCTGAAGAGCAATCACGTGACTATGCTACAGTCAAGAAAGCAGTGTTGAATGCATATGAGTTGGTGCCAGAGGCATACAGACATAAGTTCAGAAATTCGTACCGCAAACCAGGCCAGACACATGTTGAGTTTGCTCGTGAAAAAGAAATGATGTTTGATAGGTGGTACAGATCCCTGAAAGTGGATCAGGACTTTGATAACCTACGTGAGGTTGTTCTCTTGGAAGAATTCAAAAAGAGTGTTGCTTTCAGTGTGAGGTCACATTTGGATGATCACAAAGTGACAAGTTTGCATAAAGCAGCCTTGATGGCTGATGAGTATGAGCTGACCCACAGAAATGACAACAGACCACCTTTCAGGAATTTCTCTGGAAATAAGAGAGACAAAAATCAGTCGAGCAATCCAAAGAATGCTGGTTCTGAAAAAGGCACGAGTTCTGAAACTTCATCGGCACCAAAGCCTCAATCTGACAAAGGGTCCAGTACAAGTGCAAATGTCATCAAATGTTTTCACTGTAACAAGACAGGGCATGTGAAGTCACAGTGTTGGAAGTTGCAAAACAAAACAAAGAAGGACATGGGATTTGTCATGTCAAAAAGTGTCCTACCCGAAAATAGTGTCCCGTTCAGTGAAACACAGGCCATTGAAAGTCGATCTCCCAAATTCAAAGATAGGACTAAGCAGGTGGATGAGAGCTATCGTAGCTTTTTGTTTGATGGTGAGGTGACCCCATGTACTTCTGGTGAGGCAGGTAAGCCAGTAGTCATCCTGCGGGATACGGGGGCCTCTCAGTCGTTGATGGTGGATGGTGGTATGACTTTTCCACCAGATAGTGCAGTGAATGCAAAAGTCTTGATTCAGACTGTTGATGGCAGTTATATGTCAGTTCCGCTGTATAGAGTGGATTTGAAGTGTGACCTAGTTTCTGGTCCTGTGACTGTTGGAGTTGTTCCTGAGTTGCCCATGGCAGGCATTGACTTCTTGTTGGGGAATGACTTGGCTGGGGACAAGGTGGTTGCGTCTCCAGTTGTTTCGGATAAACCAGTGGTGGTTGCTGAAACTGAGCAGTTGCAGGAGGAGTTTCCTGGGATTTTCCCAGATTGTGTTGTGACTAGGTCTCAGGCTCGTAGAGCTGTTCAAGATGATGCGGATTCTGTTGATGTGGAGGAGAATTCCGGTGTTTGGTTGGCAGAAACCTTTTTCAAGGATTTGAATGATGGGGTTGCTGTATTAGGCTCCGAGGCTAACAGTGATGGGCTGTTTAGCAAGTCTTCCTTGGTTGAAGCACAGCAGGCAGACTCTGAGTTGAAAGGCTTGTCTCAGACGGCGTGTTCTGAGGCTGAGGCTGAAAAGGTCCCTGAGTGCTATTATGTCAAAGATGGCATTTTGATGAGGAAGTGGAGACCTCCCCATAGGCCAGCTGATGAGGATTGGACGGTGGTCCGTCAAGTTGTTGTCCCTCCCAGTTACCGCGGTGAGATCTTGAGGATTGCTCACGAGTTACCAGTTGGCGGCCATTTAGGCATCAGAAAGACAAAGGATCGGATCATGAGGCATTTTTATTGGCCAGGGTTGAATGTGGATGTGGCTGAGTTTTGCAAGACTTGTCACACATGTCAGGTGGCTGGTAAACCACAGCATTCAGTGAAGCCGGCGCCATTGATTCCGATACCTGCGTTTGACGAACCATTCAGTCGGGTTTTAGTCGACTGTGTTGGACCTTTGCCTAGGACTAGGTCAGGTCATAAGTACCTCTTGACAATCATGGATATGTCTACACGGTTTCCAGAGGCTATCCCATTGAGAAATATCACTGCCAAGACTGTGGTAGATGCTCTAGTGCAGTTTTTCACTAGGTATGGGTTGCCCAAGGAAGTGCAGTCTGACCAAGGGTCAAATTTCATGTCAGGCATATTTCAAGAGGTGATGTATCGTTTGGGTGTGAAGCAGCTGAAGTCGTCAGCTTATCATCCCCAATCCCAAGGTGCGTTGGAGCGCTACCACCAGACCCTAAAGACAATGATTAGGGCATTTTGTGAGGAATATCCCGAGGATTGGGATAAGGGCATCCCTTTCCTGCTGTTCGCGACGAGGGACTCCCCAAATGAGTCGACGGGTTTCAGCCCATTTGAGTTGGTGTACGGTCATGAAGTTAGGGGCCCACTGAAGCTCATCAAAGAGAAATTCATGACTGAGGATGATGAGGTCCACCTACTTGACTATGTGTCAAAGTTTCGTGAAAGGCTTTCAAAGGCTTGTGAGGTAGCTAGGGAACACTTGAAAGTGTCACAAGACTCTATGAAGAGAAAGGCAGACAAAAATGCCAAAGCCCGAACCTTCAAACCAGGTGACAAAGTTCTTGTACTGCTGCCCATACAAGGTGAACCACTGAAAGCCAAGTTCAGTGGCCCATACTGTGTCAAAAAGAAACTCAATGATGTGAATTATGTGATCAGTACACCAGACAGGAGCACAGATCAGAGAATGTGTCATGTCAATATGTTGAAAGAGTGCTATGACCGAAAGTCAGTTGGTGTGACATGGGTAGTGGATAGCACAGTAGAAGTTAAGGGTGAAAAGTTTTCACCGCATATCACTTACAGTGTATGTGTCTAGCTTATCCATTACTGATGCATGCAATTTGAGTTTGACATGATTGTACAAGCTTTGAGAATCCAAGATATATCAATGTAACTGGTATCCATGAAAAGAGAACATGGAATCAATGCAGCTTTTCGAAAGGCATGTGATAGTATGTGATTATGGTTGTTTGAGTTGGATTTTACCTCACATTCGTTGTAATAACAATGAGAAATTGTGAAGGTAAAAGAAACCCTTGCTACGGCAAGGCTTTCTTTTTCCCATGGGGGATGGTGTCACAAATGTACACACAAGTAGTTATGTACATGTATCAAGGCTGTATGCATGGTTGTTTAATGTGTATGTACACAGGTAGACCAGATTAATGGAGAACATTCTATATGATATAGATATAGTACATACAGGCTGACCAGATCAGTGGAGAATTTTCTATGTAGTATACAATGTAGCTACAGTAGGTGTACATGTATGCATGTGACAGGAAATACATTATAGCTCACTCAATCTAGAATGATTTAACCCATTCCAGAAAATTCTGGGAAGTGCTGGCTGAGTGAGGCACTGCCCTTGTAACCCAATGTGATTGGTAGTTAATTTTGGCAATGATGTTATGCACATATTAGGAAGTGAGTCATCCAGGATTCCCGGAATTTGGACTTGCTAGTATGTTCAGGTATGTAGCCCCAGGTTGGAGAAAATTACAGAATGTACTAGAAAGGGGTGAATGGATAGTATATAAGCAGGAGAAATTCTGAGGTAGGCAGAGTACCCAACACCTCTGCTCTGAGAGTTACGTCACTTTTGGCTCTGAAGCGACTTGTTATAGTCAGTCCTGTGTTACCTGCTGACCTGCTATACAAACTGTGTTTGTGGAGATAAGGCCTGGAAGACATTTTGCTTGCAGAGAATTAATTTGCCTACGTTGGAGATAGACTCCACATTTTAGTGTCAACGGACATTATTACGGCAAAGCTGTGACGGGCTGGATTCCTTGCTGGACATTATAAAGTGAATCATCATTCAACGCATCAACTGGACGTGGTCGTCATAACTTTTGGATTTTGCACGTTTCGCCGTGGACATACATTGTGGATTTTACCCCGGATTAATAACGAGGATTATCACAACCTGCGCCTCTGGATTTACGTCTGAGGTATCATTCATCGGTGCATCGCGGATCATTCATCTGTGCATCGAACATCGTATCTGGACACTGTCAAAGGGTTACTTGCTTTCAAATTTTGGACTGTAATGCACGTAAGTGATTCTATTACCGAGTTGTAATTGTTTGTATTGATCGTTATTGTACTGATGTGAAAACCGATTACGAGTCTGTACCCACAATATCACTGTTAATAAACCGCCTGAACATTAGTTGATTGTTTCTTTTGTGCGATCATTCTCAGAGTGATTTTGGTCGTAACAGTAGCAACCAAACAAAGAAAAAAAAAATGGCAAAAGGAAGGAAGTGACAATCATATCATAAGGATATTACAGTATACTTGCTCCGTTTTGCCAAAGTATTTCAGATTGTGTGTGAATATAAATGATTTGGCAATGGGAATCAAGTGACAATCATATCATGAGGTTTTAACTTGCTTCCTTTTGCCATTTTTTTTTTCATGCAATTTTGTGCGCTTGCTTCCTTTTGCCACCCGAATATCTCAGAAATAGGCCAAAATTGTAACTTGGATTTTTCAGTTAAATAGAGCATGCCTCAAATGCCAAATCAATAAAAAAAAGTCTATATCCATAAAAATGTCACTTGCTTCCTTTTGCCAAAGTAGGACAAAATAAGTACATGTACGATTACTTCTCGGGGGTTCTGCTCCGAGATTCTTTTCATGGGGGGGGGGGGGGTGGATCACCTCTAAGTAATCTCACAGTGCTGCCAATATCGGAAACTAGTTGATAGTGAGACTCCCATAAGCCAATGCTATAATTTAGGAGTCAAAATGAGTGAGATCAATAGAAATGCATGCAAATGAAATAAAGTTTTAGAGTGAGAAAGGACCAAAATGAGTGAGTCTCACTCTCAATGAGTGAGAGTTGGCAGCCCTGGGCCCCGTTGCAAGAAAGTTGCAATCAATTGCAAATAATTGCTCATTTTGAAACAACCATTCTGATTGGCTCGGGGTCTGCCCTATTAAGAAGACATGCATGCAACAATGATTTTGATTGGCCAGTGACAATCAGTTGCAAGTTGCGTTTAAACGCAAAATTTCTAGAAACGGGGCCCTGATCTCATCAAGTCAGCACTACATCGTGCGCATGGTTCAGTAAGAAGTCGTGTAAATGACATACTGTATCATCTCAACCAATGGTCCTTATTAACTATGATAATTAACTCTGCTCTGCTCTTCTGTACTGCATTGTATTTGATAGCAGTATAAGCAGACACAACAGAGAAAAGAGGAAGAGCAGCTACTGTAATTACATTGTCATAACAAATTTAGATATACAGCGCATTATCAACAACTGAACTCGGTTCCCAGCACCACCACCACAACACTGCAGCCACATCAGATACTCCATCTTTTGTGTAAATTGAAGCTCGCAAGAAATGACTGGCAATCCAAATTATAAGAATGGTGTGTGAATTGTACTTTGCAGAAATATCTGTAGAGGTTAATGATTTTCCGTCCGATATCATCTCAATTCTTGAATGTAAAATCTCTCGTGTAAGAAAAATGATAGCCAATCCGGACTATAAAACACCTGTGTTTACGGGAGATGTCACTGTATCCTATGAAAGCTCGGGTGAATATCAATTTTGCGAGTGACGTGTTATAAACTCGTAATGTTAAATTTATGACCAGAAGCTTTATGTTTCTTTAGTCTGTCGAAGAAATCATAAAAACAAATTAAAAAAAAAATGTCTCAATGAACGGACCACTTTATACTTTACAGACTTTCTTTGTGTTTGTTGTTTGGGACTGGTTTGTGTGTGTGTGTGTGTGTGTGTGTGTGTGCATGTACACTGTGCATGGTACGAGGCCAATGATCGGAGATCACGCAGGTCATACCAGGAGCACGATCACTGCTAGGAAGAAATTGCTGCCATACGAAGTTGAAAACGGCCGTAGATGGAGTAATTCCTCCTTTACGAACTGTAAAGTTGCAGGGTTTCCAGCTTTACCGGCTGCATAGCCAGTGAGATGAGGTGTCTCCTCCCCTCCCCCCCCCCAAAAAAAAAAAACCAAAACAAACAAACAAACAAACAAACAAACAAACAAAACAAAAACATGTGAGAACTTCTTGGGTTTTGATGGTGTTAATGGTGCAATTTGGTGCATTTATTTGATATGTTTACATACGTTAAACAGTCCTCCTGGTTTGAATTAGGTAGCAGTATTTTGAAGTCGATATTAAATATCGACTATTATAACAAAACAGAGATTTTAAAACAATTTCTATGTTAAAGTATTCATTCTTACAATAAAAAGTCCCGGTATAAAAACGTACTAGAAACGCTAATGGAGAAAATCGGTGTAGAGGCAATAATTTTCCGTTTCCATCACAGCGATGCTATTCACTTTCATTTTCTTCATTTCCCCGGAAATCACGCAAGCGTCTTTGAATTTACAAAAATAATGTACTGGAGAGAACAGTATGGATGATTTTGAACCAATTAGACATTTTGATTTGAATATTAATACCGGTTGCTTTGTGCTTTCCATTTTGTAGTGGATACTGATATTGTATTCATTTTTAGATAAGGACAGAAATTATGTGTTTTTTTTTCTGTTTAATTCAGTTCGATTCGATTTGATTCATTTAAATTCAATTATTTTGTCATAAAAAAAAAAACGCCTGCAAAATCGCAAAAGTTGTTTCAACTTAAAAAAAAAAAGGTTCCTCTAGACTTTTGTTTGTAATAAGATTCGTCCTTTCTCTATTCTTCATTGTCTTTCTATAATAGGTTTTCCCGGACAATTTCGTAAAATTGTCATTCATTTTCATGCAATCTGCATTCAAATTCGTATGTTTAAACGATTTCACGTTTAATGCTTTCAGATTCGTTTTCGGGCACCCAAATTAGTGGTCACAAGTTCAAATTTAGATGTAAGCATTCAATTTCGTGTTTGGGCATATATTTCGAAGTATGTGCTTTCAAATTCGCGCGATGGGCTCGATAAGCACATAAAAGCACTTTCAATTTCGTTTTTGAGCAATCGAATTTTACAATGCCATGGGGAGCATTGAATTTCGTAATGCACGTGTTCTTATAAATAAGTAAGAGCGATTATGTCCAGCTAAACATTGAATGAGACTTTTATTTTCTATCTTAAATTTCATCATCATGTGAGCTGCAGCCTTTGTTCATGTGAACAGCCATAGTTTTTTTTTTATTAACATATTACATAAATTTCAATATAAAACCCTTATTTTTCCACATCACATGGCTTTCTTTATCCCTAATTTACAGTTTATTTTCACTAAGATTATCATAAATTACTGTGTTTATAATTTTCATTTGACATCTGTAATATGAACTTCATTTTACATACTTATTTGCATCATTGTGTGATCCACATGTGGGCGTTTTGAACATTCAATTCAAAACGCAAAACAAGTTAAGCACTTTTTAGTCGACATCACGCAGGTTTAATTTGAATGATATTTTTATGAACTTGTTTAACCATATTCGAATTTGAATGCTCGGAAAGAGGTTGTGACAGGTGGAGACGAAATTGAATAACCACTCCCTGCCGAAAATATATGCCCATTCGATGAATTAGAATGCTCAAATACGGAATTGATTGCCGAATTTGTCAATTTGAAGGAAGAAAGTTAAAACAATTGTGAATGACGGTATTTTGATGCCTGAGCAAGTTTGACGAAAATGAATACTTCTTATATAAGTCTGAAAGACAAAACAATGAAATTGGCCGGAAAAACCTATATAAAAACTTGTCTGTAGCAGACTATATTTTACGAAGTGTTGAATTCCTATGAATAGCAGCTAAGCAAACCCATGTCATCGGTGTGTTCAAGGACCCAAGGAAGGCATTCGACATTCTTGACCACACTATTCTTTATACTCAATTAACATTACAAGATTGTCTAGACAACCCCAAAGAGTTTTAATGATAGCATTACTTTTACAAAAGAAAGCCACAGTAGCGTATTAGATGCAATAACTCGGGTTTTCAGGATCATTCAGATCGCGTATCCGCAGAATATCAATAAAAAACACACTCAAGGTAAATTACATTATTTTTGTCTACATGACAGTCAGTTACCATTTTCTTTGTCTTCTTCATCTCAGTTGAACAGGGACACACCGTGTCAGGGTTCCCACAGCCATGGAAAATCCTGGAAAATCCTGGAAAAATTTGTAGTCATGGAAAGTCAGGGAGAAGTCAGGGAATTTGGAAAATTTGTGAAAAGTCATGGAAAAGTCATGGAATTGCATTTACCTCTTGGCTATGGCAGCTTTCCAGTTTGTCGCAACTCTCACCCTGTGATCATACTCTGGTATTATAATTGTTGTTCATGATTTCCATTTTTCCCAGTTTTGTGACATCCCAAATTCTACATAACTCCCGGGACATATACTAATGATAATAGATGTACATGTCATGAGTAAGATAGTGGGTGGAACGGATGGCTGTGAGGGGAGGTGGAGACCATCATAACGTGTCTGATTTCGGAAACCGTGAGAAAGGAAATCATGAAAAGCAGCAATTTAGTCATGGAAAAGTCATGGAATTCTGTTTTGAAATTTCTGTGGGAACCCTGCATGTACACCCTAATCCTACAAGACAAAAAAAAAAAAATGTATCGTATTTTTGTTTAAAGAACGCTGTAAGAACAATGCTGCACCCCAAATATCAACGATGCTATTAATACAGTGCACTCCCGTTATAACGAACACGGTTATAACGAAATTCCGGTTACAATGAAGTAAAAATTCAGACCGCAACATAATCCACTCTGGGCATATTTATTGTTTGTTCGGTTATAACGAAATTTCGATATAACGAAAGAAAATCGCTGGTCCCGAGGACTTCGTTGTAACGGGAGTCCACTGTATATGTTTTCCCGCTCAATTTCATCAGATTTGCATTCGATTTAACAATGCGATCATTCAAGTTCGAGTGAATTTGAACGATCAGTGAGATCAACATTAAAGAAGGTAAATAGTTCATTCGATTTAATTTTATCAGCATGCGATTTCATGAGTTCCTCAAATTATCGTGTAAAAAGGCGTTCAAATTAAAAATGCGAGTACAACCCATTCAAATTCCCATCAGCGAAGGCAAACATTTATAACATAGGGACAGTGTTTTCGTTGTTGTTTACACAATTTTGTAATTACTCATTTGTTTGAATATGCAAACTCGATATATCTTGAAATGAGACTTTTGCCTGATAAAAGCTAATAGCTCGTATAACTCCACATTCTAACACTTATTCATACACGACTTAAACGGTTGCTATAGAGCAGAGTGGACATGAATATCTCGAATAAGGACAGAATTAGTGAGTATTAAAACATATACAACAAAATGGTCCTAAAGTCGCGCAGGGTCGAAGCCGTGAAAATCGAGTTTGAAGTCAAAGCATCAAAATTGGTCAAAACTTAAGATTTTCTGAATTTGACATATTATTAGAGTCTGACATGTCTTCTATCATCTATCGAATTTTTGAAGGAAAATGATTAAAGGAAAGACCAAAAAATAGCGTTTTTCTGGGCCATGTTTTTTTTTTTTTTTTTTTTTTTTTTTTTGGCGTTTCAACGAAGCAGAGACGGGTTCGAACATTTGGATTGAGCGCCACACGTAGGCTCCGCCCCTAACAACAACCAGAGTGATCTCATTGGTCAGTTTGCTGCTTGCCGCTAACCGAAGCGTGAAGCTCGCACACTGCCCAGTCGACTGGTGCGTGCTAGCGGGGTGCGCTATGCATCCTGGTCACTGATTGGTCGGTGAGGAAACCGCCGACGCTGTGTTTGAACGAGCATTTCGGGGGTTGCTAGGGCTTACCTTCTATTGTCCGGAGGTGAATACTGACTTGCGTGTCCCTTGATCGTGATTGCTTCGCAAGGAGAACTTTTAGGGCGCTTTTCTCGAAACAGTGATTTCCTAGACGTCTCGTCATGCTCTCTTTTAAACATCGATATCTCCGCAGCCGATTATTTTTATAAGATGTGTTATATATCAATTTGAAGCAGGAAGATTAGGGAATTGTGTCATGCAATTTTCAAATAATCGACCGCGCCCGACTTTAGGATCATTTTGTTGTAGCGGGTCACATATTATTATGACAATCAGCAAGACTATATCACTGGCGATACCCTTATATGAAACAGGTCTACAGCTGAGCCGATTTATGGTAACTTAATGATAATGAACATGGGAAAGACAGGAAAGGAATCCCAAATATAGACATACATGTGTAGATTTATAGAAGAAATTCTGAGATATAGTATGGCCATTCCCTGTAATCCACAATGCTGTCTGGGGATAGATTGAAAGTGGAATAAAGGTCGACAGCTAGAAAGAAATACATCATATGCCAACTCCATATCACTAACACCATCAATGATGAATTAACAAAAAGGCAACACAAATGGTTCGGCCATGTTATTCGGATGACAGAGAACCGATTGCCCCTGAGGGCATACAGGAACAACTTTGACACTCCCAGACCGCCTGGATGCCCTCCATTGCGCTGGAGTGACCAGATTAGAAGTAGGATACAGGATGCTGAGGGACTGGCCAGGGATAGAGGCATATGGAGGAGGGTTACCCGAGGGAGCGTAAGGGGACACCACGTCCTGTGCAATTAAGTCAAGTCAAGATTAAATAAAATTCTGAAATGAAAATGAAATGCTATAATCTAGTATACAATCACAGCGGAAAAAGGACTAGTGAAAACGCGTTTAAACTTGTTTATGTGAATTGAATTTGAATGTTCAAAGTGCGAAGTTGTGTTCCTATAAATGAAATTGAAATTTAGCACCTGGGACGAAATTAAACGTCTGTCCAGCTGCCATGACATTGAATTTTGAGTCGTTAAATTGAATGAACTTCTTTCTTAATTGAATGAAAAAAAATTAAAGGGAATGACATGAAACGATATTGAATGCTCACAGAATGAAAATGAACCGTGTTATCAGATCAGTGACCAAAATCGCTTGAATCTGAACGCCTTTTCATTAATTCGAATGCAAGTCTGTTGAAAGTAAGTCTGATTGAGTGGGGAAAACCTATAGTATGTTGATGCATGTGTGCTGTACATAAACTTCCCTCCTGTAAATGTTACTGGACTTGGTCTCTTACGTAACCAATGACCGGCCACAACCTGGCATATTTTATTACAAAACAGTACATCTATCGCACCTGTGGGTGAAAAAAGAAGAGAAGAACCTGCCATGGTATGCATAATTGTGACCCCAGGTTATACATTGTGTGTATAAAGTAGGCAACCTTCTCCGACAGCAGTCAAACCTCTTGATATTTCCCTCTTCCCATTTTTTCTTTCTATCCTGTCTTTAAGCAACTCACTCTTTCATTCTATTTCTTTTCTTCGTAATGTATTATGTGTAAGGGCTGCAAGCAAGCAAGCCCTTCTGTATTATTCATTGTACCACGTATACACTTTTATCATACAACATTGAAAACAATGTATGTGTGCATACTATGTGTGTACACGTACAATGATGCGAAAACTAATAGATCAAATCAAAATCAAAATCAAAATCAAAATCAAAATCAGAATAAAGCCAGTATTCTACATGCACAATGATTAAATGACGGAGAACCCACTGAAAAGAGGCATGGGGTTTGAGAGTTAGATATACATACAACGTATAATGAATAATCAACTATGAAAATATACTAGAGAAAAGTACTTATGCTCAAAGAGTATGCCTCCTGAAGGTGTAAGGGCAAGACGTACAATCATGTATTATTACAAGTATATTATTACTTCTTCTTCTTCTTCTTCTTTTAATCCTAGGAACTGGCATGTTTTTTTCCCAATTTCTAGGGAGATCATCAAGTGGCGCCTTGGAAATGAAAAAAAAAAAAGGATAAACAAACAAATAAACAAACAAACACACAGAAAAAAAAAACCGAAAACGGAGTACACAAGAGTGAACAGTATTTGAAATTTGATATGAAATTGATTTGACACTAACCTTAAATCGTGCAGCAGGTTGTAATTTTGTCCACTTTGCGGATATCATCGTTATCAGAGAGATAATAAAGGTGCTATATGGAAAGCACGGCTTCAAACTATTGCAGAAAACGGACCAGGGTTCTTTTTTTTTTCCTGATTTGTCTAAGGATGGTTGCACTGAACTCTATAGATGAAGCATAACTGCTGGATGTCACAACACAATATAGTGACAGGACAAAAGAAAATGAATAGTAGCGTCTTCAGATTTCTCATTAAGATTATAGCCAAATGAATTCTCTGCTCAGCTTTCTTGCGTCCACTGCAAAACTTAAGAAAAAGAAATGAGAGAAATAGGAGAGAGATAGAAAAAAAAGGAGAGAGAAAGAATCGGAACAAAAGAAGTATATGGTCAGTGATGGTCGAAAAGGGAGGTTCATGAACACACCATCATTCTATTTTATTCCTTTTAACTCGGTTTAATACTTTTTTTCAGGTAGTATATATATATATATATATATATATATATATGTACGAAATGTCCTCAATATCTTTCTTTCTTCTCTTGGTCGCACTTCATCTCTCTCTCTCTCTCTCTCTCTCTCTCTCTTTCTCTTTGTCCACGCACCAATCGTCGATTATTGATATTTTTTATCATCTTGTTTGTGCGCTCCAAACATTTTGAGAATAAACAGAATAATGTAAGGAAACTGTGCATGAAAATAATGCCCGTGCGCATGGGTACGCATATTCACACTCACAGAAATCATAAAATGAGTTCGTAGGCTATTCTAAGATATATTCTAAGTCATTCCTTCCTATAAACTGTGTTTTTAATTTCATTCAGTTTTCTCATGGTGCTTTATTTCGGGATGTACACAGACGTATCGATGATAATCGGTTATGAACCCAAGTAATCATGCTCTACCCAAGTCTCATGGCATGAGAAATGAAACACTGCCATGAAATTTCTTCTTCAATGTTGAATCTTTTCTTCTTCTTTGTTTTGGTATACCTGGAGACGGACAAATTCTCTTTTATTTTTTTTCAAATAAAGTTATAGTATATATATATATATATATATATATATATATATATATATATATATATTTATCATTCATTCATTAATATAGTTATTAAAGGAGT
This sequence comes from Diadema setosum, assembly GCA_033980235.1. Lineage (NCBI taxonomy): Eukaryota > Metazoa > Echinodermata > Echinoidea > Diadematoida > Diadematidae > Diadema > Diadema setosum. Next base: position 11,767,659 of record CM067070.1, on the reverse strand, counting down.
GGACTATAAGTATGGTATTGCAGGAGAAATGGATAGAATTTTTAACTTATTTTGCGCGATACCAAGAAACCATTTATGAAAATACTGTTACAGAGCATATGATTCCAGCAGAAATTCAAGTTTATTTGATGAAAATCGATTTTGAAATGGCTGAGATATCCCCCCCAAATAAACAAAACAAAAACAAATGTTTACTAATAAAAGGTGGGTCCCAGCTTTTATTCAGATCTCGGCCATTTCAAAACTATTTTTCATCAGATAAACGTTGAATTCCTCTTGGAATTTTATACTCTTTCATATTTCATTATAATAAGTTTCGTATTATCTCATTAAAAAAAAAAAGGGTCAGAAAGCTCAAGCCGGATCTCAGACGTAACTATACCATCCCTTTATTTATTTCTCTTTTTACTTGCTAACTGATGACAATATTACCGCTGTCTGTAACGGAGTGAAAATGATAATTATACTCAGTATTCCATTTTTACAGGGTTTCTCTTAGTCTCTGAGGCGAAATGTTGAACTTTCATATATCCATCAGAACAAACGGACAAACATGTGATACCAAAGCCAATGCGAAAGCCAGGCCTTACAGGACATATAACTTCTGAATGAGAAAAGGAGTTTTTTACTCATGAATACTCCATATTTTGTTTCATTCCTCCACCAAGTCCTTTTCACTTCATTGCACATTAAAAAAAAGAAAGGAGCCTACGTTACTCCTTTTCCCTACACTGAATAAATGAAGTATAATTTAGAAATAATCGATATGGCATATAATATCATTTATAGGGGATTGAAAATAATTTGTCTGCAACTCTCGTGTTCTATAACCGACATATTATAGAGATTTTTTTCCTTACCAAGTTTGAGTAATGCAAATCAATCTTCTTTTATTCACCATTGGCAGAAGTGTATTCATTTAGAATATTATTCGTTTGTAACAGGGAAAAAACAAACAAACACACCTCTTATACCTTTCTTTGTGAAGTCACTTGGATGAATGATAGAATGAACAAAATTGAACTTACTTGAAATCAGCAAACACATCGCAAATATCATTTGTAATTTTCTTTCTCTCTCTCTCTCTCTCTCTCTCTCTACTTTTCTTTTCCAATTCAAAGAAGCCATGAACAATTCTTTTCACTATCAAATACAATGTATTGCAGGCAGGGCTTATGCATTCAAGATAGACTTCTCTGAAGAAACCTATTCTTTATTGTATTGCTCAAACTGCTAATGGAATCGCTATTTCTCGCGTGAATAGGGTCTGTCCAGTGCGCTACAATGACATTATTATCCACCTTATTCCACAATGTATCAAGTAGGAATGAAAATACTTTTCAGCTCTTATAGTTTGACGTATAAAGTGCCAATCTGTTTTGAGGGAAATATGATTGTTTGTTGCAGATCTGCTCTTCCTATCGGTTGGTCTGTAAGTTCCACGTTCCATCTATTTCGATCTTTGTTGAGTCCTTTCTGATTTCTATTATCTCACTTCTTTCACCTCCTAGATCCTCCCTCTCTTTTAAGAAACAAAAAGACAAGCAAAAAATTTGAAACAAGTGCTTATTAAATCGATACACACAGTCTGTGACTTGCTACATTGTTACGGATAAAATTGAGATCGCGTTGTGCTCTCTGTTAATCCGTTGAGGATGATTTGATTTTGCTACAACACGCATTTCCCACAGACGCTTGCCCGAATATACTCGGGACTCCTCCTCAAAGGGAATTGATGAATTATTGATCTATGCATAATATTATACGGTTTACAACCTTAACCAACTAAGATCAGGTACATTTTTTAAAAACTTTTAAATCGTTTTGTACCTTAATAATCACTATTACTAATAACAGTGAACGCGTTCCTGGGATAGAGAAGTTGCGTGTGTGCGTTTTTCTTCCCCCCCCCCCCTCGTTTTGTGTGGCGTGGGTTCGCCAGGATGTGCTTTGTTTTGTTTTGTTTGCTCTTTGTGTGTGTGTGTGTGTGTGTGTGTGTGTGTGTGCTTGCTTGCATGTAGAATGTGCGGCGAAACAGTTGTCTCACAAACCCCCATTGAATATATCTTAATGTATTTCTTACCTTCCCAATAATAGCTATTGGCAAGGAGATCTATTGAGAGAGATGGAAGGAATTATTGAATATCAGATTTTTATAATCATGACTTCGAATTTTAAAACGTCCTTATTGCTCATACGTTACTAATAGGGTTATTTAATTATATAATTATTTCAAAACAGATACTCCAAAGACCTGAAACATTTGCGCCACCCATGAATTTAGGTAAATCAACTATGCACAGTACCTGGTATGATAAATTGTGAATAATTATATGCAAATATCCATAAAATGCTCGGATCCTCAAATTTGTGTACAGATATTTGTATAATATCCATACATAAACCCATCGACGTAACCAACTACAGTATTGAGACGTATACACGTACATATATTATTGTAATTTGTTACAGGGATATTATGCCATATAATATACGGCCTATATTCATGCTCTGTGTCATTTTATAACCACTCACCTATATCTCTGGTCCAATCGCTATTCTGCATGTTGATTAATCTCTCCTTCACATAGTGGAGGGTTAATTCTATTACATTTTATGTTTTATAATCATTAAATTATGTTTTATGTATTGTTTTTTTTTTTGAGAAAAAAGAATGAAAATGAATGAATTGAAATTTTACATATTTAACTGAGCACATGGTAGAAAGTAAACATATTTTTTTTTATTTATTTATTTTTATTTTTACAGCAGTTGAATTTACCAATGTTTCTCACCACACCAAGGACCTTCCATGTCAATTCTAGAAGTCTATACGTTAAGGCTAAAAAAAAAAACACCAAAAAACAAAAAACAACCCTTGAGACCTTATTGCCTGCATTTGAGTCCTTCAGATTCTCAGTCACTGCATGGTCACAAGTGACTTCGCTCAAATTCTCTCTCTTTGTTTTGATACATATGAACATATGAAAAGCTTGATTCCAAAAGGCGCTAAATCCATCATTTTCAATGGATTTAGCGCTTTTTGGTTGAAAGCTCTTCATTATACTTGGATACCTAATCGGCATATCTACAATGCCAGGGCTGATTGTGGAAGAGGAGGTGATTTGCGTTGTGTTTTCTTGATGATAGTCATTTTAGGTTTCGATAAAATATCAGATTTAGTGACACTGAAGTGATTTTTATCCATAGCTGAACGGCAAAAACAAGCTAATAGATTGAGTTTGGTCTATAGACCATTTCTAATGAAACGACGAAACTTGGTTCTACACAGCAAACTAAAAAACAAGTATGTGTATTTCAAGAGTGAGTTTACTATACATCTTTTTTTTTTCAGTTTTCTCCAACAATACGAATGCGGACAAATTCAGGCAGTTGATAAAGGCACACGTTTCTTCTCATCACAACACTTAGCCTTCGAGGATTTATACGCATGTGTTCATTTTAACGAGCAAAATATTATTTCTAACCATACGAAAGGAAAATGAATTAAAGCTTATTATTTTAAGACGTATTTGGCCATATGTATTCACAATGTGTAATCACAATTAATGCCACTGTAACCAATGTCAAATTCTTAATATATATGGGTGAAACCGAGTGTATTTAATCACAAAAATGCAGGATTAAAAAAAGGGAATCGACACATGATTTTGATTTTATGATATGAATATCGCATACACTAAACACCATAATTACAATCGCATGAATATTCTACTGGTAGGACGAAATGTAACTCAAAAATTGTGAAAAAAAAAAACAACAACCCGTGAATTACAGAATGAATTTTGAACTTAATTAAAACAAGAAATCGTCTCTACGAATTAAATTGATAAGAAACGTAATACAAACAACGAGAATTATAAGAAACATTGTAGGCAACCAATGAATATCATTTGAATGTCTCTTAGGTTGTACTACTCCCATCAACAAAAATAACGTTAGTTTTACCTGAGGCCAACATGCCATACAATATGTTCAGATAATGGGCAAGAAAACGGCCTTTTTACTAAAAGTTTATTATGACAATATTTGGCAATGAAATACCCCTCACAGGATTATTCTTATGCGTTTGATACTTATTTCAGTTACATTGGACCTTCAATTCGCATAAAACATAATACTCCGAGCAATGGTTACACTAGTAAATTCCTTTGAAGAAACCTTTGAAAATTTCTCTTTTTTTTTCTAATCCCTTAATTCAACCGATGTAATCAATATCAACAAATCTTCCACTCTAGTAAATCACATTGTCATGACAGCATTCGTATTCACAGTTGTAACCTACCAAATTGTTTTAATGTCTCTCCTTTTGAACATCATTGTGAAATTACTCATTTGATTAAGTAAGAAAATGTCCAAGACTTACCAAAAGTAGCGGAAATATTGCTTACCTTGCTTATACAATGTTGAGGCCTACTCTCTAAAAAAAGTCGAGTGAAAATTTTCACTCTTGAAGGAGTGAATAACAGAAAAGTGTGAATTTAGAATGAAATTGGAGTGAATTCAATCCATTTTCACTCAACGTTATTCATTTTCACTCAAAATTCACTATTTTCTGTTATTCACTCCTTCAAGAGTGAAAATTTTCACTCGACTTTTTTTTTTTAGAGCACGACATCGTGTAGAGAGTACGAATAAGTGAATAGATTGCCCTCATTTATTTATCTCATCACTGTGCTCCATATTTCCGCGGTGTTACATGTCAGACGTTATTAAACATGTCATAGAATACTTACACAATGATGTTTTACAAAACTGGAATCGCATCATTACTAACAGTGAGTTTTTCTAATTAGGTGCCAGCTATGTCCAATGCTTAACGACAAAATTCAAGTTAGGACCTACAATGAGGATATAAACCATGTGTAAAGGAAAAGAAAGGAAAGAGGAGAGAACAAAAGGGTGAAATCTAAGTTTCTTTTACCTTTTCCAGAATTGGCTTGATTATATTTGAGAGGAAAACAAGGAGGCCTCTTGACTACTAGACCGAAATCTAAACAGGTGTCTTAAAGCCAAACGGAATTTCGGGTACTGCGCGGCATAAATCAAAGGGTTTGCGCATGAATTTATAAAAACGGCAAACGTCAAAACATAGTACAGGGGACTAAAGTAGTAACTCAGAACGTTCCCTGACACCGTCAAAACAACGGCGGTTATCTGACTTGGACTTACGGTTAGTATGTAGACCATGACGATAATGAACGTTAACCTCACGACGCGGTTGCGCGCAACTTTGTGAAACGACGGAACGGAGTCGTTTCCGACGATACGCGCTGCGGCCACGCTCTTACGGGATTGGCGATGGAGAGAAATGATTACGAGAAATTGCGTCAAGACCATCAAAGTGACGGGAATACCAACCCGAATTAAAAAGGCAATGCAGCTCAGCATTAAGAGTAAAGGTAAGGTATGGGTGCACGCACATACATTACCGACACTATTGCAGCGGAGGAATGCCGCACAAGACAATACCGATCCTATAGCAACGATGAACAAGTAGATTTGCACATTGCGACGGGTGGCGATTAACTTCCAGTGCAGTGGAAACACGACAGCGATGAAGCGCTCAACGGACATTCCCGTTAACGTGTAGGCGGACGCATGGATGCAGCTCCACATGAAGTATCGGGTGAAGATCATCTTGCAGTAGGCCTCCCCTAACACCGTATTCGGTACAGCGCTGGCGACAGGAATCGGTATGATGAAAATCGACGTGAGAAAATCAGACACGGCCAAAGCCCCAATAAAAATGTCCGTGGAGTGTTTGGTCGCCTTTTGTTTGAGCAACGCGAGAATGACCAGGAGGTTGCCTACGATGCCGAGGACAGCGAAGGACAGCTGGACGATGTTTGACCAGGGCCATTTGTAGGACCAGCTCCACTCCACCTCGGAATCGACTTCAACATCATTAATTGAAAGCGCGGTCGAATTATCGGCCTGTGTTGTCCAAGATGTCATCATAGCTCCTAGATTTTCTGATGACTGGGTCATCACGTTATACCTGATGCTGGGTTCGGTTGACTTTAGGAATGCTGACGTGCGGGCAAAACCATATAGAGGACGGCAGTTACAATCTTTATTGTTCAGAGGGAGAGAGAGAGAGAGAGAGGGGGGGGGGGGAAATGGAGAAAATAAAAGAAGGTAATAAGCAAAAATAATGTCCTGTCACGTTAGATAACAGAGTGTATTGGCCATCTCTGAAGCACGCACAAGAATGCATTATCTGCGAGTTTAATACAAATAATTGTGTCTTTGTGTTTGATACGAAGTGTGGACACATAAAGTGTAATGTTGCAGATTTTACGAGGAAACGGTCTACAAAGAGGTCTAACGACTGTCGGATAACGTAAAACATATTCCTTTATTACAGTGCCATCACTTTCCGTCAAAGAAATAAGAAGTATAAAAGGGGACATTATGGTTCTTTGAAGGAGTAGTAACACAAAGTAAGAACCAATGGTAAGACAACCCCGGTCTTTCCAACTCCAAATTTAGTTATCAATGAATTGAAAAGAAAAAAAAAAACCAAACAAAAACCCAAACAAACAAACACACACAAACAAAAACGTAAATAAAAAATACACGAGAAATGAACAAGTCCATTTTTTTTTAGCGTCCCAATTAGCTTTTCATCGTTAGAAAAAAAAGAAAATACAAAAAGAATTGGAATGATCAAACTTGCATTCAAAAAGAAAGAAAGAAAAGAAAGAAAAAAAGAACCTGCAGATGACCTATACGAAACGTGAAAGAGTCCCTTCCCCACATACCCGTTACAAGTTTGCCGGTTCCTCCCACAGAACTGGAGACTCAGAGTTCCCCTTACCTTGCTAAAAGTTCCACGGCAGTACAGAAACCCACCGTTTGGTCTCGTTCTCGAGAACGCCACGACAGCCACGCGTTTAGTGCGACAGGATGGTGTGGATTCTGAATCAATTTCAGCAAAATCGCTTGTTGAAGAAATGCGCGCGTGCGTAACGAACGGTCAGTGCTGAAAAACGTTTTGCAATTTAGTAATCGTACCTACTATAGCTGCAGCGCGTGAGTGTGGTGATGATTGTAATGCAGCTGATTGGATGTACGATGTAGCAATGTTGATAATACGATCTTCTTTCTCCAGGGTATCATCCTCGGTGTTGCCACTGCTCTATAAGAGTACCCTGTATTATTCAGGTATCAATACACCAGGCTCAATGTACCTTGGGAACCTTAGATTGTGAATTCATTTCAAAAGTAAGCACATGTACTTGAAAATTCTCTTGAGGATTTACCATATCGGCAGTTGCCTACACGGAAGGGATTTTACCACTTCATCTACTGCTCCTAACATTATTAATTGTTTCTTCGAAATTTGACTATCAGTGACCATTGTTGTTTTTAATTGTTTTTCTGGGAATTGGTTTGACGTACATGAGATATTATGAACATGGACGCGTTTATAATCTTCCCCAACACATCGAATACAAGTGCATATATACGGGGAGGGTGAAAAAATTAATATCTTTAAAAAGCGACCACCCTCAAAAATGTTATAGCTGTGTGAATAATCATCGGATCAGACTAAGTCAATTATCATAACTTCTCAATCTATGTCTCCAGCGTTACATGAATTTATGCGTTCTTTGAATGAGCCTAACTCCCTTTCAGACTAGACAGTTCTCATAAATACCACGTATGGATGTAGGGTGTTTTATGTGTCTGAATACCCGGACATCCATAAGTTGCTTGAATGTACGCCTTACTGATGTGGAAAGGATGATTTTAGCATCATTTTCATATCACGACGTATATCCATACGACGTAGGTCTATAGGGCCTATTTGTGTCTGAATGCTAATATTACATTGAATAATCAAAAGCACATTCATTGGACAGTATAATGGTATATCTTGCACCGTTCTACATGTATCTTTCAGATGATTAATGAAGATTATACAACGTCAAAGTAGATCCTTGTAATTTGATTGGAGGATTGTTGGTGACGTAATATTAAATAAGTACTCCATTCAACGCGCCGTGCAATTTTGGTTCTATTTTTGCGTGCAACTTGGTTCGATTTTTTCGTTCTATTCCACGGTTCGAGAAATTGCTCGGTACTGCGTGTACTGTGTGTTGCATATTGAGGATCGCATGCAGCTAGCGCAGGTACGTGTGCGGTACATGCATGCGCGTACATAGGCCTACGTAGTGCTATAGTGTACGTGTATGAGCGCTAGTATAGCTGTGACCTGTATCTACACTGATTGCACAAGCCAGAAAGAGAATCGCAGTGGATCCACATGTAAGTATAGCTATATTTTCATACATATATAGATTTCTAGGCCTACTTAGACCAAAAAGATCTACTTGGACGTTGTATAAATCAAATAGTGTATGGTCTTTACTCGTGCAATGGAACGAGATTTCGCACTCGGTGAAAGATGAGGCGCACTATTCAACTCGGCTTCGCCTCGTTGAATAGAGCGCCTCTATCTTTCACCTCGTGCGAAATCTCGTACCATTGCACTCGTGACCATTCACTATTTGTATATTATACATTTAGTTCAACTTTATTTCTTTCTTTTTTTCAACATAAAATTACACACATTCATGAACACAAACTCACTGACTGCATACATAGTACATTCTTCTGCACGCGAACTATAATAATGATAATATATTATAACATGGGTTCAAGAATGTAGCCAATTGGAAGCGCTGAAATGAGTCACGTGTGCGTGCATTAATTTCTTAGAAAATGCACGGCCTGACGTACGTCAAAATGTTTACACTAGCAGTGCGCACTCAATCAGTTGTTACAAGTGCGTCACGCGCTACTATACGCGCTGTCAATCCTGTAAACAACTTCTAGTTCGGACTGCCACAACAGCCGGCGGCCTTTCTTGTGCATAACACGTGGCGTACGTATACTCTTATACGTACGTAGAGTACTTATGTGCGGGATTTCCGAGTGCGACGTGCGTAAATGTTTGGGGCGAACATCTTCGGACATCTTGACTTTTGAGCGAGTGCTACATGTAACTGACTGGTATTGACCCACAAAGATACGTGAATAATGCTGTTAGTTTTCGACCCATTTTATAAAACAAATGATGCACAGGATTATTTCGTGGCGTTAGTGAGGGTGCGGCGCACTCTCGAGTATTGACAACGGTTGCAAACATGCACTCGGCTGCGCCTCGTTCATGTCGCACCATTGTCAATACTCTCGAGCGCGCCGCACCTTCACTAACGCACTCTATCCGGTGCATCCTATAGCATCACAATTTCGGATTGCGCACAACTACTGCGCCTGCATACACATCGACCCCTCGATGACGCGTAATGTAGCTATCAGATAGAACTTTGACTTAAACCCCGACTTTCATTCACTTCATCCCAAAGATCAGCTTTACACACACATTATGAAAATTAACTATAATTATGTGGATGGAATAAATTTACTCTATCAAACTAACATCATTATCTCGTCTTAACATTTCAATGATATATCACCTGACAACCAAAAGTTGACGAAATATTTTACTAGGCAAGGTAAAGACAGAAAATCTCATTAATTTTGTGTGTAAATCTTATGCCAACATGTTGCACCTCCCTGGTGAAACCAAAAGTAATCACAGAAACTCCAAAGTGAGACTAACGTGACAGTTACTTTCTGCTTCCTGTGTGACGTCATCTGGTTTTACTTGTGTAGGTGTGCATATCTGGTCCACGAGTTCGACACTTAGAAAAGGTTCATGAGTCGTACATCCCTTGAGCTCGACACTAGACGAAAAAGGCCCATGAGTCTCTCACGAGACAAACAAAGTCTACGAGTTCGACGCTAGGCAGATAAGGACCACGAGACCAATATAACATCTTAGGGACTATACTGTGTCGATCTCGTGGGCGTTTTTGCTCAGTGTTGGACTCGTGGGACTTTTTTTTTCTAGCGTTTGATTCATGGGCCTTGTTTGTTTGGTGTCGAGCTCATAAGCTGTGTGACTCATGGGTGTCGAACTAGGGACGTGGACAGTTCTCAAGGTTGCGTGCTGCGTCAGTCAGGTGATTCAATAGAGAAGCTTGTCGTCTCGCTTTCACATAGCCACGGCGACAGGTTGAGTAAAGAAAGTTTCCTACTAAAGCTTGATGCATAGTACGAGAAGAAAGGGATCAAGCTAATCAACGTGTCGTCACAAGCGGTCCCCATAGTTATACAGTGTACGACGAGACCAGTCAGAGTGTCCAAAAACGGACTGCTCCGAAAGAGTGGACCATCTGAAACGGCCCTCGCCAGAGATGGCGCGTGTCAAACAACGCGAACATATCGCACTGCACTGCTTTTGGAGTTGTAAGGTTGGGTCATCTTGTTATATATTTGTGTGCTCATTGCGTTATCGTGTAAAAACCCATTGCTTGGGAGATGTGGCAAGCGGCAAGGGGAGATGATAATGCAATAAATGCCTTTCCTACCACATCTTTTTCTTACATTTTGTGGAAAAAGCCTGATTTTGAGAACGCACACGAGAAAATATCATCTATTCTTTATATTGCGTAGTGCTACGAGATATACAATTAAGAAAATTCTATTTTCCCGTTCGCTATGGCGTTTTCAACTTTATTCTGAGGAATGGTGGGGAAGTGTCGCCTGTAGGCATCCAGCAGCTCATCAGGCGATGAAAACACCTGGTGCTCAATGACGCCATCCTCCTTGCGAATGGAGCAGGAATTGCCACGAATAAGAGACGCCTGATTTTGACTCCCGCAGATGAGTGCGAACACGATGTCAGGGAGTATCCTCAGCTTCGGACGTGGCAGAGCTCCAAACACGTATGACATTTGCTCGACAAAGTAGTCCACATCGCGCGGGTTCCGTACGTCCAGTTTTGTGTTCACCCGCCATGTCCCATGCCAGCTGCGTTCCCCGTACATTTCCTCGTCCATGCTTCCTTTGATTGGCTTATGAAGACGGATGATTTCCCCTCCCCGTGCTCTTTTGAACTTGTACGTCAGATACGAGTCGGTATAAATGGGACTCTCGTCATCAAAATCGAATGGGACCGGACGAAGCGTCGGGTCGCAAGCTCCAACTTCCGCCAGGTACAACTTGCCACTGGACGTTGCGTCGTGCACGACGTTGCTCACGTGATATCGATCGAAGCCCATGAATTGCCCAGCAATGAGAGTCACGTGGTAACCCAACACATGTAGCAGCCTGTTAATGCAAGACAAAAAGACTTATGTGTATGTAAAAATGGGAGCTAATTCATTCATAAGATTTACCAACTTCAAGACTGGATTATAGCGGAAATAAACATTTTGAAGGACTATCATTTTGTCGGCATAAAGTGATATACTACAAGCATGTTACAACTTGAGCAATATATTCTTAAGTAGCGAAATTGTGACTGCGCAAAATAATTATGCTCTATACTTCAAGTTAACGTTCGGAATGACACAAAATTATGAACTCATACACTTAATACACAAAGAAGTCTTGAATGTATTATCCATTTACTCTATTTCTTCTTCTTCTTCTTCTTCTCCTTCTTCTTCTTCTTCTTCTTTTGTTAGGGGTGGAGGGACAGATAATTTTGTTTCTTTTGACATTACAATTGGTAACACTGGGAATATTAAAAGTGGCCCGTCCACCCCTTGGAAACAGGGGAATGCTCTATGGGGAAAAGGAGAAACTACGAGCTTTGCAAGAATAATGATACCATCCGTACTCGTCTACCACCAATCACGGTTCACATTGTAAGCTGAAGCATTCAGATGTCTGTTATCTTCACATAACTATAAGAGTATCTGTGTGAAATATTGGGCCTGTATGTTAACAGAGGTTAAAGGGGAAATCTAATCCGAATTTAAGTTGGCCTGATAAGAATAGGTAAAATATTTACGAGTTCAACGGTAAAATTTTGATCGAAATCGGGTGAAAAATAAGGAAGTTATGACATTTCGAAGTTTCGCTAATTTTCAGGAAACAGTTCTTGGACGGTCAATATGAATATGGCAAAGTGAGCATGCCGTCCCCTCACAGCTTGCCATATTATAGCTTTTGCATAAAATTTTGAAATTTCCAGTTTTTCATTCAAACGCAATTATGCCCGAGACTCAAATCCTGGTATATCTAACTGATCACTATTCTGAAGTTATTCAACCAGGAATAACATGTTTCAGACTTCAATGACAGAAACATTGAATTTGCGTCGGTTTTTTTTTTTTTTTTTTTGTACACGATCAATGGAAAATTGTGAAGGTATGACATGGGTAGATCACTCATTTGCATATTCATGTGCACTGTACATTCAAGAACTGTTTTGCAGAAATTAGCAAAACTTCAAAATGTCATAACCTCGTTATTTTTCATCTGATTTCAGTCAAATTTTCACCGTTGAACTCGAAAGAATTACTCATTTTTTATCAGACTAACGTATATTTGGACTGGATTTCCCCTTTCAAATACCGAATCATCAGAATTATGTACGCACAAGTTAGACATTAATTGCAGCACTACTTCTTGTACTCACAGTATAGAAAGACAATCAGTGGAACTGGGTGCTAAACATCGATATTGCGTTCGTATTTACAAAATATAAAATGATATAGTATCAACCTATTTCGATACACTGAAAACAAATGTGTAGCCAAAACTACAGAACGCGATATTCCATAACGTGTTCCTTCCAAGTACCCTGTCCAAGAATGGAATATCGCTTTAATGTGCAATGCACTACCTTGCAACGTTCGCTTTTAGAGTTGTAATATTTGCAGCTTTAGGATTTTGCTTGATTTAAGCGGAAGGAAATAGGCACGTCTGTGTTGAATTATGAATGCAGATGGATTTCCTGTCTCCTTTTACTACTTTTTTTGCCTTATACATCTTGGTGCCTTCCTGCTTCAATTGAAATGGTATTGATATTCTGATTGTGTACATTCTGCATGATACCGTCATTTTTATTACTCTGTTCACTCCCGCGATTTGTGATTTAGGTCATGTACACTAATGTTTCACGTATTTTCAAGTAGTAAACATAATAGGACGCCTTTTGAAGGAATCGTATAACTGAATACGACGACCCTACACGATGAAGACAACGAATAAATTGAAAAATGTCTTTAAAATAAAATACTCTGTAGGCCTACATGAGCAGATGCCCACAATCGCTCCCAATGTTTATACACTGCCATATATCTTGTTTCGAAATCAGCGGTCATTATTCTGCTGCTCATTACGGGCTTTCTGCTGTTCATGAATGACATTCAAACTTATATGCCTATCATTTCATTTGTGAGAGGGTGTATTCCCAATCCCACAAGAGGAAGCACGTGCATTTTCAGAATTGAAATTAAACTATCTGATGCACTCTAAGGGTTGATTATTCGGACATTTTTTTTTATCAAAATAAATTAAAAAAAATGATGCATTTCAGTCTTATCAAATATTTAAGAGATAAGCAGATTAAAGTGACATCAGCAGGAGCAACAACAACAATAAAAACAGAAACAACAGCACCAAACTCCCCCAGAAATTCTCACACGTTTTCCTGGATCGCCGCCTATGAAAAAATGATATATCATGTAATCAAGAATAATATCATTGTCTATGTGGAAAACTCACCTGTTTAGAAATGAGTTAAGTTCATAGCACACTCCCCCCTGTCTCGAGAACATTGATAGCTTTATCTCATCAAATGTCGGAATATGTCTTTCGGAAGGATTGATGGCGTAGTAATTTGTGATAACCTGAAAAGGCTGGACGTAGTGGGTCTTTTCGATGATCTCCTGAAGTAGGTCGAACCTATCGCGGCGTATTCGAGAACGAGCCGAAGCGATGCCGAGAACATGGCCGAGGTAGTCCATGGCTTCATTGTAAGAAAGTTCAAACGAGTCCAAAATAGGGGTGACGGAGGTACCAAAGGTAGCAAAACTCGGCGTTGTTTTCATGGTGTGTCTTGCAGTGTGTAGATTCGTTCTCCATTGTACAACACGGGAATTACTAGGGCAAAAAGGAAGCCTCAAATTTGCAAGTAATACTAAACGAAACATGACTGAACCGACCTTGATCGCCAATGCTCAGTGTATCAGTTTAGCGAAGAGTAAAATTTTTACTTTGGCTGGAGAACTCGGGTGCACACTACGAAATCAGAACATTATACACCTATCTTTTGCGTTCCCAGAGATATCACTTCCCCTCCCTCCTCTCAACAGACAATGTAGTGCGGGCATAATGCTATCATATTTCACGCATGCGTATCGAACCAGAATACTATATATCTATATTTGTCACGCAGACCATACACTTTACAGATTTTTATATATCTCTTTTTTTTTTCGCTTTCACAATATTCAGCAAAATGACATTAATATTATTATGTAATATACCGGCTTGATAAAAAACTTGACTTTTGCATCTGACAATAATTGGAAAGCTGGTCTTGGTGCTGTCCGAGTTAGCAGTCACTTACCACAAGGATTTCATGTATCCATATTAACATAGTACATTAGTATATCTCGTCAAACCTGCCTTCAGGGAATTTTAGGTATTAAAATCTGTAAACTTTAGTAATCTCATCATTGGACAGTTCAGTAAGCACTGTCAGTGCCGGTGGGGGAAATGCATGCAGCGACCGGGGTAATTCAATTTCAAAATGATTTTATTTCCATATAAAGTAATACAAAGTAATACACATAACGCTTACTTGAGTACATAATATTTAAAAGAACTTTAAATCACGTAAATTTCAACAGAGCATGAATACAATATTATTATAAAGATATCAGCTCTGGTTTGGATGAATAAACAAGTAAGCAATACAATCTTAATTTGTTACTATACATGGAAACGAGGAATTCATAAGAAAAGCAAAGCTTGTAAAATTTGTGAATTACTCTAGAATGTGAGGGCATCTCAAGATCCGTCAAGGACTCCATGTATGAAAATTGTGATATCCTGGTGTCAGGCGAAATAATCAGAAAAAAAAGGACTATGACAAGGACAAGAACGAAAGCAGGGACGCGGGGTAATAATAGTATACGCTTTGAGCACTCTTACAGAATGGATTTGGCGCAATATAAGTTCCTATTATTATCATTATTATTATTATCATTATTATCATTATTATTATTATTATTATTAGTATTATTATTATTATTATCATTACTTTTATTATAATTATTATTATTTATTGTTATTATTATTACTATTATTTATTGTTATATATTGGCTATTACTATATAATTATATCATGTATTACTTATCTTTGATTTGACCCTATTTGACATATGGCATTCTCGCCTGGGGTACCACTTATTCCTCCTACTTAGAAAGAACACTATTACTGCAGAAAAAGGCTCTTCGTATTATTTGTAGGGAATTGTGGACACGCCATGTCATATGACCTGTTTTATCAAAATAGTATTTCAAAAACTAATGATTTGTATTGTTTAAATTCAGGGCGGTTTATGTTATGAACTAATGATTCATTTCCTCCCTATTGTGTTTGATTCTTTGTTTATCAAAAATAAAACTGCACATTATATATCCACCAGACAATCAAATGAATTTCATTTGCCATTGCCGGTCTAGGACGATTTTTACAAAATCTATATTCTCCTTTGCAGGTCCCAAATTCTAGAATTCTCTAGATAGCAGCATAAGAGAAGTCCTACGTTTTAATACTTCTACTTTTAAATTAAATAATTTTCTATAAATTATAATATCACGGGGGACTTCCATCTTTGAAAGCAGCAAATTTATTTCATTGCTTTAACGTGTTTAACTTTGTTTGATTCATTTCATATGATACACATTTTATACAGTCCATATCTCGGTAAGCCTGGTCTCATGTGCTTTGGCATTGACCCTTGAACTCTTCCTCCTTTGCTCCTTTCCCGGTCCTCCTCTTCCGGTTCCTTTTCTGTCCTCTTTGACCACCTGTTTATTCTTTCAACGCGTATGTCAGAGAGCTGCTTTGTTTCTGTCTGTGTGTGCGATTGTCTGCGTATGATTTGTTTTATGTGCCCTCTGTTTCCCCTCTGTTTTCCCTCTGTTTTATCGTTTCGTTTGACTGCTACTATACTTACTACTCACGAGGGGACTGCATTCTACAAGCTAGGCTTCCTCCAATCCCGACTTCTTTTCTTTGATAAGATTCAGTTACAGTTTGCCCATGCATTTCCTCGATCTACAAGTATGTTTAGTTTTATTACAAATAACAAATAAATAAACAAACAAACAATGATCTGCATGAATTTTGCTTGAATATGCACAAGTCACATTGTACTCATTTTTTTTTTTGGTGTTTCATATGCAAATTTCATATTGTGTTGTCGAAAATGAAATTAATGAATGAGTGTAACCATTAAAGTGGCATACATGTAACTATGGTTACAGCTCGTTATTCCGAAGGTTCGTTATTCCGAAGGCTCTTCAGTCCGAAGATTCGTTATTCCGAATGTTCGTTTTTCCGAATTTCATTTTCGGATTAACAAATCTTCGGAATAACGAACCTTCGGAATAACGCCACAAATGTTCGGATTAACGAACCCTTTTTCATTTTCGGATTAACGAACCTCTAGGTATAGGGAATTTGTGTGTTTCGGATTAACGAACCTTCGGAATAACGAACCTTCTGAATATCGAACCTTCGGAATAACGAACAGCACCCGTAACTATAACAAACTGAACATACACAACTTCACAAAACAGAAAAAAAGCAACCCACAGATTCCTCACCTATTTGCACCCCTGCCTCCTAGAGTGAGTTCTAGAATTTTCAAGTATAAGGTCCCAAGCTCAGAACTGGTCACAATGAGAAAGGGAGAAAACCTAACAAATACGCAAAGATTTCCAAGCAGTTCAGAGTACAACTCAGAGTTCAACTCTGTTCAGTTTGGTCTTCGTTTTTAGATAAAAAGTCCATCCTATGTTCGAGGTAATCTGGCAAGCAATAGAGACATGACACAAACAAAGAAAGTTGAATAGGGAAGGTTTAAGTGATTGGGAAAATTGGCGGAGATAAGAATATTTCAAGAATAAGAACACTATATAACAATCATGTTCGGAAACATGTTTACATCGATTTTGCACAACTTTGTCTGCGAAAACTTTGTTTGCGAAATCAGTCCAAATCGTTTGTATTAGCCTTGTTTTTTTTTTTCTTCTAATACTATACCCTCAGAACACTTCCACGGGTTTGTACACAATAAAGCATACAATAAATTTTGCTCCCACTTGTAAAATCTCCAGATCTATGTGATATAAGGATATAAATTACATCTTCTTGGCCCTATAGATTACAAGAGAGATAAAAAAAGATGAGACATGGCTCGCATGCGAGTGTAGACAATTTTTGTTGCGTAAATTTGATTTGCATATAAGATTATATGAGTATAAGGGTGATTATCCTGCTGAGAGATAACATGAAAATTCCAAGACTTAATTTCTGGTCCGATCTGAATGAATTTGTCACGAGTTCTTGTTTGGTTTTTACAAAAGACTATCATTCTTAAAAGTTCATGATATCATGGAATGAAATTTAACAGTTTATATGAATGCATGGTATTTGAAAATTTATGATCGACTTTGTGTTGATGGCTACATGATAATGAAGAAAACAGGCACTGCTCTTGCCATACATACCATGTTTTGAAACAAAGTCTGTTTTCATTTAACACCAAAAGACCTGGAGGGTGAAAGGGTGTTGCCATACAGTTTTACAGCTATGTGAAATG
Organism: Diadema setosum; assembly: GCA_033980235.1. Lineage (NCBI taxonomy): Eukaryota > Metazoa > Echinodermata > Echinoidea > Diadematoida > Diadematidae > Diadema > Diadema setosum. The sequence continues at coordinate 11,749,924 of CM067070.1, read as the reverse complement.
CAGACTTCCTCAGTATGCTTTTAGAAATCCGACGTATCATTCCTTCCCAAAACAGTGATGTGATTTTAATCTTTATTCCAGCAAGGTTATTAACCGAGGATTGCCGCTATACCTGGCCTTAGTCAGAAAATGAGAATGCATTGATCTGAGAACGTAATGTACACTGGCCAGCGATTGGTCACAATGCAATCACGTTACTAATGCAGCAAGCATCACGCGGAGAGGTCACCACCAGGCACTCATTTCAGAATTTAACTGACTGCTGACAATGCCGGTATGAAATTATATGAATTTATGTAGATCATGTTAAAATACAGCAAAATATTACTTGATCGTCTATGTAAAAATGTAATATCTTGGGGAAGATACAGTAATTGTGTTTTTACACCTCAAAAATGCAAAGTCTGAACAATACAAGAAACACTTAAAAACAAAACAAAACAAGAGCAACAATACTTATCAGCAAAATAGAGTGGAAGTTTTACTCTTACGTGGCAAAGGCACATTATCTTCTCTGTGTAATGTATAGACCCCAAACTCTTTGACCCCATCCCTTGAAAATGTCTGTGGCCAAATGTCTGCATGTAAGCACTCACTCCCGGTATACCTGCAAATTAGAAATTTGCCATATACATGAATAAATTCCACACCACTATGCTACGTACAGTGAGATTATAAAAGCAGTGTGTGTGTGTGTGAGTGTGTTTTGTGTGTGCGTACTTGTGTGTATTATATAGATAGATGAAGCACTCGCTGAGAGATGTCGTGCTGCTCAACTGTGTCTAAAAATAATAATAGATGCGGTTTTGTTAGTTTGGTTGGAGTGTTTTCTTTTTGCTTGGATCGTGAAGCAAAAGTTAAGTCCATTGTTCTCTGATAAATTTGTTACACAAAACTACACAATGGAGTCTGCACAACAATTACAAGCTATATCTGCTGTTTGCGTTTCGTTCCTCTTTTGTTTTCTCTCGATATACCAGCAGTTTAAAGACCCCTTCGCCTCATTGCGCCCGTGTACGATGTACATTGGTCGCTAGAATGTACCTCTGAGTGGCCTTGAACATAAATTATGTCATTCAGTAAGTTTTAAATGTATGACAAAAAAGGTGAAGCACAATCACTTCATTACTGAAATCGGGTTCCTCAATGTGTTGCTGATGTACTTTTTTTTTCTTGCAGACTGACCATCTATGGGTTTAGGAAAGTGGGAGTGATGTTATTTTTGATTGATTGTTAATGCCTAGCACAATATCTTACACAACAAAAATACCTTGTGACGATGACATACTGTAGATTTGAGCCTGAGTCCACGTAGTTTCTAAATATAGGCCCTACCTTTAATTGCAGAAACATTACTAATACCTACCATACGGACCATCCGACAAGAACCTTTCCTTCTGCAAAGTCATAACCTCATTCTCGAGAACCTTAAAACTGTCTTGGAGATTCTGGAATATTAGGACCAATGTTGATATCCAATCACAGGGAATATGACCAGTTGATATTCTGATAGTCTGGAATAGGACTATTTGATAATCTAAAGTCTGGGCTAGGACCAGTTGATATTTAAGAGTCTGGAACAGGACCTATCAAGAACCCCGCATGGCAGAAGCGCGAACTTCGTTCCTTGCTCCTTTCCATTTTACAAAGTCAAAGTTGAAATTAATTAAAGAATCAATAGATAAAATGACATATTTTCTTTTTTTAATCCATCAAAATCTGTCCTAGAGAAAAAAAAAGCCCAAACAACACACCCATAGACCAAAAGTCCGGTTATGAGACCGAATATCCAATTGACCGTTGCTGCTTTGTTAGCTTGCAGGCAAACACGTATCACACCACATCGCTGTTTCTGTTATGAAGTACTCCACCAATGCATAAGTGTGTGTTTGTTTCTGTGTGTGTTTATGATTTTAATGTATTTTTGAATTGTGCAATGTATATCTAATTTCAGGAAAGCGTCTATGTCCCCAAAATGGCTACTATTATAAAGTGCATTTTATACATACACATATCTATTCTCTCATGGTAACCATAACAGTAAACATGATTTTTATCAAGATATTTTTGTTTTTGTTTTATTCTTTATTCTATTTGTTTTCATTGTTTAATTTAAATTTCATTGATTATTTTCGTATGCAATTTCATTTTTACTATCTATTCTTGTTCTTGTTCTTGTTCTTCTTGTTTTGCCCTCTTCTTCTTCTTCTTCTTCTTCTCCTCCTGCTCCTGCTGCTGCTGCTCCTCCTCCTCCTCATTCTTCTTCGTCAGAACGCTGTCCCCATAACCACTGGGTAGTGCGATTCTCGAACGTAACGCCCTATCATCGTGACATTATCATCACGCAGAGTAGCTATCTGATAAAACGAACCGACGACGAGTTGTCCCAACCTTACCCGTGATCATCCGTGCTGGAACTCAGATAGAACTGTGACAGCAATCAATGCATATGCCCTCTCTCAGCACTAATTGGAAATACACTGGCTCCGGCGAAAAGTGATGAATTAAAAAAGTAAAAAGAATCGAATGCAGTAATTATAATTAATTGAATGGAGTTCATCTGACTGTCGAAGAGAGAGACAAACAAACAAACAAACATCACCACCACCACCAACAACAATCGTATACACAGCTAGAAGACACGCCATAAGAAGAACACAGATTTCCAGAGCAGTTAGCATCCATAATAATATTAGTTATTATCATCTTTAAACCCTCTAAAAACAGAGAACAGTTAGAAAATAAATAAACTGAATATTATGTGCAAAGTGAGAAAAATGGTGACTGGTAATGAGGGAGTCTTATGCGCTCCTCAACCGGTGGACTGAATTGTCTTCCCAAAATATCCTAAATATATTGGATTATCGTGATTGGGCTATGTTGTTTCTGGATGGTCTCACATCGTTACATATTATATACATTATGTCTGACTGATGATTACACAATAACTTGCTATATAGCGAAGAAGACAAACGAAGTCAAAACAAAAAGTGTATTGATGGACACCACCAATATTGTCCATACGGGCTTCTTTTTAACAGCGCCAACGTATCAATCTCAATTGGACATTTGTATCACAAAACATCCTACCATATAACAATTTTGCAATAAAGCCTAATATATAAGTAGATATCACTATTTTTCCTCACTAAACCATAACTGTAGACGGTTTAGTGTAGACACAATTTTATTGCAACAATTGTTCACATTTTTAACATTTAATCATGCTTAACATTGATTATACTGAATAACTTTTTTACTCTGGTTGTTTCTATCCCTTACTCACATTTAAGAACTATTTTGAAGCACTAAAGCTGGTATTATTATAACATGTATATCGTTCAGGTAATTACCTATTATATAATACTTGATAAAATAAAGTAAGATACAACAATAGCACCCGACAACGGGTAAAACTGGAAGCAAGCATATCTTTCAGCTGCTCTTGTCCAAGCTCTAAGTCCTTTTGTTGTGTGTTAGTGGGGTGCCCTGGCACTCAGTCATTTCAAATTCATGTAAAAGTTTCAATTTTGGTACCAAATTGAAGGTTATGATCTGTAGAACAATTTTGTTTCGAGTGACAAGCATGTATCATAAAAAAATTCAAAATGGCGGCCAAAATCCAAAATGGCCGCCAATTTCAAGGTTTTTTCGCATTATGACTCGTAACTCTTGTTCTATTGAGTCTAGAATGAAGATTTTGCTCTCTATACCTATGATTGCACATGTCAGAAATTGAATACGAGTAAAATGAACACATTTAGAGCACATCTTCAATTCAAAATGGCCGCCAAAATCCAAGATGGCTGCCGTTTTCAAGCTTATTTGCAGTATGACTCGTAACTCTTGTAGTATTGAGTGTAGAATGGAGATTTTGGTCTCTATACCTATGATTACACATGTGAGGAATTGAATAAAAATAAAATAAACACAATTAGAGCACATCTTCTAGTCAAAATGGCCGCAAAAATCCAAGATGGCTGCCATTTTCAAGCTTTTTTGCATTGTGACTCGTAACACCTGTACTATTGAGTCTGGAATGGAGATATTTGTCTCTACACCTTTGACTACACATGTGAGGAGTTGAATATGAATAGAATTAACGCAATTAGAACACATCTTCTATTCAAAATGGCTGCCAAAATCTAAGATGGCTGCCATTTTCAAGCTATTTTGCATAGCGACTCATAACTCTTGTACTATTGAGTCTAGATTTTAGATTTTGGTCGCTATGCCTATTATTGCACGTGTCATACAGGAATTGAATAGAAATAAATGATCACAATTAGAGCACATCCTCTATTCAAAATGGCTGCCAAAATCCAAGATGGCTGCCATTTCAAGCTTATTTGCTTTATGACTCGTAACTCTTTAATTCACATTTTGGACTCTATACCTATGATTGCATGCATTATCAAGTGAATGAAAATAAAACGGACACAATTAGAGCACATCTCCAATTCAAAATGGTCGCCAAAATCGAAGATGGCTGCCTTTTTTAAGCTTATTTGCAATGTGACTCGTATCTTTTGTACTATTGAGTCTAGAATGGAGATTTTGGTCTCTATACCTATGATTGCATGTGTGGGGAATCAAATAAAAAAAAACCCAACACAATTGGTGGATGCATTCAATTCAAAATACCAACCAAATCCAAGATGGCTGCCACTTTCAAGTTTCCTTTTTTCCTCATCATGCCCCATAAGATTCATACTTATGCTATTGGTAATATCAGTCTCTCCACCAATTTTATTTACTTGTATGAGGAATTGACTATTAAACAAATAGACATCATGGGAGCATATCTTCTTTCATTATTACATAAACAGTTGCTCTAAGAAATCCGTCCACAATGCACTAAAGTAACAGAATGGTTGACAAATTATCCAAATATACATATTTTTGTGGTCGCATTGAAAAATGTTCTAGTCTAGCAGCTTCTGGCATGTAAACAAAATCTGACATGTGCATTTCAGCTTTGTCTTAACACATTTGCACTGAGAGCAGGCATTTGGGCAGGTGCACTTCGCATCCAGATGAAAAACATCCTTAGCAAGGAGTAGCATGGTCCAAATGGGAAGCAGCTTGCCGTCTTCTTTTTTCCATCCATGGTTCATTGGCCAGGTTGTTGGCAGGCATCACTGACATTAAGGCTGGCTTCCAACGACGCTTGAAAACTGGCCTAGCGCTCATAGACCTTTCATCAGCATACGGCACAGTGTGGAGACGAGGTCTCCTTTTGAAATTTCTCAAATCCTGAATTGCCAGACTACTCTGCGCTGCTTGTCTTTAGTCTAAAATTCAGGGTCATTCTGGGTAAACAGACCAGCTCTGTTAGGACTCTCAATGATGCCCCCCCCCCCCCCCTTGGTTCTGTGTTGGTTCCATTCCTTTTCAACATATACTTGAGTGACATGCCCACCACTTCATCCAGGAAATTTGCTTATGCAGGTGACCTCGCCCTTACATCTCAAGGAAGGTCCTTGGATGACATCAGCCAAGTCCTAACCCAAGATCTGAAGACAATGGAAGAGTACTTCACCTTCTAGAGACTTCGCGCCAACCCTTCAAAGACTACCATTACTGCTTTCCATTTTAGTGACCATCTTGCCAAAGCTAAGCTGAAGGTTGCCTTCTGTGGCAAGCCTGGAAGCATAAGGAGTTTCCAAAGGACTTCACTTACCGAGAACACCTAAAGAGAGTTGCAGACAAGTTGAAATCACGGGTCAACATCATCAGGAAACTCGCAGGCAACACTTGGGGTTCAAAAGCCAGTACTCTCCGTACTGCAACACTGGCCCTCGCCTACTCAACTGCAGAGTACTGCTCGTCTTCGTTGGCCAAAAGCTGCCACACGAAATGAGTGCACTCAAGTCTACCCTCTTCACTGGCTACCTGTTTTGGCACACATCACTCCCCCCTTCCTACGCAGAATGGAAAGGATGGTAAGTGTCCCCAATGCCATCAATGCTGACCCTGACCTCCAAATCCACGACGACCTGAACAACTTGCCATCAATGCGCCTGAAATATCGCAGCCAGTCTAGATGTTCCTTTCATCACGCTGGAACACATTGACTCCAAAAGTGAATGGCGCAGATGCTGGTCTGATGCTGTTTCGAACACAACTCAAGTCACGTGCAACACCATCACTGACCTGACTTTAAAGCCAGAGGGCTTCAACCTCCCTCAGAAACAGTGGCTCACCCTCATCTGAAATGATATGTCACCGTCTACACAAATGGGGTTCTTGGCTAGCCCAGCGTGTGACTGCGGCCATCCTTTCCAAACTCTGCGCCACATTGCGGAAGACTGCCACCTGCCGAAGTTCCCAGCAGGGCTCAAAGAACTTATTTAAGCAAGTACGCGATGCTACCCTGAACTGGATCTGCAGCTTAGATATCAACCTATAAGTCTATAACCCCTCACCTACGACAGGAGAAAAGATAGACATGTGTGCTGTTACCCAGGCATTCGATTGAAAAACAATTCTCAGATGTGGATGCGCAAAGCATCTCTGGATGGAGGAATTCTCTCCACGTCCGTAGTCTTCTGTAAGAACAACTTTACTTGGACGAGGTCGACATCATTGTCTTCACGTTATTCAGTAAAGTAAAGGATTGTCAACAATACTTGCAAATTGTCTCATGGGAACGGCATTTCATGCATCAACATGCAGCAGGATCGCTTACCCTTGAACTTGAAGGAAGAAGTACAATCTGATCCAGTATATGCGTGGAAAAGGGTCATGGCATGCACACTGTCGCACCCAGGTTTGTGGCTATACTGTTCAGGGAGATCATTTAGTTGTATTTCTCATTTTGAAGGAGATCCAGATTTCTTTAGTCGGTTTCGACTAGAGCGTTGATGTGATGGAAATCACTTAGAAGGATTGCGACAACATTAGTGTCTCCAGTATACATCATTCCAGAGAGCATTTGGCAGATGTACTACGACGTGTGTCAATTTGCACTGATCTATCGGTGAACCGTTTCCAGCATGGAACACTTGATTGCCTGACATGACATAGACACTCTGTCATCAGCAAAATGCTCTCCTATGATCTTACTGGACAAGAATGAGAATAAAGATCCTCCTTGTTGCTATCATTTGCTAGAAACTTTTGACATGACAATTTCCCGGAATTATTGTGGAACCAGATACTCGTCATGTGCCCTTTCCAAGTTATTCTCTTGTCCCTCCTTTGCTTGATACTGGTCCCAGACAATCTCTAATCTTGACAATCACTTCAAGTTGTGGCAAATACCTAGGCACAACATCTTGTTTCAATCTGATGTAAAGTTGTTGCCTCGGACAGTTATACCAGGAAGTGAGCGTATCAGTGCTACACCGTCGATGATAATGATGTCGTAACAATCTGGTGCGAGTGGTTACGTTCCCTGCTGACATGAATGGCACTATCTTTTGTATCTTCTATGCCAACAAATCTGACTTGGTACAAGAGTTGAGCTACCTTTTGGATGACAATGTAGGTGGGTGTGGGGAAGATTCATAATGAAAAACTCTTCCCAATCCCCTCCGCGATAGTATAGTAGGAAAGGTCAGCTGTCTTTTTATGCAAGGTCGTACAATGCTTGGTCAACTACCAACACAGGGACTTGGTGTAGGTCGGGGTGCGCAGTTTTCTCTTTCACCCGTTTCACTCCATGTGAAATCATTCATGGAGAGGCGGCCTTTTCATGGTAAAGTGGCAAGGAGGCTTCAATGTTTCGGTTTTTTTTTGAGGGGGGGGGGGGGGTCCCCTGGTTGTCCCACAGTGTTGAGCTGCATGGTAGGAAGACTATGATGCTGGAGTGTGTATTTCTTTATCTTAGGATGTCTTATAACTGCAGTCATCCATGCCTGTTCGTGCTGTTTCTCCTCATCAAGCAAATTCGTTACTACTACAAACGGTTGCGCATCTTTCATGGGAGGTTGGGTGACAAAATTTTGGCCCACTGGTGGTGCAAACATGTACGAACGAGGAAGGATGGGTTCACTGCTGCATGTTACTGCTTTCTATGAGTTGATTCATAAGCATTCTCTGTCCAACCCAGGCTTTTGTGATGAGTTAAACTGAAATATTAAGACGCCAGTTCCCTGGAAGGATGAGCTTTATTGCAGTACGTGGTGTGGGACTGTGATCCAGGTTATCCAGGACTGAAACTGTGAAAATGTCTTGATGCAATTTGTAGCACAGTCTATACAAGTTTTGTTCCTTGTTTAATCTGCAACAGCCAACGACAGCCTCTGTAAATCTAGATTCAGTGCTAAGGACTTTATTGTGTGTCACGCTGAGACTATACTTGTTAAGTAGTTCCACCAAGGAGGTTCGAGAGAATGGAGCCACATTGTCTTATTTTCTTTGAAACAATGTTTGTGAAAGAATTGACGAAATAAGAATCAAAATTACTCGACTGGACTTGCCACTAAGCTTACATGATAATCTATAAGGAACAATACTTGATCATTGTACCACGGAATGAAGCAGAAAATGATAAAATCTGCTCTCCCGGAGGACACAGTTTCAAACATTTCGCATGATATAGCTCTGATTTACACTTTTTCACATATTTCTGGACATGATTGACTTTAGTTACATGATTATGTTTTATCATTAGGTGAAATTTCAGGTCTTTGATGATTTGATTGTCCATCTATTGAAAACTGACAGCTCATTATATAATTCAAGCTAGTTGTAACACCATGCTCTTGAACTTCCTTGGTTCTACAGTCCAGCTTCTTGCTCCTTGTTTGGGAAAGCAATCTGAGGAACAAAAACACTGGAAGAGGCAGCTCACAATTCAGATTCGCAGAAAGAGAAGTCATATTTAGCATGGCTTTCTGACTCACAGAGTATCTTCAGGAATTCTCTTTATGGCATTGATTTGGGTTTTGAGAGGAGTTGACGGAAGAAATACAGATGTTCTTTAGAACCTTTTGGGGAAAAAAAATCATCAAACCTGAATGCGGTTTCTTCATCCCAAACAGCTTGATTGAGAATAAATGCTGCCATTAATAATATCCGTACTGCCTCATCCACGTGGTGTTCGAGTTGCATCTGATATGACCTTTTTAGCATCTTTAAACAAACGATTTAAACTAGGTCTTTCCTCTGTCAAACTAGGGATGTGTTCTGGTATTCTTTCCTCTTGGCGTGTATGGTTGACAGTTTTCTTGATCACATATTGTTCTAATGTTTCAGTCATCACATCCGTCACATCAGGATTTGTACAACTTGTTGTCTCAGATAGGTGAAAGCAGGTATACTTTATCACAATAGTCACGTGGGTGCGCTAGCAGTTCCAAGACCTTTCTTTGGAGTATAATGCCTCTGTAAAACATGGAGCTATGGACCCCCTATTCATCGGATGTGTTGAAAATGTATTTTGGACATTTCTGGAAGATTTCGCTGTAATTCTTTCCTTATTATCATTTCCTTGTGATTATTTCCTTTTTGTATCGCCCACCGGAGGTGAAGGCGAGACTAAGGGATCCAATTGTCGTCCGTCCGTCGTCCGTCGTCCGTCCGTCGTCCGTCACAAATGTTAAAGTTTACCTGCAAGACTCTCTTATGATGCATAACTTGGCAACTGTTACAGCAATGGCAGCCAAACTTGGGTGATAGAAGCACTGGGGGTACCTTCATGTTATGGTGCCATTGGAGGTCACAGGATAAGGTTAAAGGTAATTTGAGGTCATACGTTAAAGTTTACTTGCAAGACTCTCTTATCACACGTAACTCGACACATGTTGCTACAATGGCAATCAAACTTGGGTGATGGATGCACTGGGGGTAACTTCATGTTATGGTGCCGTAAGAGGTCACATGATAAGGTCAAAGGTCATTTGAGGTCATACGTTAAAGTTTACTTGCAAGACTCTCTTATCACACATAACTCAGCACATGTTGCTACAATGGCAATCAAACTTGGGTGATGGTAGATGTCTCTTGGGAAGTTGAAGGTAACCACAAGGTCAAAGGTCACAGACGGGTCAGCGAACTTTTAGGGCCCAATGTTAAGTTTTTAGGGCGCATTTCGTTTATGGCTCACAACTTTTGATCCCTTTGTCCGTTTGTGACCAAACTTGGATGGAAGATGTCCCTTGGGGAGGTGAAGGTCGTGACAAGGTCAAAGGTAACAGACAGGGGTCAACAAACTTTTAGGGCCCAATGTTATGTTTTTAGGACGCATTTTGATTGTGGCTCATAACTTTTGATCCCTATGTCCGTTTGTGACCAAACTTGGATGGTAAATGTCCCTTGGGGTGTTGAAGGTCACCACAAGGTAAAAGGTCATAAGCAGGTCAATTAACTTCTGGGAGTTATAAAAATATTAATTCCTTGTACGCGAATGGGCGAGACACAATTTGGCACTTGCCTTGTTTATATACATTTTGTCTCTAAATAATTGTATTTTTTAAAAGAAAAAGCTTAAAAATGGAATTTATGTAAATTTATGCAAATTAAGCAAAAGACATTAATTGTTTTTATTTCTAAATGTGTCCAATAATCTCATTACCCTTGAAAATATCAGGTTCAGCACTTAAATCACTTCAAATGGAGAGTTTTATCCAATTTTTTGACAAAAGTCTAGAAGTTGGCGGCCATCTTGGATTTTGGCGGCCATTTTGAGTATTTCTTACTTGTGTGCTTGACACTCGAACCAAAATTGATCTATAAACAATTACCTTTACAATGGTACCAAAAATTAAACTTTTACATCAACTTGAACTGAAAATCAAAAATAACACATGCAAGGCCCCCCACTATGTGTCCGTATCTTTTTATGTCGCCCTCTCACGACAAAAAGAAAGAAAAAGAATAGGCCTCACGCTCCTAATTCAACTCGCGCATTGCCTGAGGTAATGTTATTTTTTACCAAAAAAATCATTGAAAATCAGTCAAGTGGAAAATTGCCACCTTTGGTAGTGTTTGACATTGCTTGAGGACAGAAGCTTCTGCAGGCTATGAAGAAGTTGAATGAATCAGGTTTTTGTATTTTTAATGAATTTTTATTGATGTATGAGGTAATTTGCTATTTTTATCGTTTTTGAGAGTGACTGGATGACTAGTCTCGTATGGAGGCTCTTAAGTTTTTTTAGAGCTGGAAAAAATCCCAAAATATGTTGTTTGCTTGAAAGCAGAGAAAATTTCCCTTCATCTGTTTCAATTTAAAAAAAAAAATCTATGATTCGATTAATTTTTTATGATTCATGGAATATGCTGCATTTAACACAGGTTTCTATGGAAGCCCGGAAAAGGAGCGTGAGGCCAATATGACGCTATCTCTGTTATTGAGCTACAAAGGGCGTTATTGCTAATTATGGGATGGACAATACAGCTCGGGCAGCAGGCTACTTGTCAGTAGAAATTAGTTCCCTCCTAGTAGTCCATAGGCCAGGCCAGATATTGGTACCATCTGAGGTGGCAATACCTTTTTGGTGTCATTTTGTTTGTCGGGCATAGATATGCTTATCAAGCTATGATACCATTTCCAAATGAGTAGCTGAGTCATAGTAAATGAATTTTAAACCAATTTGGTTTCGTTGTTATATCCCTGTACTTCTGAATCGAGACCAACCACTATACAAAGAAGAGCAATGCCTTCTGTATGTTCACAGGTGTTCTGTTGTAAACGCGGTGCGCTAAGTCTTTATTCAAGGCAGCGAAGGGAATATCCAAGGGTTGTGATGTCCACAGCGCTTAGTCTAATATTCAAGACGGCGGCGAAGGGAATATCCAAAGCTTATGATACAGTGTATATCCCTTTATCTATAGAAAAAAAGCGCGTCTTTTTCAATTATTCATCATTTTCCGGTGAAAACGCTGGGTTGAAAACGCTAATACCACGCCAATGTCGCTTTATTTCCATCCAACAATGAAAGATTATGCAAAAACAATGTACCGGTACACTACAATACATTATAATTAATAATGTTGTAAATGAACAGAGAGATTTTTGTTTAAAACTGATGTATTTGTTAAGAGGGTGGTATAAAAAAAGTATAGATAATCCCTTTTATTAGGAACTTTAGATATGATAACGGTACATTGTTCTAGATAAAGACCGCGTGACAGCTGTGGACATCATAACCCTTTGGATATTCCCTTCGCTGCCTTGAATGAAGACTAAGCGCACCGCGTTTACAACAGAACACCTGTGGACATACAGAAGGCAGTGCTCGTATTTGTATAGCGGTTAGTTTCGATTCAGAAGTATAGGGATGTAAAAACGAGACCAAGTTGGTTAAAAATTCATTTATTATGACTAAGCTACTCATTTGGAAATGCTATCATAGCTTGATAAGCGTATCTATGTCCGACAAACAAAATGACACCAAAAAGGTTTTGCCACCTCGGGTGGTACCAACAACCCATTTTTCGGCTCTTGGCCCATGGACTATAGAGACAATGACTTGTGTTTAAATTTTTATTGACCCGAGATGAGTAACGGAAAGGACACGCGGAAATCATAACAGCGGTCAAGGGAAACGACAACAGAGGGTTTACCGCCTTGCTCTGGCCACTGTTTGGTAATTACGGTCACTATGGATATTCTGTGTCTCCCAACCCCAGATAGTAGGTGTGAATTAAAGCTGATTGCAAACTTGTTAGTGGGTTGACCAAAATACAATCCACGCTTTCACCGTTAGCTCCCTCTAACTCGAACTGTCCTGTACTTGTTGTATATTGTCTCTTTCACACTTTGCCGGATAAGGCAAACGCATGAGAAATGAATGTCAATTTTTTGACATCCGTTGATAGCCATGAAAATGCATTTCAAGTCCTTTTTATCCTTTGTATGGACGTTTATCTTCCTGTGATTTCTGTCAGAGCCGCCAGAAATCTTTGTGCATGCACTTTTTTTTTTGTTTCGCGCCGAAACGGATAGCGCGATGTGACCCTTGTCCGATAGTTGTACGTTTACGTTTATAAATAAATATGCATTTTATGATAATTTGTCGAAATGAATTAATGATTGGTCTTTAGGTTTGGCTTTATTTTTTATTTATTTTTCCCTCTATCGGTATGGTTAACACACACACACACACACACACACACACACACACACACACACACAAATGCAATATGCATGAATGTGTAGGTAAGCCTATATTTAAATCAATTCATTTATTTTCATTCTCATTTTTCTTCCAACAAAATATAACACATTTTTATTATATACTAACATAGTAAGTTGAAGATAATAAAGCCAAAAGAAAAAAAAATAATTATGATATTATTTGTATGAACGCATGACCAAAAGGTAGTAAGGGCATTAGTAGGTATTACGCACTCTCGCTAAATAGTCATACTTATGCAATGATTTCCGGAGAGGAGTATATCGCCAAACTTACGCTTTAAGATTGGTCGCAGGCATATACGAGAAGACTGATTCGTCTATATCTCACCATGCAGAGACTGATCTCATTCTTTCATTAATCTTTAAATCACAGGTGATACATTTCTCTCTTTTCATTTTGATTGCAAAATACTTCACGAGTTTTTCCCCTCAGAGACGCTTCAGATTTACAGTTATACATAGTGGACACACCCAAGAAAAAACGCAGTTAACTTCATTATACCTGTGGCGTATTGATATTTACACAGTGACAGAACGAAACCAGTGAGATTGTTGAAAACTGACCTGCCGGAAAGGGTTGACCACCTGTATACACCCCTGGCATGCCTTGCGAGCAATGGTGAGTTTCCGGTCACACAAACCAATCACATTCCATTGTTTTAGGTAACAGTTTAAGGTAAATCCATTGCAGATGAAAGCGTACTTATTATCATTACCAGTAAAAAAAAAAAACAAAAACAAAAACAAAAAACAAAACAAAAAAACCACTTGTTTGAGAGAAGTGGCAAGCCGCAGGAGGAATTTGACAATCAATCGTCATTAAACGGATGAAATGATATTGGTTGAGGTGATGATTCCGCTTTAAACGTTTTAACAGATACAAACGTGTACTTAGAAACCACTAATGTAAAAAGAGCATTCTGAGAGGAATTGAAAGTTTATTTGATGAAAATTGGTTTTGAAATGAATGTGATATCCAAAGACAAGGTAAGACAAAGCGATTTAAATGAAAGGTGGGTCTCACTTTTTTTTATGAGATCGCTTTGTTTCGGATTTCAAAGCCATTTCAAATCTAATTTTAATCAAATAAACTTTGAATTCCTCTGAGAACCACATGTTCCTTCGTATTTCATGAGAAGTTTCTCATTATGTCACAAAATAAGTTGGAAACTTGTAACTCTATCTCAACCAAGACTAGATTATTATTCCTTTAAAGAGGATATCCACCCAAAAATTAATTGACTTCGAAAGAAAGAGAGAAATATTCAATACAGAACTATACAGAAGTGACAAAAATTGGATGAGAAATAAGGATAATATGACATTTTGAAATTTCATTTTTTTTTTGGGGGGGGGGATTTCTTGACGAGTCCTTCTGAATATTCAAAGAGCGAGCTGATGATGTTATACCATCATGATTTTTCATGTATGTTATATATGAAATTTGGGAAAATTGTTATTTTTAGCTAATACAAGTGAAAGCATGCAAAGATATACAAGAGTTAACGTTTGTTCTTTTTTGTTGTGGGTGCCTTTAAGGCATGTGCTATATTAACATGGCTGAAATATGAAATTTTCGTCATTTCTTTGTAAGAAATGAATAAAACATTTTTGAGAGCATCATATCGTAAACTTGCTGATTTCATATTATTCATACTGGTCAAGAAATGTTTTGAAAAATGGAAATTTCAAAATGTCATATCTTTCTTATCTCTAATCCGATTTTTGTCATTTTTGTATCGTCCTGTAGGAAATATTTTCCTCTTTCTTTTGAAGTGAATTCATATTTGGGGTGGATTTCCTCTTGCAATGAAACCGCCCCATTTACCACCCTCTTGTGAAAAAAAAAACCCCAGATACGCACACACAAACACAAAACAATTATTAACAGAATGAGGGAGTCGTTTCCACATCATTCGTTACGGGTTATATGGTGCCATCATCAGATTTCCGATGATTAAAGTTGATTTTCGCATTCGTTATGGCATTTGCAACTTTACTCTGATCGAGGGTGGGGAAAAATCGCTTGAACGCATCCAGCAGTTCGTCGGGCGATGAAAACACGTGGTGCTCTATGATGCCATCATCATTGCGAACGAAGTAGGAGTTGCTGCGCATAAAAGATACATAATTTTGACTCCCGCAGATGAACGCAAACAAGTTGTTGGGAAGTATCCTCAGTTTCGGGCGTGGCAGAGCTCCAAACACGTATGACATTTGCTGAGCAAAATAATCCACATCACGCGGGTAACATACGTCCAGTTGTGTGTTCACCCGCCATGTCCCATGCCAGGTACAGTCCCTATACATTCCCTCGTCCATGCAATCTTTGACTGGAGCATGGAGACGGATGATTTCACCGCCCCGTGCTCTTTTGAACTTGTACGTCAGGTACAAGTCCGTGTAGATGGGACTCTCGTCGTCGAAGTCGAGGGGGATCGGACGAAACGTCGGGTCGCAAGCTCCAACTTCCACCAGGTACATTCTGGCTCTGGATGTAGTGTCGTCATGCACGACGTTGCTCAGGTGATAACGATCAAAGCCCAAACACTGCCCGGCAATAAGAGTCACTCGGTAACCCAACGCATGCAGCAGCCTGTATATGTATGAAATGAATGATTTATTTGCTAAGTGGATGTAAACATGATGGTAAAACACCCCCCCCCAAAAAAACAAAACAAAACAAAACAAAACAAAACAAAACAAAAAACAAAAACCACACACACACACACACACACAAAAAAAAAATAAAACTAAATTTGAGATTGAATTATGACTAGCACCCAGCTCTCACACATTGTATGGTATGGTATGGTATGATATTTATTTCCGTATAAAAAACAATAAAAACGGGTGGATTGCCCATATTCAGCGTTGCCAACATGGCAACGCTGTTCTTCCATGGGGTCCACATACAGTGAATACAATATACAGTTTAATGGACACGTACAAAATGAAACCAACGTTTATACAAACATGCAGGTGGAAACACATACGGTAAAAAATGAGAGAGAGAGAAAAAAACAACAACAACGGATAATGGAAACGTCTTAAAGGCAATTAGATATAACAATGAACAAATCAAAATATGTTTAAATATAAAGTGGAGTGTTTGGAAATAAACTCCTTAATCATATCTATGCAGTGAAAAAAAAAGGACCAGATTATTGTAAAATAGTTACTTTGATAGATTTAGATAGAAATACGTCGTAAACGAATAAAAAGGAAGACTTGTGCAAAATGCTTGGATGGATATATGACAACTTAAGAAAACTAAAATTCGTGGCAAGTGATATGTCAAAGAAAACTCAAGGTGAGGTATTGTATCAACATCAAAGTATAATAATTCAATGGATAAAATCATGTACAATTTGTAACAGTTTTTAAGAAATATTTTGAAATTTGGAATGGATTGGAAAGCTGATTCATAATTTCAGATGTCATGAGTTACAAGAAAAAAAAAGAAGATATTATTAACTGATACGAATTGCATAAAAACTCATTTACATGGGGTTAAAATCATAAACAAATGACAAAAATTCAAGAGCAAATCCAAAGAATAAATAAAACAATTGAAAATTAATACTGGGCATGCAATCGCAACATTAAAATGGAAAGAAACAATTTTAGAAAAATACTATACCAGAACAGATTATATCACACTATATTACTTCAAGAAAGACAACTGAGTGAGGTTTGAATAACAAGTATGAAATATATAAGAACAGTAAAATCGAATCGAAATCAAAGGATAACTTCAAGAAAACAATTGAATGAAACTTGAATAACAAGTATGACATAAATCTGCAAACAATAAAAACACAATTAGACAATCAAATACGAGGGTTGAATAACAATTGTTAGCGAGTGGGAATTGTCATCACTGTATCGATGCTCGCTCCCTACCATCGAAAGCACCTCCCCCATCCCCATCTCCGGACTGTCAACATTTCTGAGCCTCCCCCACCCCTTTGCAGTCTTTTCGCAGGCTATTTTTGCCTTGGACATCCCCCTAAATGAGAAACACTGCTCAATACACGCCTCCACCCTATTTCAAGGCAGACCGCCCCACCTTATGTCAGGTATAGGTAAATGACGAAAAGTTTGTTCAGGAGATCCGACAAATCGTTATACGTTATATCACATTTTATATCCGATAATCGATCACGTTAATAATCCCGCATGAAGAGTGCGCTTTTAGAACTTGCAGGAATGTAAGAAACTTGACCTGAGTTTTAATCAATTTTTATCAGGTGTTTAATAACCCCAACCTCTTCGCAAGTAGGCCTATTTCCTTATTTCTATGATTTTAGTTATTTTATTACTGAATTATTATGATTATCATCATCAGTGACCAGACAGAGTATCTGCAGAAAATAATATTGGATCTGCACATTCACACACTCTGAAGAACTTGCAGACTGAAATAAACCAACTGCCAAAAATCAACAGCATAATCATCATATTTCTAAATTTGGAGGCACCATTATCTTACCTATACTCTAATACAGGACATTTTTTTCTACATGAAGTTGTCGATTCCCGTAGGACATTTTTAAGTCAAAATAATTACTTATGTGGAAAGCTTACCTGTTTGCAAATACGTTAAGTTCGTAGCACACTCCCCCCTGCCTCGAGAACATGGCCATTTTTATCTCGTCAAATGTCGGAATGTGTCTCTCGGAAGGATGGATACCATGGTAATTCGTAATAACCTGAAAAGGCTGGATACGGTGAGTCTTTTTGACGATCTCCTGAAGTAAGCCAAGTCTATCGCGGCGTATTCGAGTACGAGCCGAAGCGATGCCGAGAACATGGCCGAGGTAGTCCAGGGCTTCGTTGTAAGAAAGTTCAAACGAGTCCAGAATAGGTGTGGCAGAGGTACAGAAGGAAGTCAAGTTCGGCATTGATTTTACGGTATGCCTTATTGTGCGTAGATTTGTTCTCCATTGAATGGCACGATAATTATTTTGGCTGAAAGGAAGCCCAACATTCCCCGATTTTGCAAGTACACGAAACATGACTGAAAACCAAGCTTATTTGATCACGAATGCTCCGTACTTATGCTGACTCGTAAAGATTTTTGTTAGTTATAGGCCCTACTTCAAGCCCCTGGTTAATTCTTTCTCTCTTAAATAAAATGGGTTCAAGAATATAGCCAATCAGAAGCTCTGAAGTGAGTCACGTGTGCGCTTTTTTTAACGAAAACATAAACTGTATATAGTGCAATAAAATACACGGCCGCTACACCGCTGCAGAGTGTTATATGGCGTGTTACCTGTCAATGCCTGTGGCAAATTATATCGGTCTTCGTTGCTTTGTGCAGTTGTGAATCCAAACACAGCAGATTGAAGAGCGCCCAATTTTATTGAAGTTTTATCACCTGGTATTGAAATCATAGTTCATAATATTTTACTAAATAAAATGATAATGCACAGGTTTACGTTCGTGATGTTTTGTAATAGTGGAGATAATACACAATCTCGGGTGTTTTCTTTTCAATTGCAATATCAATTTCACTTGAAGGCAACTTTTCTTTTTATAAGAAAATGCAATTCACCAACAAATACAAAATAACAGTGATTTTAGTTGAATTAGATTTCATTCAAAACAAACAGCTATGTCACCTTTTATGCCCACATTATACTATCGTATAAAACATGGACTTTTTGTTTCAGAAAATTTGAGAGTAGTTAGGGATTGTGAAACTTCGCGATCAAAGCACAAGGCAATCTTTCTTTCATATAATATTCATATAATATATATATTTTTTTTTCTCGCAAGAGTGGCTTTCCACTTAATATCTATCAATCTGTAGGCCATGCAACATACATTATTCCAAATGTATTTCCCTGTCGAGAATTATGTTCCGCCGTTCTACGTTTTGTAAGCGACACAGAAATTTCAGAATAAATCTGCCCCGAGATATGAGTTTGACCACAGATTGCCTTTTATCAGGACTCGAAGTGAAAACTCATTGACATGGGAACGTATCACTACAAATAATCAAAAGGATGTGATGTGTTCCTGTTTAGCAAGATGCAACAACCAACTCCTTTCAATTGACCTTTTCATTATGCATCAAGTATTGATTTCATATTGTTTTCATTCAAGAATGCATCCATCTTTGCGACTCCTTTTTTGTACTGGACTGCGGTCTGAGAAAGTTCAGAGGATGCGAATGATCTCTTACGCCAAAAGTGGCAAGAAAGTCATATGAGGAGAGGTTGCAAGTGCTAAACTGGTACACTCTTGAATTGAGGAGGTTTTATTTAGCGATGCATTTTTTTTTTAAAGACGCAGTATAATTTCACTGTTAATCTGTGCAATGTAATATGTTATTAACCGATTACGACAGACAACATTCCATTATAGCTTTCAAGTACTATGGGAAAGCCTCTCTTCACATGAAAGAATTGATATTGTAATTGGAGACATTTCACATACTCTGCAAGTTCGTAAAAGTGCAGACAAGCAAAACAAAACGAAACAAACAAACATACAAAACAAACAATGCTATACGACGAGCCGTCCATAACTTTGCCTCGATGCGGCGTGGCAGGTGGGGCACGTCTTGCTCTGACAGCAATCAAAGCATACGCCCTCTCTCGGAAGTAGTTGGAGAACGGAGAGAGACTGACTCGGGCTGGTTGAACAAATTTATGAATTCGGATGAATCGACTGGAAATTGATGTGAAATGCGATTCGAATATAAACAGAGTTCACTGTTGAAGGAAGTGACAAGAAAACGTGTACACAGCGGGAAGACACATACTTGGATGAATACGACATTGCAGAGAAGTTGATTTATATTTCATCTTTAAAGTCTTTTTCGTCAGAACAGCAAATTTCTATACTGTAAAAAATAATAATAATTGAATAGTGTAAATCAAACAAATATGTACTTACAAGTCGAGAAAGAAGGGGTCTATAATTTAGATTATGATTTCATAACTATTACGATGAATCGGGATTCAATGACTGGAATTAGCAATGACGACAATAGCAAGAGTTTGTTTTGTTTGTTTGTTTGTTAGTTTTTTATTGTTCCATATTTCACATTTAAACAAATGATAAACCATAACATAACAATACAAAAGCTTGGATGAATTGTCAAGTACCGCATTTAAAACAATTTAACATGTGAAATATGAGGAATTTACATAGAAGCATTGTTCGTACGGTGTAGATTCCCAGATGATGATGTGAGATTAATTCTTACTTGATAATAAATTTACAATTGAAAGGAATGACAATTTGTGAATTGGGGAAATATAAACGTCGAAGAAATAAAAAAAAAGAAAAAAGAAAAGACACAGAAAACATTGTCCGCGGCACAAGACTCCTTGAGAGTAACAGATAGTAATGACTAACATGGCAATGATGACAATAATAATGGTAATGACATCAATAATATGATTATGCTTTGCTGACAGATAATAATTATCTGATAATCTCTGATTTATCAAGACACCCTTTGCCTCTAATAGACATCAACAATGTTGATGATTGATTTGCGAACTGTGCATGTATTCATGTTTGTCTTTCATTTATATCTGTCAGGCAAAATGCCAACGTAAATACAAACACAACCGCCAGAAAAATAACGAGAGTTTGATGGTTGACCCTTGCTCATGTTTGCGAAGATACCAAAGATTAATACTATCCCACATTTCTTCTGAGAGTTTGTTGCCGTAGGTTTTTTAAATGACGGCTGTTATGTTGTTGCTGTTGTTGTTGTTTTTTACCGACGTATCCTAACAACAGTCAGGGGCTGATATTTGACATTCAATTCGTGTCTAATTCTCCCTGGCAGAACTAAATAAAAAAAAATCAATCAATCAATCAATCATGACAAATAGCGCAGAAGCTCTAGTTTGAGTGGCCTTTGTGGCTCTGATATTATCGTAGTCTATGGGGCACTTTTGAAAAAAAAAATCAGTTTAACCATCAAATTCTCTATACCAATGAGTCAAATGTGTACAAACTACACAAACACATGTCACCTCTGAACAGGAAATGAACGCAGCATAAAGATGGTTAGATATTCCCCTGAAGTTTAGATAAGATTATGCCACTCTGCTGTACGACTTGTTTTCAATCTTGCATGATGACAGAGTTCTCACCGTGCAAAAAAAAAAAAAAAAAAAAACCCAAACAAAACAAAACGAACCAAAACGAAAAGAACAGCAGCCTTTGATAATATGGAGAGTGAAATCGAATAAGTATTGGGGGCATCTTGATTGAAACTTAACGGAAATGATAATTGATGAAATGTTATGGAATTTTGATTTTTGAAAGTTCATGAAAGCAGAAATACTAATAACAATGGAAAATGTTAATTGCATAAACCGATGGTTATCATGACCATTTAAACAGTTCTTCAGTCTGCATTTATTTTTTCTTATTGTTTTGTCATTATGTAACTGTAATTCCGTGTAGACCCAATTACTCAACTGAAAGAAAATAATATCCTCGCGAGAATACTCTAAAATATGTAGAGAAATACATACAATTTTGTATGATACACTCTAAGAAAAACCGGTGCAAGTTTGCACTTTTTTCACTCTAGGAACACGTTTACGGGTGCAACTTTGCACCTTTTAGCTTAGAAAAAAAGTCCAAATTGCACCTGTTAAAGCACTAAGTGGTCTGAAAGGTGCAAAGTTACACCCGTTAAGGTGCTCCCAGTGTGTTACGGTGCAAAGTTAAACATTTTTTTTTTCTTTGAGTGTACGTGGCAGACATAACCAGAGGGCACTTTATCTACTTACATTAATCAAAGGCTATTCTGACATCGAGGCTGTGGGATAAACAAGTATCTGTAAACTCCCATCATGACAGGTTGTTTCTACTTGAACGAAGAGATACTGTTTTGATTGCTTGAAGTTAAAGAGTTGATATAGTTTTGGTTGAACTTGGAATTCAGATTTTAACTTTTTGCAGGATAATTAGAATCATTTTCAGTAAATAAAATTTAAAAGAACAGACAATTGTCATGATTGTTAGAGGAATTCAAGGTTTACTTGATAAAGATCGGCTTTGAAATGGGTGAGATATCCCAAAACAAAGAAAAACCAAGCACTTCTGTTGAAAGTCATTAGGACCACTTTGTTTTGGGGAATATCTCAGTAATTTCAAAACCAATTTTCATGAAATAAACCCGGACTTCCTCCTAAAACTCTATGCTCTTTAATATCTAATATAAGTGGTTTCTTAGCGAAAGGTTAAAACCTAAATTCCAACTCAACTAAACCTATCCTATTCCTTTAACTCTATGCATCAAAAGTGACACGACTATAATTCATATCCTTGATATACAGCACGATTTGCAGAATGGGGCTGTGTTGGTGTATCATGCTAATAGAAAACCAAGACTACCCAAGGTGTGACGAAGGGCATCAGCAATGACGAAATCACGATGCAAGGTCATTAGATTACCTGAGAATAGATAGAGGCGAGGGAAAGAGCTCAGAGAAAAGGAGCGAAGATCACATCACACGATGTGTAGCGACATCGTCCTGCATGGTGTAGACATCTGCCTTAGATCAAAGTCCAAGAAGTCGAAGACCATGAGATAAGGTGGTTTCAGTCAGAATCCATTTCTTTTCCCGTCACTGAGAGATTCATGGCGTAACGCTTCGACTCAGATTTATGTCTTAACAAAGCTTTATCATCGTCATTATAATCGCACTTACCATGAGCCACTTTGGTGTCGAGACAGACAGAGTTTAAGCATCGTATTGCACACTCTACCTAAAGCAGTATCAAAGTGATTGTTTTGATTTTTTTTTTAAATTTCTTTTCCTATTAGAATGGTAGATGTAGAATCCCGCATTAGTTTAGTTTGTTCTTAAATTAGGTCACGTACAGTCTGTGCAAATTCATGTGGTATTTATCTATCCATTAATATGTTTATTCATGTTCTCAATTCACAATTGTTTTGATTCAATAATTGTTACTATCGCACTTGATATAGCGACTTTGCTCAAAAAACAAATGTCAAGAAGAGAAGTAAAACGTGAAGACCTCGGGTGACAAGGGTTGTTTCTCTTCACATGAAAGTCTAATGTTTTACTCTATGTTCACGACACCTTTTGTATAAACCTTTATAGTTCTACAAGTCTTGCTGTAGTTTTTTTTTTTTTCTTTTTTTAGTGAAGCCAATCTCGGATACTTGTCAGCTCACTCTCAGCGCTCACGTTGTTACTCCACCCCACTCCACCTCCCTACTATTATACAGCTGCACTGTCTTTCATCCTCTCAAGGGAATTTATCCTAGAACAGAAAAGTGATGCCGCCCTGAACCGTAGGGGTAAGACCCCTCAACCACCCCATTGTATTGCATCATACGATAGAAGAAGAAGGTTTTCACTATAAGGGTATATACAATTTTTTTTTTCACAACATTATTTCAACCTCGATGGAACAAACTTTTGTCGTTTTCATTACATACTTTATATCATGTTCACGATGGAATAGATCATCAGTCTTTGATCTCCTTTCCTAAAGAAAAAAGGAAATGAGTGAGTTGGGTCCAAGCGAAGATAAGGAAAGTTTTCATGAACAAGACAATTATCTCTCACTCCTGGAACCATAACTTCTTCAGAAAGAGGGAAATAACTACAAAGATTGTACGATTGGAGAGAGGGAGAGAGAGAGAGAGAGAGAGAGAGAGAGAAGGGGGAAGGGGTGGGGAGTGTAAAGAAAAATGCATGAACATTCGTATACCACTTTTATACAAACACCGCATATAAAGAAAGGGGGGGGGGGATGATGCAAGGCAGTCCAGGATATAACTATTTTATTCGGATCTTGATATGGTTATGACCTTAAAAAATAAACAAAACAAAATACAAAACATAAACAAGCAAGAAAACATATCCCCCACAAAAAGAAAAGAAGAAGAAGAAAACGCTAAAGGGTTTAGCTGGATTCACATTTACACAGATCTATATCATCTACAGTACACTTCCAGGGAACACCGAACACCATGATCAATACCGATCCCATTTAAGCCTCCCATTTAAAAGGCAGCTGAATTCATTGATTCACCTTAATGAATGAAATTGCTAGTCATTGATGTGGGGAATAATTCTATTGCCTTGGTTGGTATAATAGAAAGATGCCCAAGGATCTACAAGTACATACTAACAGCCATGCAATACACATTTGCTCACTGATTGATATGCACGATGCCATCTATCGCTTCTTGCCAAAGCTCGGTAGGAAAGATCAAACAAGGACAACCCGTCTCATTATCTCTTCTTTATCTCCTCGTCATTTCTGTTAATCAGTAGTAAGCCTAATGAACTGACTTTACCAAAGTACAAGATGTTTGATCCTCAAACGCGTTGAGATTATCACAATGAACGAGTATCACACATCACCGTGAAGTTGCCAGTTGATGGGCGTTGATTCTGTTTCTCTCGGACTATACAGGTGCCGATTCCAGCAGTCGCGTAGTGGCTGTTCCTTTCAGGTTCGTTTCCAATATCAATATTATCTTTCTTTCTTTATTATTTTCGTGACATACCATAACCTATAGTAGCATTAATTGACTCCACCGGTTAGGTTTGTTAAACATTCTACTGTGGTCAAATTATCTTCTACGAGACAAGATGTTACCTCTGCCTCACAGGTTAGCCGTATGTACAGCTGTACCACAAAGTGATTGCATTCGTGGTGCGAAATAGGTTTGAGTCTCATCGTACTTAATACATTTTTCAAGGAGGTAGTACTGTAGAAGGTATGGAAGTTGGCTGTGTGATGTGGACCCGCGAGAGAATGATGCAATCCATTATTCCTTTATTCCTCCTGAGAGTTTATGTCTGAATCCTTCATCTTGTCTAAGAAATTTGCATCCATTCAAACCCGTTGGAAATCCACAATTAAGTGCACTGTCAGACAGCATCAACGCTTCTCATGCTTTATCCGTCTTCATTTCTCTCTTTCTTTCCATCTCTTCTTTCCTCTTGAGAACTAAATTGAATTGAAGTGAATTAAATTGAATTTAATGAGTGTGTGTGTGTGTGGGGGGGGGGCATGTACTTGGAAATATCCATGTGATAGTAATTACGCATTAGGCAATACATTCATCTCTTTTTTTTTTAATTCTTTCTTATCAAGGAAACCACACAACATGAATTTAAGTCCCACTACCAAACCACTGTTAATCCGGATTTCACGGACTTCCTCGAAGTCTGCTGAATTCATGCGCTTTTGTTTTCATAAAGCGTGATACACTTCATTTATTAACAGATTGATGTTAATTTCAGTAGTGATGATAATTTTCCTTCAATTTTCATTCACTTTTCATCTATGTAAAATCAAACAATTGGTGTGTTTTTATAGTCACTTTAATTTGCAGCTTTCTTTCAATCTATCGTGTGTATTCTCATTTGCATTGCTAAGACATCTTGCCCGCTTTCCAATACAAGACGCTAATAATCAAGCCTCGACGTCCGCCGGTGAAGATGGGATCGTTAAAAGATATTGGGACTCACGCCATAGAGTGCTACAACGTCAGCAAACACTATGGACGGGGGAATTCCAAGTTGCAGGTTTTGCAGAACCTTGACATGACTGTACCTAAGGGTAAAATGTGAGCGAGCGAAGAATGAGTACCAAAAACATGACAAACTGAAAAAAAAATCTGTATACCCTTGAAAGCTTTAACTTGCCCATAGGAAAAAATAGGCCTGTTGAAATATATTTTTATTATTACGCTTTAAAACATTAGTGGTAATGGATAATACATGTACTGTAATGCATTATTTTGTAACATAATATGATATTCATTATAATGAATATAATGATAACAGCAATAACATTGATAATACTAGCAATATGTCTTGTTATTGTTGTTATTGTCGTCATGACGGTAATGATTGCTACTATAATTATTTCTAATAGTGTCTCCATTATAATTAGCAGAGTGACAATGATATTATCTGTGGAGAAATCGAATGCATAATTCCTTGTGATAAACAGCTATGCCTTCTCACGTGACACAAAAATGAAAAGAAGTATTCCTTCAGAACCAAGTAGGGCAAAATTAAGCATAGTAGTTATAGCCCACTAATACCCCCCAAAATTACGATCAGATTTTTGCATTGATAACACCCAATATGATTAAACCGTGTAAATGCTACTTCAGGGTCTTAGAATATAACATCTTAGCTCTATTTTGCTGAAAACCCCTAATGTGGATTGTTGTAAAGCATGTCATGAATCTGATTCTTTCAAGTTTAGCGCATGGAGGCTCTTGGAACTGCATATTAATGTGTAAACACAATAGACAGAACATGGAGGGAAGGGATTCCTGACATGCTCTACAAAAACTCTCATTTCTCTTTGACCACAGAAGCAAATTGAACTGAATTTTCTGTAAGATGTGGGCAATGAGTTATAGATTCATACCCTGAATTTGTGTTTGGATTGATTGACTATTTTTGAAGTTATCGTTGCGGAGGGTACCGTTGTAGTTGTGTGTTGTTGTTGTTGTTGTTGTTTTTGGATATATACGGTAGTTTGTAAACGCACTGGATGAATCTTGCCCTCATTATACTGTGCCTATCCAGCTATGGACTCCTCGGCCCCAGTGGTTGTGGGAAGACAACACTACTACGATGCTGCTTGGGCCAGCTCAACCTAGACGAGGGGCTTGTTCTGACATGCGGGAGGCCCCCGCTCACCAGGGGACACGGCATCCCAGGCAGTCGCGTCGGCTATATGCCGCAGGTTCGATTCAGATTGTAGCTCTGTTTTGATTATATTAAATCAATCAATATCTATTTTCCCAAAAGACATTAGACACAAGAAGTGTGGCGCACCATTCATACTGTTGCTTCCTACATGATAGCATGTAAACTAATTATTCGTGAATGGTACAATTCATATAATACGACCGCTTTCCCCCAAAACTAGGCCTCCTGTGGTTATGTCAGGTACAAAATGACTATTCTCAGATTCAAAATCTAATAAAAAATCTTGCCGAGTTTTCTGCATTGAACATAATGTCTAACACATACAAAATAATTTTTCGAAAACAATAGGAATACATTCACACATAACTTTCCATTCTTTCCAAGGACAATTTGGATCTGGAACCGACTGCCTAGTCAAGTTGTACATGCCACCACCTTAACATCATTCAGAGAAGCTGCTCTCCCATGTATTACAACCTTGCAGCCTTCTTCTGGATCACTCATCCTTTAAAAGGAGGATGCATTCAGATTTTACTCGCACACTTTTATTGTGAATAGAGATCATCACCATGGCACCTCCCAATGGCACACATGTGTAGTTTCATCCCAGTATAGCTTCTTGGAGCTGCAAGAGGGATTACAGTATCAAGTATCAAGTATCAAGTAATAACTAAAAATGACGTGTACCACAGACTGATAACAAAATGAAAAGACATGGAGTTTTAGAGCTATTCAAGATAGAGGAATACACTTTGATCTGACTGAATTACGGTAGAATGTATTGGTGGGATTGGAACGCGGCAGAATGTTGTTGTATAGATAAGCAAGTAACATAGAGAGACAACAGCCCGCAAAAAAAAAGAAAGATGAAATGTATAATCGTATATTGCATACTCAAGCTAAAGTGTATTCTAGCCCTATCAGATTGTATGATAATTACTGTGTTTTCCAAAGTCATAATATTCGCTCTGCGTTTAAGATGAAATAGAACAAAGTAAAAGGCAAAACCGGAAAAGATTACACATCCAATCTGTTGTGTTTCAGGTGCATTTTCTTGGCACTCCGTGTTTGGCATGCACAACGAAATCGCTAATAACTGCTTGGACACTTCATTCGTATTCTTTCTACAAATTTTGAATCTATCTACTTAAGCATACAGATATCTGAGAGCACACAAGTCAGAGGTAAAAACAAGGGGAATGTTGAATTAGCAGACGATAATGAACTCCCTCTTGATCTTGTCAACATTGCAGCAACGTCTACAGAGCGGAAAACTTCCGTCTTTTCAATTATTAATAAAAAGAAAAAATGCCGTCAGACAAACTGATAAGATGAGTGTAATCAGTGACCTTTGGTATGGCGTTTGTTTTAAGGGTCTGATTTTCACCGAAGGTAAAAATATCTGGGTCACAGCAACAAACAAGTGTATCGGCCTTTCTTTCGGCAGGATATCGCCCTCTACGGTGAGTTCACGATCAAGGAAATGCTGATCTACTTCGCCACGTTTCATAAGATGAGCAGACGACAAGCAAACGAACGGATTGACTTTCTTCTCGACTTGCTAAACCTCCCCTTCCGGAATCGCATGGTCGCCCATCTCAGGTACGCAAGATGGCGTTCATTTGCGTCGTGGAAAACACAATGTCATTGTATCATAACAATCCTTGTATAATTTAGTTATATCTGGGTCCCAGTCTTTGTGGACACAAAGTCGAAATAAATTCAATTCAAATCAAATCAAATCACATTCAGATCATATCAACTCACACCAAATAATATCTTTTGTTGTGGGACGATTTAACCGGGACATAAAGCCCCAAAGTATTTTTTTTTCTGTTGTTCTTTTGACACCTTTGCCTTTAGTTTTCTCTCGATTCGTCCTCATCATTATCAGCATCATAATCTGTTTCCATTTAATTCAACATTTTGTTTAGTTTTTGCTTTCTTTCTATCTCTTAAACGTGACATCACAGTCAGTTAACTAGGATCAAATTTTATTTGATTTATTAACTTCTAATGAACTATTTAGGAAATTATCTACTGTGCAAAGATGTACTTTGTAACTGTAAAGCGAATTTCATTAAAGTCGCATCATATTTCTGGTGAATTTGTCTTCAATTCAATTCATTTACTTTCACTCCTTTTTTTTTCTTCAACAAAACATACCAAATAACGTAATCAGCGATTGTATCATTAGTATATACATTCGACTGTGCAAAGGATAAATGATACAGATAAAGATATATCTATGCATACCGGCAAAAATACGAAGTTATGCTTCAGTTAAGGTTGAGTTGAAAGAGTTTTTACATGTTTTTGTTTAGGTTAACGATTATGTTTATCTAATGATCCTTCTATATATCTATCTACCTATCTATCTATTTATCTATTCATATATCTATGCAATTATCTTTGCATACAGTTATCTGTTTATATAAGAAATTAAGTATATATTATACATATATTCACCTATTTATTGATGTATTAGTTCTCTTCACAGCAGAAATGGAATTAAGATTAAATCAAACAAATTGTCTTTGTTTGCAGCGGAGGTCAGAAAAGGAGAGTTTCCTTCGCTGTAGCTCTTATCCAGTCACCAGAGCTTCTTATCCTGGACGAGCCTACCGTAGGAGTGGATCCTCTGCTCAGAGAAAAGTAAGGTACCATAACTTTTTCTAACAAAAAGGCAAATCATCTACAGGAAGATGTATGGCCGTGAAGTTGATTTAATTGCAAGGTTCTTCACCGGGGAAAATAACTATGTGTATTCTGTAAGTGAAACAAATAAATGAAGTTTGGTTTTATTATAGGAGTACAGAGGCTTATTTGAATAAAGCATTTAGAGCCAGTAATCATGGTAATAGTATTACAAAGTCTGATAAATTGTACATTCAACATTTTAAACTAGCTACCTGTAATTTCTTTATCGGGCAAATGGGAGAAATAATCTACATCAGTAACATTACAACCAGTTCCATATCTTTTGTTACGGGAGTATTAATTTACCATCGGCCTATCTTTGATCTATAGTGCTCTATAATAAGGTGGCAAGAATTTCGGAGCACATAATAATTAGCTTTAAAATATAGTGAACCTTGTTCACTTCACAGCCAATTATGAGATATGTCTTTTTTTTTTTTAAATTGAAACCCACAAACACAAATTTATTCCTATTGTGTGGCAAGTAAAATACAATAACAGAGGAACACTATGAAAGCCTCCTAAATGTCTTCTGGTTCAATTATCAATTTATCTTTAACAAGGGGCATTAATAATGATGAATAAACATGATGTAAGACCTACATGTAGGCGTTTGTGTGCATTAAAGACTGAGCGATGAAGTTTGGTCCCGTATATGATCCTATACAGTTATACGGTAAACATGGCAAACAAGAATAACATGTTAGAAGATTTATTCAATTCTATTCAATTCAGTTCAATTTCTATTTTTGTTCATTTTGTCAACAGAATGCATAGAAAAGATGTGAAATTTGAAATGCATTTTGTGGGATGATGCACAGGTAAGAAAGAATTACGTGTTCATGTCAGTGGTCATTAGGAAATGAGGCATGATTCATACAACATTTTAATACCTTCTGTGAAAAATGTAGGCCTATATACTCCATAGGAATGTAAGCCTTTCTATTTCTTGCCCTGCTTCTGTAGAATATGGGAGTACCTCCTGCAGTTTGCCCAAACTGGCGAAACCACCATCATCTTGACTACACACTACATCGAAGAGGCGCGAAACGCAGACATAGTGAGGCTACATTACATTAGAAGGCTTGCCTATGTGTTGATACCCTGTTGGAAAGAACGCATTGTTCCATATTGAGAGAAACACAGTGTGAAATCTCATCACACTGTTAAAGTCGAGCATTTTAACAATGTGAACACAATGTGAGTCATCAATTTATAGTGTGAAATAAAGCACTACTATGTGACAACATAGCATGAACACTCTGTGAAAATCACACCACAGTGCGAAATCATCCTCACACTGTTAAAATCGAGCGTTTTCATAATACTATAGTCGAATATGCGAACACACTGTGAACACACTGTGGGACACTGTGACCTTTCCAGTAGTGTAGTCTTTTTGTTGCTGTTGTTTTGTTTCTTCGTCCGTTCTGTTTTGTTTTGTCTCGTTTTCTATTCGGAAGATCAAATTATGGAACTTCAATGGATAATTGAAGAGATTGATCGCAAAAACGGGTTCAGTGCTTTTTATACAAACACTTCAAAATTAGTTCAATATCAAATGCAGCAAAACAAAATTACACCAATGATGCCTCACTAATGGTTGCATAAGAAAAATATCCTTTTTGTAAATATATGAAAACATATCCTTATTTCTCTTTTATTTTGTCCGTTTTTAGCAGGTTTCACAACAAATATCTTAACTTGGCAAGAATAGAATTAAATCCTTTTGTGATCAAACGCTTCAAATGTTGAAGTGGAGAGAAGAAAAGGAGCTGTGAACATATGGTGAATCGCAACTTTATTCAGTATGATTTTTATCATCCACCTTTTTTTCTACTTGTGTATGTTTATTGTGAATACATTATTGGAAAGCCTTTTTTTTTCTGCAGTTTTCCTGATCAAACATATTAAAAGATATTTAAGGTTTAGGCTGACTCTATTATTCTCACTTTTCTGTGCATAGAGGCAATGCAAACTTGGGGGATGTGTGTCTGGTTAAGAATTCATTAAAATTCATCGCTGTGGTCCTCTGCATAAAAGATTGTAACTAAGCACGAGTATTATGAAAAGAGAAAATGAAAAAAAAAAATATTATCCCTCAGGGATTTTTGCGCCTTTTGTTCGTCATGAATTAAGTCATGGTAATTATCTTTCTCACTTTGTAATTTTTGTTTTCACAATGCACACAATTTAATAGTATGAGACGATTACACATGTGAACAGGCAAATAACCCGAACTCAGGAGCAGTTGTACGTGTTTGTGTGTTTTCGCTGCTTCCTTACAAAACCAAGTATTCTTGCATTTTGGTAATTGCTCATTTCTAGGTGGGGCTTATGAGGAACGGGAAGCTTCTGGCCGAGGAGAAACCTCTCACTCTCATGGCAGCTCACAATTTTCCGGTAAGATAACTCGCTTGTATTCAGATCGAACATGCATTGATATTGCGAACTTGATATCTCTTGATAATTTTTCCGCAGAAAATTTCTTCAGCATATTACAGTACGTATATTCTGTTTTCTCTCGCAATGATTTCCATATCTCTCATGTGCAAAGTTAAGCCATGATTATGGTCTAATGATGAATCAATGTGTTTGTTTTCAAAAGTGATTTGTTGATTATTGTATCATGCAGAAACAATAAATGAAACAATGAACAGTTAAAAAAAGAACTCATTAACCATTAGTGTTTCCTGCGTTTGGATAAAGTCAGATTGTCACCTTCCTGCGAATTATCAGAGGTCAGTTTGAATGATATTGAACGTTTGTATGTCTATGTACGCATTGCGTGTGTGTGTGCGTGCATATGTTTAATTTCTAGTTTCTCAGTAAGTGAAGGGATTAATGCTAAACATCTTTATTTGCATACCTTATGCTTTTATTTCCTCAGACCCTTGAGCAGGTGTTCCTGAAGCTGTGTATGGCAGACAGGATAGAAAACGACGACAAGGTAAGAACTGTAATAATTATATGAAATAGAAATGTATACATAATTATAATTATGATATATATATTATATATATATGTATATACATATAATATATATATATATATATATATATATATATATACATTTACATAAACATATATATATTTCATTTACATTTGTATATTTCTTCCTACTCCCCATACGCTCCCGTGTGGATCAGCCTTTTAATACTATCAATTCCATTTTAAATGTATTATTAAAAGTGCAATGTATGGTATATTTGTCTAAAGAGGTTGTCTTCAGAATGGTTTCCAATATCTAAATCAAAATCGCATATAAAAAAATGTCCTTTATTGCAAGCCTCATTACAGATGCATTTAAGACGTTAAAAGACTGCAAATTTTATAGAAAGCTAATATATTTTTATTTGCAGTATAGTGAATAGAACTAGCGATGTTCCTTGTGATGCATACCTGTAGGAAGAAGCTTCGGTTGAGGTCCAGATGATTACAACAGCCCTAGATGCGGAGGAGGCATCTGAAAAGACTCACTTGTTATCTGGTTCTGAAGGGCGTAAGGTTTCCTACACCGATACCACGGAACCGCCTCCCCAGGCCTCCCCGGATGCTATTGCACAGAACGGAGGTACTTCGTCCAACGGGAGCGCCAAACCGAAACCTGTCAGGCAAAAGTCCTACACGCCGAATTACCAATACGGTAAATTTATCATCTTTCAAAGCCGGGAAGAGGAATACGATTATCTCATTTGCTGTTAGAGTTACATATTTTGCCAATCTATTTCTCAGTATAATTTAATGCGTAGTTATCGTCTTTATGATTGCGATTGTGTGACCAAAACTAGATGATAGCAATGTTTGAAGTCTTTTATATATATATATATATATATATATATTTTTTTTTTTTTTAAATACGATGTAATAGGCGACCGATATGCATCTTTCTAGATCGACTGTAACATATTAATCATACTGCACACATAGATAATTATGGAATATCCCATTTCCACCTAGTATGGCTACCATCAAATGAATTACCGCATTTCTCTTTGATCAATATCAGATATGCCTCCGCTCAAGTGCTCAAGCCTCTTTCCAAGTGTGATGAACATGTGGGCTCTGCTCCTGAAAGACATCTTAAAACTCGTTAGAAATCCCGGGTAAGTCATGTCGAGCTTGCGGAGTGTAATTTATGTAAATGGACTTGTCATCCACCCCGTATTTTGGCGAAGGTTAGTGCAGGCATGCATTTTATCGCGCGAACATTGCTGAAATGTTTCAAAAGTTCTTTCAGCGTATTACGTTGGTACAGATCTTGAGATGGTCATTAAATTTTATGATTTGTTTTCCTCGAGAAGTGATCATCTACTCATTGAAAGGGATGTACTGTTCATTTTATTCTATTTTTTTTATATATTATTACTCGGGGAATGTAAACATGGGCATCTGGTACATCGAACTCTTTCGCATAAAACGCTTCATATAACTCCGCATTTCACTGAAAAAGCACAAACCAAAGAAAACGGACACTGCAAGAGTAACCTGAAGCAATACCAAGTAAACATTGACGCACGCAGTCTATAGTGTGAAAACATTCTTAATGAATGAAAAAGAAACAAAAATAAGAATGACAGTAGTCTGCATAGCATCCTTAATGACCCAGAGATAAATCTATCCCTACTCCTGTCTCGAATTTTATCCTAAAAAGCAAATTTCACTCTCCAAGGTAAATTGAATCTTTCAACCCCTTATACGAGGTTCTCACCCATTAAACTATCACGGAACTGACGAATTTTGATCTTGATGCAATGCGTTGCCATCATGGTATCAGCACCGCCGCCAGCAAAGGATAGACATTTTTTGTAAGTAATATTTCACGTCGCCACACTGATGGTCACCTCGAAATTGAGACTTATTGTTCCTTAACATTAGCTACTTTTGCACGATACCATGATATGTAAATACCGTGTCTGACCCCTGTACAAGCAGAAACACCTATCATGAATGAAATGATTTTACATCACCCTTCAAAAATGCCCGCATTTTTGTGTGGCGGTTCTGAATTTCGATGGCAAATTTATCGAAAATATGAAACCTCAGGTGTGAGTTTGTTCAATTTGTCTCCCTCTACAAAGGAAATTTGTTAAGATCGCAACTGCTGATCTGGAAATTAACTAACATGTCGGAAAAATGAGCCAGTGGGACTCGAACCTGTCATCTACTGCTTTCAGGGCAGCGACACTATACTACCAGGCTATCCCTATATAGCTGCCGGCAGTGACACAATGAACTTGGAACAAATACCCAAGCTCCGAAGTTCCGACATTGTTACATTAAGTAACGCAAGAAGGACAAGGCATAATTTTTCCGACATGTGTGTAAATTCACAGATCAACTGTTGAGATCTTATCAAATTTAATTTGTAGAGGGAGACAAATTCAATAAACTCACACCTCAACCTTTACCTCTCTGAATAAGATCTTGCTTCCATAAATATGAAACCTGTCGTTCTGTTCCAGCCTGACACTGTTCCAGTTCCTCTTGCCATTGCTAGAAGTCTGTCTCTTCTATCTGGCCATCGGTGGCACGCCGCAGAATCTGGACGCGGCCGTCGTGAACAACGAGGTCCCTCCTTATCTCAGCACATGGTTTCTTGACAATATTGATGACTCCATGATAACGCAGGTGAGCTGTCGTTACTCCACATTAACTATGTATAGCGTGACACTCTTCTAGAAGTTCCATATGAGAATGCTAGCGTGAACGTAGTACTGCAATAATGCATGTCCATTTCATCATTACAAATTTGTGTTGTCCTCGGCGTGATGTAGATGGTGATCTTAGCAGTGTCTTACTGCCAACATCAATTCAAATCATTAAAGTAACATCAATTAAAGTCTTAATAGAAATTAAACTCTTCTCAATTTTGCGATATCTCACTCTGCGAGGAAACATTATCCTCCGAATAAATGAATGACTTTACTGTACATTTAATACAAATGTGAGCAACGGAAACGGTGATGGATAAGCTGCCTAATACCACAGACAGCAAAAAAGAGTATTCCATGTATCTTCATTCTTCTGGAACAGAACACTTTATAATCCTGGTGGTATTATTTCATCCCTGGCATTATCTCGGTAGAAATAAAAGCGAATTGATTTCATGGAGCTGTGGCTATATTTTCGCTATGTTGTTTCACTACTGTGAAATCAACATCAATTAACCATGAATAACGGTACACGGATTTCTCCGAACCATACAATGTCTTAACTATTTAGCGGACCGTCCAGTCATCCCCAAACTTCCTCAAACTGATTCAGTTATCCCGACATTCAGTGAGTCTACTTTATCAAACCTGATCTAAGATTCATTCATTTCTTTATGTGTACTACATAACATAAAACCCTGTTTAGATAGGGAAGGCACAGCATTAAAAAAAAAAATCAAAATCAATCATATATTTCAACGCAGCATCCTGTTGAAAATTTCACCACGGCCATAGACAAACTGGAACATGGCGAATATTGGGGTGTGATCAACATACCAAGTGACTATTCGAAGAACCTTGTGAAAAGGTAAATTGACAATTTCTGTTGTGCAGTAAAATTCAGGAATGTTCATTTTTCTATTCATACATAAAGCATGGTTAAGAAACATCTTATTCACCTTCTCCGTCCAATGAAATTTCTCAGGCAGGAATTTACTTAGCATTTCTTAGGTGTTGCATCCAGCAAGCTTTGTGGTTAACATAAATTGTGAACAAATCATACATTGAATTTGAATGCAATACAGAAACGGTCTATGGCGCATTAGTATTCATCGCAGCTTTGTAAATCCACATAACAAAATAATGTTCATGTTACGCCAGATTTTATTAAGACCGATGCTTTCAGATATACACTGACATTTCAACTCACAAGTTCATCTTCATTGATATTTTCCTTGCAATAAAAGCGGTTCTACATGAAGGATTAAAGCATATCACAAAATGATATGAATAACCTATATTATATTTTTATTTCATTATGAGGTAACATGACATGTACATGCTTCAGATTTTTATTTTTCAAGTGTTGTCAGTACACAGAAACTGGTGTGTGTGTGTGTGTGTTGGTGTGTGTGACTGTGTTTGTGTGACTTTGTGTGTGTGATGGTGTGCAAATATATGTATACATTATATGGAGTGTTAAAATCCATTACATTCGTCATTTCGTTTTGTAGAGTCCAGATGGGCGCTGGAGTGGACAACGCAACACTAATCGGCAGCACAATCAACGTGACTTTAGATGCGACAAGTAGGCCTATTCTCACAGAGTTGATATATCATTGACGGTAGAAAAAAAATACAAAAAAGAAATAATCAAACGTTAATCAAATATCATAACAAGAAGGCCGGTGCAATTTTTTTTTTTTGCATTTTTGTTTGCTCTCAGGGAATGGGGTCCCATTTTCTGCATGAATATAGAACTTGTACGTACGGTTGTAGATAACTACTGTTACGTTATAAAATTATCTAATTATTCTTTCCTCTTGTTTCAGTCTGAGAAAAAAAAAATCATTGAGAATATGAAAAAAAAATATAGACACTGCTATGTATAAAACGTGCAACAAAACCCCCGATGTATTTAAAATGTGTTACATCCGTCGAACAAGAGTTATATAATTATGATGCACACTATGAATATGATTTCATACGTTTTATCTATTTTGTTGTTTTTTTTTGCAGATCAGCAGATAGCTGTGAGCCTACAGACCAGTCTTCTAGGTTCTTATCAGGTATTGAACGACAATGTCTTAATTTTTCATTTTAATTTACCGATGAAGGGAGAAATAATACACAATGAACATTTGAAAGAAAAAAAAAAATCAGATACCCCTCCAAACTCTCCTTCTCCAGCCGACACAAAAAGGGGTGTGAATGAATACATTCATACATGTAATAATTGTGAAAGTACTTACGTTGAATAACTTTCACGAGATTAGCGTCAAAATGTATTTATTCTATTGTTCATATACGTATGGCCGTGTTTGCTACGCGTATGATATCAACGGTAAAAAGTACGTCATGAAATCAATCCATTCAAAACATTCTTGAAGTTGTGATATCATAATCCAGAAAATATGAATGTGAAGAAATTCGATTACCTTTCATGTATCTGGTTGTGTAATTGACAAGCCATAAGGAATGGCTTATTTGTAATGCGTGTCAGTTTTACTTTGTTTATGTTTTTTCATATTCTGTTGTGCAGCTTTTCGTCACCGATATTCTTATCAACATATCCGTCAACCCGGCTATAGGACAGATCCCTCTCTCAGTAAGTATACTTTCGCCATCAAATATTTTTCTTGTACTCGTAATGACATTATAAGATAAGAAGACTGTAATGCAATAATCTCCTGTCTGAAAATAAAATGTGACCTAAGATAACAGGAGATATATGACATGTGCAGCTGACAATTTATTAACATTTGCAGCATCTATTATCAATCAGACTTTAGTATTAAGAAAGAAAAGAGAAAATAATGAATCTAGCTGGAGGTAGAACATACCGGCAAATGGCATTTGAATGAGAGAAGTTTAATTCATCCACAGCATGCGTTTCAAATCTAGCGTTTGTGCTAATTTTGTGCTTTACATCACAATAAACAGAGGAAAAGGAAGATCGATCTAATGACTACTTTTCATCAATTCCTGCGAAAAATATTTGAATTTCATAGACAAAAATATTCATTGAATTCTTATGCTTCACAAAAGTGGGTGACGCGATTTTCAAAGAATATTATTTAGGCGTGGACGTTTCTAAACATCACTGCTTTAAAATGATATACATTGAATTCTGTTACAGTTTGTCGAACCTGTTTATGGGGAGCTGGATGCACCGTTTACTCACTTCATGGCTCCCGGTGTCATGATTACGTAAGCAAAACATCTTTGAATTTTCTGTTGTTCTATATCTGTGAGGAAAATGATTGAATGATACGAACATTATTCTACTTTGTACGTCTGTTCATAGGACGAGCTGTTTATCACTTCGGAGCTGAGAATGTTGTTTTCACCATTCAGCATTGGCCGAAGGCCACGCTATTGTAATTTTCTGATACGACTTAAAAAACAAAAATATCGCAAGCAAAAGTGAATGATTTTCGGTCCTTATAATAACTCTGCGATCTTTTTTTCATCATTACTGTCATTGCTTTCTTTCCAATTTACGGACATTTCACAGTTGCAATATCGTACTATCAATAATTATAGAGATTTCCAAAATTATCAATGAATGGAATCTGACACACCAATCTTGTACGGGATAATTTCAACACAGCAGACTTGCCTTCTCTTTATGTTCTGTTCACAGCCTGCTATTATTTTCCAGTTTTTCAGATTGATTTCCGCTTTATCAATCGAATAAGAGCAGAACTTCATTTGATAGAGCCTCTAATGTTCAAAGGCTACTGTATGTTAAAACCCTTAACGTTCGTCAAAATAAGAAATTTCAATTTGACGTCATTTTCTGTTTTCATTATCTCCCTCAGTGTAATCTTCTTCCATGCCGTGGCCTTAACATCTATGTCCTTTGTTGTTGAGCGAAAAGACGGCCTCCTAGACAGGATATGGGTTTCAGGTAACAATAAAGAAGGCCCTCTGATTCAGTAGTGGCAACAATAAAGATGCCGGAGAATTCCGACAAAGAGACCATAATAATTGCATTATTCTTATTATCATTATTGTTATTATTATCATTATTATCATTGTTACTATTGATATTACTATCACCATCATTATTTTCAATATCCTTATTATCATCACCGTCATCATCAACCATATCAACATCATCATCATATTTATCAGAGAGATTGGTAACAATGATGTGTAAGTAGTGAGAGAATATGTTAACATTCTCTTGAAACATTCTACTTTCAAAGATATCTTGTAATCAAGTCAAAGGGGAATCAATCCCAAATGTAGATGTGAATTCTCAACAAAAGTTGAGGAAAACTGTACAGTCCGTTCAAAAGTTGTGAATTTAGTAAATTTTGTTACGACTACCGCTGGATCAAAAGACTACTACAGGGCATGTCATCACATTTTTACTAGGATATAACAACAATACAAAGAAAATTCAACAAAATATCGTTTCATTTGGAACTTTCACATTTCCTAGACTTATCTCAAGACTTATATCATTCCCACACTTTTTGAAAGAAGTAATCAAGCGGGGTTTCATTGTAATAGTAGAAAAGTGGGGGAAAAAAAAACGTTTAATTTCTTTATCTGAAGAGTTTATTTGCCAAAGCGGTTAGATAAACTTTTAGTGCTTTAGAGAAAAAAAAATGGTTTGTTTGTGAGAATTGGTACACAAGTGTATGGAAAATCAAAATCTAATTTTGCTATTCAAATGGTGGTCTGGAGTTGAAATTTTCACTGTAACTAACTCAAATGGAATTCTGTGCAGTGGTGCTAATAACTCAATTTTCATCAAAAATAGATCTAGCCCCTTTTGCAAATAAGCTCTTCAAGTATAATATTTTTCTATGGTAATGCATATGTGGTGTATTTTCCTTCAAGTTGTTTTCTGTAGGCACTCTAATGCATTTACTCCCATTCGTACCTTTTCTTCTGCTGACAGGAGTGAGCTCAGGCGAGGTGAGCATCGCTCACATTCTGACCCAGCTCATAGTCATCTCAGTACAAATTACTATGGTGCTCGTCTTCCTTTTCGCTGTCTTCAAGGTTGGTTCGGACAACAGTCAGGCCCCAAGGGGCATTATTTATGTAAAAAAACTTGCCCCAAAACATGGCAAGTTTGACAAATTATCTAACTAGCTAAAGTGATTAAAGAATTGTCCTCATTTGGAAATATGAAAGATATTTTGTAGATAGACGAATAGAAATAGAAAGGCAGGAGATGAATAAGCACATTATTGAATACATAAGCTGAGTAATAATTGATTGATATTTTGATAGTTGATTACTAGATGAATACACATGTGAGAAAAATTAATGAATAGCCTCATCATCGCCTCTTATGAAACAAGGTCAAATGATTCATTTCAACTGAATTCCTTT
Organism: Diadema setosum; assembly: GCA_033980235.1. NCBI lineage: Eukaryota > Metazoa > Echinodermata > Echinoidea > Diadematoida > Diadematidae > Diadema > Diadema setosum. Next base: position 11,709,416 of record CM067070.1, on the reverse strand, counting down.
CGTTCTCTATTACTTTCAATTTTGTTTCAATGAGCCAGTTGAGCATAAAACAATGTTTGGATAAACATGTTTAATTCTATCACAAACATATTTATACAATATGTAATCATCAAATTTTGTAAATCCCATTTTGGTGTTTTTCATTTCAAGAGGCAGCTGAAAATTGGAGTAGCCTGTGAGCAGTATCTTTGATACACTAACGTAATATGGCGAAAAATATTATTAATGGAAGTGAATATTTTCAAGTTATTCTGAAATCCTTGGTGTATGCTCAACAGTTTAATATCAAATGGCACGTTCATTCTGCCGTAAATGTAAGTAAACATGAAGAAGTTCTAATAATTATCATCATTCATTCACTTGACGCCATTAGCTACCAAACGAAGGAAGTCTGTTCCTGATAATTCTCATGATGCTGATACAAGGTCTCTGTGGCATGGCCCTCGGCCTTCTCATTTCGGCAGTCTGTGACTCGGAAACCGAGGCTATCCAACTCGCCCTCGGGTCCTTCTATCCACTCTTGCTGCTCAGCGGTATATATGGGAACATTTCAAATCAATTTAAGATTGCTTATTTATATCTTATTTTCCGTTTAATTGTGCTTGTAATATATGTATTCCGTTATAAAATGTGAAATGTGGATGTATCTGATATAGCATGTATAGGGCATGCATGTATTTCTGTCTCATTGTCTGATGTTAACTTTACCAAAGTTAACACTATCAAAAAGAAAAGAAAATGGATTCATCAAATTTCTCATAGAATGGGTATATAATTGTTTTAATAAGGTATAAAGGTGCCCTAAGATATCAAAATGTATGTACTGGTGTACCTGGTATCGCAAGGTATATTTAATTGTTCCATCTGTTAATCTTGATAATCCGTCCTGATTCGACTGTGTGGAGACGACGTAAGAAGACTATTTGCCTAATGAAAGATATCTCGAAACTAGTTTATTTAAAAAGGGGACCTTTCACCTGGTTGACAATGTTTCTAATCGAGAAAAAAACAAACCCTAGCAGCATGGGCCTACACTTAATTGGACTTCGATATCATGTAAATAGTATGAAGTTATTTTAAATATGAGCTCCACATGCTTCAAAACATTGAAAATCTGAACAGAATGGGGTTTCATTATTCTGAATAATTATAGTTGCCACAGACATCAGTGCCTGAAGACACTATCAGCAAATGGTTTATAAGATTGATGATATCTATTGAAAGATCCCTTCACAATGACAGCATAATGTCTTTTTTTTTTTTAATCACACGGCTATTGAATCAAGAAATTCCGGCAAGGAGTCACCAGGATGTGAAATGGTGGCTTGTAATATAATTATAATGTCCTCTGTGATGGTATTTTCATGCAGGCGTAGTATGGCCAATCGAAGCGATGCCGATTCCTCTGTACTACATCGCCTTATGCCTGCCCCAGACCCTGCCCGCAGAGAGTCTAAGGGCCATACTCGGCAGAGGTAAGGTTTCTACCACCCAGTAGGTAATTTGAGAGATAAAACCGATTCATCTCTTCGATAGGAGGTGGATGTGGTGGTAGTGAGCTGGTGCGGCCGTGAAATCAACATCTTTTAAAGAGCTTTAATCCTCTCAGTGCTATGGACTTTTGGACAGAGTGTACAAGAGGACAGGTTTTGCTTTGTGAATCTACTTGTAGCCGAATTGAATATATGTATATATATATATATATATATATATATATATATATACACATACATACATAACATAATACATAAAACAATATCTGCTAAGACTTAGTGTCCGGGCCTCTTCCGTTTTTTAGGTCGCTGCCTCTTTCAAGGCTGGTGGCCATTTCAGAGAATAGTTTGATTTGAAGTCGATTTTTCGTTGGTTCCTATCTATTCCGCTTCTCAAATCAAATTCAAATAAATAACATGGTTGTGAAAAAAAATGAATAAATATAACCATAAATGACAAAGAAGCAACGCAAAAGTATAGTCCAATCTACACGTATAATAAAATCATTCTAAAACATTCATGGTTGCATATAAATGCAAAAAAGCAGTATATTTGATTAATTTTCTGTTTTTCAACAAGGAAGCACGAGACCGTCATTGTTTGACTGGGCTGATGGCCTCATTGGGAATGTAGTTCATTTGATTCATTCAACGATTTCAGTTTTCTCTTTAATGGAAACCTTTACAATTACATCAATTTTTCATCGTTGACATTGTATTTACAATACGTCGGGCGGCCAGTTTGGAAAAGGAAAAGGTCCGCCTCCTTCATTTTTTCTGTAGAGACAATTTTTCCCTTTAACTACAAAAAACAGTTGCAGATATGGGTGAAAACCGAATGATGTCATTTTCATCAAGGAAAGAAGTAATGTAATTTTCATTGCGAATGCGGTTGCTGTTATCTTCACTTTTACTCGCTCCATCATTATTGTAATTTTTTTTTTTTACTTCAACTTTTAAAGTCATTGGAACATTTTTTGTTGATCTTTTAGACGATTTTTTTTTCAAGAGAATCATTTACCTTATGAATCATCTATAATCTGTAAACACTGCTGTGTTGTTCACTTCACATGGAACACTATGTCCAAAAGCATTTCGTTGCGTCTTCTTACGTCTCATCACATCTTATCACTTCACAATAAGTAATGTAGTCGCCGATTCTCCTGATTTCAGGTACCTAGTAATGCCATTGACTGTAACTTTTATATTTTTTTTCGCATGTTAAAGGATGGAATATGGCATACTTTGATGTATGGATTGGCTACGTGACTGTGACGGGATGGTGGATCGTTCTTCTTGTCTCGGCTACTATCGTCCTTCGAGTCAGACGATAGACATTTGATTTCGCGTGACCGCACTCTTGCTTCTTCGAACTGGTTGAATTACCTATCGCAACAAGTGGTGTCCTTCACAGCTCCATCATGTTGTTTTTATATCCCCTTTCAGTCCTCCCTTATTTACTGATATCATGATTGGAGCTTTAATACGTAATACATAATAATGATAATGATATTACATACAGAATGGTGAGAGAAAACGGATCAAAGAAGCAATGCAATCTCAGTTTTGTAAACGCAGGTATTTGATGTCATTAATTTTTCTCGTAGTACCCCTTATATAAATTTCATGTTTGCACATCAAACTATTCTGACGTGGAGTCCCCTATCATGATGCAATTTCTTAAAGGCTTTCCCTGGCAATGAGATTACGAAGTAAGAAAAAAACCAAATATCAGTGACAATAGCGGTGCTTACTATTATGCTTGCTTTTTTTTTTACGTTCATTCTTTTGTTCAATCTTGCTGTACAATGTCCGTTTCTGTCACATGAAAGAGGAAAAAAAAAGAAGAAAATTTAATCATTAAAGAAATTGACTTCATCGACGATTAAACTTCAAGATGCTCTATATGTTATTGCTTGTCATATATTTTCAACGTGTCAGATGGAATTTATGATGACCTACTAACCAATGACCATATTCACTCATACCCTACCCGTCGTTCTCATGATTTTCATTTAAGTAATCCAAAGCTTTTACTTGCTCAAAAGTCGATCAGACATCACGGCCCGGATACATGGAACACTCTTACTGAGGAGTTTAAACAGTGCGCCTCCTTGTTTTCATTCAAAGCAAACTTAAAGAAGCACATTTTCTTTCAGTATACTTCAAATACGAACTAAAAACAAATAATTTATATGATTGATGTTGGTCTCCCGATAGCAACATCGCATATCGTTCCCTCTTCCAGCAAACCAATTCTATTATTCTAAATTCCAGCCTATCTGCCCTTGTGCACTTTCAAGCACTTGCACGCACATTCACCACCATCACACGTCAGAGTTTATTTTCCCCTGCTATCTTTGCAACAGAATTTGTATTGTTACGAATCTAGTCCGTCCCTACATTTTCCTCGGGCCGGTCATCTTTTCAAGCAATGCTTACAATGGCTGCCCTCTGCATAATCGCTTCTCAACTACAATTGTTATTGTAATCCCTGCTGCATGGACATGCGTACTGTATATTGTATCATTAATTTCCTATTATATCGTTGTTTATGCAAGTCAAACGACTCTGTTTTAAATTTACTTTGTATATTTCCAACATGTTCATGATTATACATTTGTATAACTTATGTATATTGATTTGCAGAAAATAAAGTATCTATATATAAAAAAAAAAATAATTCAAACATGTCCAAGATGGAGGAAAAATAAGTAGTAGTAATCCATTTCTCTGTTTATATTTATTTCTATCGAGATATCATTGTCTATCATGAAAATTAATGTAATGTAATGAATGTAATTAGCTGAAGCATATTCCCTGTTTGTCACTGTACTCCTAACTGTACATAATTCAATTCAGATTCAATTGCGTCCAAGAAGCGTTCTAGTTACACCCATGAATTATCTTATAAAAGCTCTGATGTCGCCACCGTGTGGTTCATGGGACTTTCTCTTTTTATGCCTCCGCCACGAAGTGGTGCCGGAGGCATTATGTTTTCGGGTTGTCCGTCCGTCCGTCCGTCCGTCCGTCCGTCCGTCCTTCCGTCCGTCCGTCCGTCCGTCCTTCCGTCCGTCCGTCCGTCCTTCCGTCCGTCCGTAATGAATTTTGTGGACAAGGTAACTATCGAAACCTGTTGAGGTATCCTAATGAAACTTGGCATGTATGTGTATTAGGGGGTAAAGTTGTGCCTATCAACTTTTGGGTGCACATGCTCAAGGTCAAAGGTCAAAAGGTCAAGGTCAAATACATAAAATTTCACTATTTCCACCATATCTATTGAATGCCTGAAGATATTTTCTTGAAACTTAGTGTATACATGTTTTACCTAATTAAGATTCTCTGGTGAAAGTTTGGGTCATGAGGTCAAAGGTCAAAGGTCAAAAGGTCAGGGTCAAATACATAAAATTTCACTATTTCCACCATATCTATTGAATGCCTGAAGAGATTTTCTTGAAACTTAGTGTATACATGTATTACCCAATTAAGATTCTCTGGTGACAGTTTGGGTCATGAGGTCAAAGGTCAAAGGTCAAAAGGTCAAGTAAAAATATTAAAACTTCTTTTTTTTTCTCCGTACCTTGGAAAATTGTTCAAGGTATCTTCATGGAACATAGTATATACATGTACTGACTGGAAGTGATTATCTAGAGAATGTAGGGTTCATGGGGTCAAAGGTCAGGGGTCAAAGGTCAAGTGCAAGACTTCAAAATGTTACTATTACCCTCATATTTATGCAATGCCAGCAGGGTTATTTTTTTACACTTGGTGTATGCGTGTGTAACCTAATAGAAATTCTCTGGAAAGTTTTTTTTTTCTCTTTTTGCCTCAAAGGTCAAAAGGTCAAAGATAAGTGAAAGTGCTGAACTAACTTTTTCCTCTATATCTCGGAAGTGGCTCAAGTTACCTTGAAACTTAGTACATATTATGCATGTTCTACCTGAAAGTAATTATCTTATGAATTTTAGGGTCAAGGGCCAGATGAAAATGATAACAATTTACTATTCAATTCAGAAATTGAACTTTTTCTCCACACCTGTACCTTGAAAATTACTCAATGCCTAAATGTATGAATGGGTCAAAGTCAAGTTGAAGTCCTTGAATCCCTAGATACATGCTCTCCTATTCATCCAATTAAACCTACGTCAAGGAAGGTGAACATTCAACACATTTGTGACAAACTTGTCATTCCAATATTTTGCCAATTTGTGAAAATGTAATCACACAGTGTCCACATGTACTATCTAGACCTATTGGGAAAATCATGCATTATGGCGGAGGCATACCAGTCGCCAAAGCGACATTTCTAGTTGTACTTTTGTAAAAAGTTATTTGATTGATAATTTGTATGACATTATGACATCGTACTTTTAATTCTACATTCGCGTCTTAATTTGTGTGTTTTTTTTAAAGGTTTTATAAGGAACAACCTCCAGGTGGACAGAAATTACAGTGTTTGTCTGTAGAAAAACAAAACGAAACAAAACAAGACCCACTGAATGGTTACTTTTCAGACATGAGAAATGATGATTTTTATTGACCAGGAACGTGGAAATGACAATGTAGATTCACACTCATTCAATATCACAACGATTTCTGTCTTTTGCTGTCCAAAAAGTCATTCACGGTTAGAAAAGGATATGATATGCTATACTTTTGTAGAATTCCATGTAAAATCAACAATTTGTGTACTGTATATGCCTTCTATCGTAAACAAGGAGAAAACCCATGAGTAACTAAAACCAGTGAGAGTACTTCAAGTATTTTTGTGTCTTTCCTTGAGCTCAAATGCGTTCAACTGAAATGAAAAGAAACAAAGTCAATTATCCTGCTTTTGGTCTACTTTCGGTAAAAATGAATATATCGAGTTGGAAATATAGAATATTCTTATTCTAACTTTTTCTCTCTCAGAAGATTTTTTTTTTTATTTCATCACACCCCATTTTAAAAAGAAGGTCTCTCAACAGTTTACTAGTATTTGAAATAACAAACCTGTTTTCTTTTATCTTTCAAAATGCCAATGCACAACACTCTGAGCTTTGTTATGGATAATTTGCACTGTTTTGTTTTCTTTGAATAGGACAATTTGTATTAAATTTGAGAAGAAGAAAAAAGAAGAACATCAGTAAATTGTAAAAATTAGAACTCTACTTATCCAATATTGTATAAAAGACAAGCCTTTACCTGATACAAAAGGACACTAAATTCGACAGAAGAATCTAAGGACTAGCATAGATTGCCTTGATTTCCCTGTTATCGATTAAAAATGAATATTTTTTTTTTTGTCATTCCCCTTTTCAATAACATATTTTACCACTTTATATGTTGATGAAAGGTGCAATAAATTTTATGAAATTACACCTGCGTCTGTGCTATGACTATTATTTTTCATTTCTGACTCCATTAATTAACAATGTTATTTGATTATGAAACATGCTTGTATCTTACAGACCCAGCAAGACATAAAGGGAGCCCTGCATTCGAAATATAGCTTTAGGTATGATTAACCTGATGTTTCCGTTGTGTATAATCAACATTCTTCATGTTATCGGTGCATGTGAAGAGTTTGTTCGCAAAAACCGATAAGACCATATTTACTAAATGGAGATATTAAAGATTACAAATTAAAGGCCAAGAAATATAAAGAGAATAATAGGAAAATGTTTGCTTCTTTTTACCATAACTTCAAAAATGTACCTTTAGTGACCAACATATCATTTAAAAGGTATTATTTTGTACTTTATGACAGAGACCGTACTTCAAAATCTTCAAAAAATGGACTTATCGGTTTTTTCGAACAAACTCTTCATGTCGTCGGTTGAGAATGATAAGGGCGTTAAGTTGTCACAAAACCCATAGTGTTCGAGACAACTTAACGCCCTTCTCATTCTCAACAGACGATGTGGTCATAGGAAATTAAGAAGTGATGATAACATATAACCTGATTGTGAGGAAAGAAGAACAAGTAAACCAGATTATGTACAGACGCCCCCCCCCCCCCCGCGGCCCTAGCCATGTACCCACAACGTGCCTGTGAATGAATAGTGAATGGTTCATAAGTAATAAACGGCAAATGCATGTATAATGTTGATGGTTATGATTATTTATATATATATGTAATTATCCCTCTATTCCATAAATTGAAAATTTGACTGGTAGCCAGTGGCCCTTATACAAACATTGTAGCATAGTTTGCTGCTGAACATTAATTAGTGCAATACATATATAGGTCCTACATCTTGTTTCACAAGTATCATTTTAAATAGCCACTGATGTACAAATTTCACAAAGTTTTTCTCCAAAACCTGAATATTATGATACGAACATGTTATTCACCTTGCATTCAACGTATATTGTATGTAATTCATGAATTCAAGGGTCTCCTAGAAATCTGTACTTTGAAATAAATTGCCAGTGAAATATACAAGCCAAAACGTATACATAAGCAGTGACTCTCTTGGCCTATGCCTCAGTCGATAGCGCACCTGCCTCTAGATTCAATGGACTTGCAAGGGTTCTATTCCCAAGTCTACCTGAGCAACGTTCTGTGTAATCATACAATCCTTTCTTGTAAAAAGCAATACACTCTGTAACTCGGATAGGATGCTAAACAGAGGTTCCGTGTGTGAGAGAGCCACAGTTCATGCACGTAAAAGATCCCATATATCATAATGCACCCATTTGTAACAGGCACGATTTTGTGAAAAAGTGGGAACTAAACTGTTTTAAGAATGGAAAGTCCTATAACCTTCCTTTTGCCAGTACGATTTGTATGAAAGTTTGCATTCAAACAGAATTTTGATATCAAAAGTGGAACTGACCTTTAAGCTCCATCCCTTCCACTTCCTACCTTGCGCAAACTTCCCTTCGGCCACCAACGTCATGACTTGTTTTCAGGTTAGTTTTTTTTTTCTCCACGTGTATGTCTGTTTTTTCAGGAAAGATGATTAGCACAGCATCCGTTTCTAGCTACCTGTGTCAGCATGTTGTCATAACATGCATGATTTAACTGTTTACGTTTAGGATATTGGAGTTCTTGTCTGCTTTGCTTTATTGCTTCTCTTGTTGCAGATATATTGCAGCTTTCGCTGCTGACAACCTTCGACTAGGTCTCCTAGCGTTGTTTTCTTAAAAAGATGAGAGTTGAGAAACAAAAAATCAGTCTCTTTCGCCTCCATTTTCACAAGAAGACGTTACACCTAAATGAGAATAGCTAAGTATTACCAATATCAATGGCTGTCAATACAGTGAGTACATGATGTGGTAGATGAATATAACTATGATTGTACATGAATATTTAAAATGTGTCAGATAAATTGATTTATCAGTAATAACTATGTACTGAATTCTTCCTCATAATTTGTCTTTTTCTTTCTTGAATATCTCTAAACGTCTGTCTGCATGCAACCACTATTTTTAGAACGATTGCCATCATGACTTTTCTTAGAATTGTGCCAAAAGTATTTTAAGCTAAGAACTCCTTAATGTTGAACTACCAACGAACACCGAACATCAAATTCAGCGAAGAACATATAGACACATACGAATAGATTTTAGGTTTTGTATAGGTAAAATTATGTGCGAAGGCATAATTACATATAAAAGGTGTATGTGCGTGTGTGTGGGTGGTTGGAATCGAGGGTTTATTGTCCTTGACCATGCACGATTTAACTAAAATGTACCGGATGCTCTCCCGAGTTATATTGCTTATTTGGCTTGTGAGAGGAATAGCTCGACAGAAACGCATGTGCACAAAATTAATGATGCAAGTAAAAATATTGCTACAGGAAATGCGGAAAACTCATACACATTCGAACTGCCAAACTGTGCCAGTGATTACTTTCCCTGTCCGACGTTTGTGACTGTGTGTCGCGTTACCAGGTTATTGAAGCTTACATTCATTAATGGAGTAGAGCATTATACAGTAAGCATTAATTTTGCTGTATTCCAGTGAAAAACCGAAAGTTGACTTACCATACAGGAAGGTGCTAATAAATTTTTGACCAGACTAGTCATATTCTAATGAAAGACATCAAGTCAAGACTGGCTTTCATTGTATTGATGTCGATGTCAATGGCGAATAGAATTTGCTATTTTTCATTATTGCTGCCATTAGTTTACTTCATGACAAACATGACGGTATTTCTTCTAATCTTGCGGCTTCCTATACAATTGCGTTGAATTTTAGAATAATCTACAGTAAATAGATTATTATCATTATTATTATTATTATTATTATTATTATTATTATTATTATTATTATTAGTAGTAGTAGTAGTAGTAGTAGTAGTAGTAGAGTGGTAGTGGTACAATTGTTATATTTATTATTGTTATTATTACAATTATTATTACAATGTATTATTATAATTGTAATTATCATTATGATGTTAAGATGTTTTAATGCGTTTTACAATAGAAAAGTAACATACACGATTAATTACCTCATGTAGTATACTCTTAGATTCCTATTCTGTTGAAGTTTTGTTGCCTTTCTTTTACGGCAATATACTTACAATCGCAATAATTATATGAGACACTTCATACTTTGGAAAGTCCTGTAATTCAATTGCAATTTCAGTATCAAAAAGATTCGCCTATCTCCTTGATATTGTTTGCCTGTTTGTTTGTTTGTTTGTTGGTTTGTTTGTTTGTGTGTGTATGTGTTTGTGTGTGTAATCACCACTCTTCAAGATGGCCTTGGCAATTAACGTGTATGAATAATTTTTGTTGTGTATTGGTTTTATTGGCGCTTCATTAAATAGGATTAGACCATGCGGGTTGAGAGAGTAAACGGCTATTAGATGAAGTGGAAGTAGACCAAGTGGTATATCATCGTTGTATTTGTCTGCCACTGCAGGAATTTTGCCATAATGATGCTGCTCGTGGCTTCAGTGCTGCTATTTTCTGGCAGACTCTCAAAAGGTGAGTTATCCCACCACACCCTTATACCGCATAATGGCATTACCATTGGATGTAATTCCGACGAAATTCGACTGTGCGTTTAGGTCTATACCGATCGATTCATTGCCAAGAGTGTGTGTGGCATATAAAGGATATCAATAGTCTTCATGAATTTCTCCCATCATTGATTATGGCATAGGAATCTGCAACATATGAGAATAAAAATTATCCTAGAAGCGCTGAATTCATAGAATATTGTCAGACACAGATATATAAACAAAAATGATTGTAATATTTTTGTCAAATCCAAATTTACAATCATGCTAGACAAATTTATCATTATTAATATCATTTTACGCATAATTGTATTAAGAACCATATATAATGCGACCCTTTATCACATAAAACAAAAAAAAAGAAAAAAAGAACAGACATGGAGTTTAAGTAAATTTTTTAATTTCTAGAAAGCAGACATTTTATTTCAAAATGATATGTATGTGACCCTGCACGTCAAAACAAACAAAAAGTCGCCAGACATGAATTTTTAGTTAAGACCCTATTCTGAAAGAGCAGACCTTAAGCTTTAAAATGATGTATAACTCAAATCAAATGGACTCTCCTAACCTATCTAAATATTGGAAATAAAGCACAAACTCAGGAAAAGTGGGAACTGAGAAAAGAGGCTCTGAAGTACAGTGTCTATTCAAGCGCTTAATCTTTACCTGTGCGATGAATTGGACAAAAAACAGGAAATAAACCACCAGAGTAACAACAATGAAGGGATTATCAGATTAAATTGAAATTAAGCATGCCTCATTAACACATTCTGTCCATGATTAATGACAACTTTCAAAGCAGTGGCACTATCTTTTCAAAAGTTATTAGAGTTGAAAGTGAGGAGTGTGGACAAGGTTTTTAGAAATGAAAAAGGGATTCTAAAGACATACCTAATCACACTATTCTACCAAAAATGTTCGAGATAAACTGCTAAAAAAAACACACTTTCCTGCCCGTTTTATGATACCAAATTTTAGCATAATGTAAAAGAAGACACGCTCTTTCAGAAAATATGAAAAAAAGTCAAGTTCGGCTAGGTTGACCCATTTTACTTATTTTCAGTCCTCACGCAAAATCAGTGTGTGCGACTATATGTTCGTTTTGAGGTGCACGGTCACATATACAGTTCAAATCTCTCCTACAAGGTATCTAAATATTAAAAAGAGCGCACAGATTCTGGAAAATTGCGACGCAGAAAAGAGGCTCTGTAATATCAGTATTTATAAAGACTATTCCAGAATTTAATCTTGCCAAATCATGCTCTGGCTGTGTAATGAAATAGGACAGAAAATATGTTGTAGATTTTCATGGCAACAGCAATAAATAGATTATGGGATTAAGCTGAATTTGAGCGTTATTTATCCACATATACTATACATGGTTAAAAACAACTTCAAGCGGTTGTTAAAAGCACTAGCATCATCCTTTCAAAGTTTGTTAGGGTTGAAAGTGAAGAATGTGTAAAGGTTTAAGAAATTAAAATGGGACTCTGAGACACACCTTATCACATTATTTAAAAAGAAATTGTGCCAGAAGAAAACTACAAATGCAATTTCCCATTCGTGTTAAGATTCTGGAGATCAATTCCATAATTATGTTTCCACAAAACAGTTGCATCGACTGCAGTCACATAATTCACTAACGGTGTGAACATATTTTCGAAAAAAAAAGAAGAAATCACTTTTAAAAGCTCTGATTTAGGATGACAGTTTTAGGCTCATCTTGCATATTCGAAATCCTCAAGTATAGAGAAAAAATAACAAGATGATACCATTTAAATATGCGTTAGTGGAATAGCAAGGTCAAGCCTGAAATATGGCTTAGGCAAACAGACTAAGACATTGTTTTCTCCCGGCCTCTTGGTATTTCCTGTTAAATGTCTAGTTGATGGCATCAATTGTAACATGTGCATGGATATGGCGTCAACATCGCCGACACTTGAATCCATCCTTTCTGGTGATGTGGAGGAAGATAGTGCCCCACCAGTGATGTCTTGCCAAACACCAATTACTATGACGTGTCCGGACAGGTGCCAGATGCAGCAGTTCACATTTACATTTACCAGCAATATGTGTAAGTATATACACCGTTTAAACGCTCTTTCTTATGATCCTTACTCCTCCCACAATTTCATATAACTAGTAGCTGCTGTTTTTTATGAGATTGTTTAATTACTGTTTTTGCAGGATTTTTTTTTCTATGAAAATGCTTCGTTGATCTAAAATGGTTTGTCCTTTTATATCTCTGATTTTGTCTTCATTTTCATTTTTTTTTGGGGGGGGGGGGAGGAGGGGGTCAAACATGTAGGGGGTTGGATCTCGTGAAATGTACCGATGTTAATCATGGAACAGATCATTTAATGGGGACGGATCGGTCCATGGCAAAACATAGCCATATAAACATTACTTATAATAATAGAATAGGTCGTGCATTTTTGGCAAACACCAAACTTAGGAACAGGCATGCATTACTAGGTTTATAGATAATTGAAATATATTTTGTAGATAGGTTATACCATTTTATGTGAAAGAACCTATACACCTCTGTGTCTTGTAAGGTATTGGATGATACCAAATAAGTCAATCGATTTTGCTTGGTCAGTCGACGTACAACTGTTAAATGACAACATTAAACGGGATTTGAATAAAAACTATTGATATGTTTAAGTTACTAAAACGTAGTTGATTTGAAATTAGTTATATTTGAAAAATAATAATTGTATATGTATATATATATATATATATATATATATATGTGTGTGTGTGTGTAACGGAAGGAAAACTTGCAGTATAGACGTTGCAGTGATGTTCAGTCTTGCCTTTATTCCCCGAGTTTTCGGCTATTTCACTAGCCTTTTTCAAGGGCTTAATGGGACATAACATAAAAGCAAAATAGCAACCAATTTGCATGCATTTGAACAGAAATAGAAATAAAAAAGTAATAACAAGAAGACAATCAAACGGAATGTGCTTTAATTTATGTTGGTTTATGTATTACCGTTGGTATTATCTATACTAAACTACTACTACGACTGTATTCTTTCACGTACTGCAAGTATATGTGATAATACTACCTTTCCGTTGGAGCGAATGCAATATTGCTGCCCATGTTTCTTTTGCTTTGTTTTTGTTTTTTGTTTTTGTTGTGTTGTTTGCCTTAATCTGTTGAAATGTATGCTAATTGGTGTCACTGCCTACATTCCGTTTGATTGTCTTCTTGTTATTACTTTTTAATTTCTATTTCCGTTCAAATGCATGCAAATTGGTTGCTATTTTGTTCTTATGTTATGTCTCATCAAGCCCTTGAAAAAGGCTAGTGAAATAGCCGAAAGCTCGGGGTATAAAGGCAAGACTGAACATCACTGCAACGTCTATATTGCAAGTTTTCCTTCTGTCACACATACCAATGATGCAGTACCCACCACGTACGAGGCCAAGCCCGCTTCACATTATATATATATATATATATATATATATATATATATATATATATATATATATATTATATACAACTGTTGTAGGTCCTGAGAAATTTTGATTTTGGTTTTGGACTTTTTTTTTATTATTTACCCTCTAACACGAAAAATAAAGTTGAGGCTGGCAACAAACCGAGTAGATGATTTACATTTAAAAGAAAAAACAATTCTAACTGTGTTTCAATACGAAGTGCAAACTATCCCTTTCTATTTTTATTTGCAAGTGACAAAAGTATATAAACCAATGAAATGACTGTGTATCATTCTGCTTAGATAATTAAATGATGCGGAAGAAGGTACGAAGGATTTGTTTTGTTTTGTTTTGTTTTGTTTTCGTGTTTGATTTCCATGAATTTCTTTCTTTGCAAAGAAGAAAAATTAATAATCATCTGCTTTATTTTTCATTGCAGTTACCGTCGTTGTGATCATGTCGTAGTCATTATTTTCATCATGCTTTGCGTTTTATCGTTCATAGTCATAATAACTACCTTGTATACATGTACTTTAAGTGATAGTATTGTTTTGGTTGAGATAGAGCTTCAGGTTTTCCCACTTTTTGGGATATCATTGGCTACCTCTTTTGAATATTCAATCCTAAGGGGCATGTAATCCTTAGAGGTATTCTAAGTTTATATGACGAACCTTGATTTTTAAGTGACTGATATCGAAAACAAAGGAATCCTAATAAAAGGTGGGACCAACCATTTACTAGAATTGGTTTTTCTCACCTTTTTTTTTATATCTTAGCCATTTCAAAACCGATTTCTATCAAGTAAACTTTGAATTCCTTTCAGAATTGTACGTTATAGTCTGTAACATTTCAGAAGTGGTTTCTTAGTATCTAGTAAAACGTTAAAAGCTCAATAACTTTTATTTTCATCTCAATAAATACTATACCATCCCTTTAAAAGAACTGGGCTTTACTATATAGATACTCCACAGAATTAGAAAAAAAAAACTATACAGGGTGGCCCACAAAGAACGGAACACCTAAGATCTTTATTTTCACCAATATTTTTGCAAATGTGTCATTATTTTGCATACTATTGGGAGAACATTCTTTTTTTAATACAATGACACCGAGTTCTTTAATTTTGGTTAATGGGTTATGATTTTAGGACCATTTTTGTCAACCCTTGCAATTTTCAAAATTTGATCATTTTTGCACTCTCAGAAATACCGTAACCAGGGACAATTCGGCTTGTCATATAAGACCAGTAGCATTCACAGTGTGTGGAATGTGGGGCGGACGGTGTGAACGTCATTGTCATGTACGTCTCTCTTTGTTGCCGACTATTGCACGCACATGCCACAGATGGTGACGGTACGTTGACACAGACCCATCTTGGATGCACCGGTCAGGGCATTGACGGCATGCCGCTTGGGGCGGACAACTGTATCAGCACAGAAATAGTAGCCGTAATCACGAACGCAGCTCTAGAGTCAATAGAGCAGGAAGGCACACTGCCACCTGACATCACCATCACCGATACCGCTGGCTCCTTTTGCGTGTGCAATACCGACAACTGCAACGTTGTCCCAGCTTCAGCTGCCAGTAAACTTACCACCGCAACTACCATGATGGGTAATTCCACCGAAGCGCAGGTAGACGATGGTGACTACCAGGAAGCTGCGAAAGACTCCGCGATTGCAAGAGAAATGTACATCTTGATAAGCGCCGCTGTGCTGTTCGAGACGAATGATTGGATAGTCAAGAAACTAATAGAATTTGCTGCTACCTCCATTCGATGCATAACCGATTAAGCAGAAGAAAATTGAACATGATTAAACCATAAAATAGTTCCCAATGACTAATCACTGCAAGTTACCCGGGAGAGTACATTTTGTTAACTCGATTTATGGTACATTTACTTGCTTTGTTGATAGTTTTTTTTTTATTCATGTTCGATATTCCACATTGTTTCATACAAGTTTCATATTCCATTTAATTTTGAAAAAGAAAGGTTTTTAACACAATGGTCAGTTTGAAACAAAATTGCACATATGTATAAGGACGTATAATTGACGTGTAATATGAGGAACCCACTAAAAAGCAAAGCTTGTACGATGTGGGCTCTAAAAATATAATATAGGATTTAGTACAGTATATCAATGTCAAAAATTTCTTCCCTCGATGTTCCTTGTAATTATTATGAAGAGTGTGCTGCATATGAGCTGTTAAATTAGCTCATTTGAAATCTTTTGGACATGAAACCTTTTAGAGGTATAATTGACGTGTAATATGAGGAACCCACTAAAAAGCAAAGCTTGTACGACGTGGGCTCTAAAAATATAATATAGGATTTAGTACAGTATATCAATGTCAAAAATTTCTTATAAGTTACGTCCTCGATGTTCCTTGTAATTATTATGAAGAGTGTGCTGCATATGAGCTGTTAAATTAACTCATTTGAAATCTTTTGGACATGAAACCTTTTAGAGGTACCGTTATTTGTACACCTAAAATAACCACTATTGTTTAAATACATTAAATCAATCACATTTGACGCACATCAAGTACTCATGAGCTAAGTAAGTTCGTTATTAGCTCATGTGTACGTTGGTACAAATGATTTTTTTTTTTTCAGTTGGTTTGACATTTCACTCGTAATCAACGCAACATAATACGTGCCGATAAGTTTGCCCGGCGTAACAATTTATGGAATTCGTGTTTAAAAAAAAATGATCTTGCATAGTGAGAACAACCCTATAGGGGTAAGCATCCATTTCTTTGTTTTGTATTGAATGCATTAAAACATATTTTTATTCGTATGGCCCAATACCAGGTTTGCTGTCAGGTGTATGTACTGGCAAGTATCACCACGAGGATTGCATGAATAATCATTGTATGCAGGGCTCCACACTAACTTTTATTTTTGGTGGCCAAAAGGCAAACATCCGACCTTTTTTGGTGGCCCGATCAGGCCACCAAATTCTTCATTTCTGAAAGTGTGGTGGCCCGACGTGCGTTTTTGGTGGCCCCGGGCCACCGGGCCACCGTTAGTGTCGAGCCCTGTTATATGACATATGCTTATATCTGTGAATTTAAAAACCATCATGCGTCTTGGTTCGAATGACCCTTTTCTGTTCATGCGCTAAGTAGAACTACGGACTGGCTCATTGCGGAAAAATATTTTATCATCATTCGATTATCTTCATCATTATTAATGGTTCTGTATTTTCAGGCTTTGAGCAAAATGGCAACCAAGTGCAAAATACGGTGATTGTCACTTAACTGTATTAAGCTTTTTTTTTTGTTGCTTCTGCCTGTTAGTAAGCAGGTGGCATAACCTTTTATGTACCGTTTGCAAAGTTATGTTGTAGATTACAGTTAAGAGTCAGATTTTCTTTTTTTTTTTCGGGGAGGGACATTATCAGTTCGTCGTTTCTTAAATAATTACGGTTTAATGACATACGTGACTGTATGCTTCTTGATCTCTGAAGTGGAATAAAACAAAAGCGTGTTATGAGATATATTTACCATTACTTACTATGCAATCATTCAGCACTTTGCTGTCGTGTCCGGGTCGTACATCAAAATACAAAGTTCAAACGCTTCTAGACAATCGTCAATCTTCCTGTATTTAGATATACCGCAGAAGACATTACTAAGAGATGAACTTGCCGTTGATGATATGTTTGATGATTGGTAGCATACCTCTGGAACAATGGATTCCTAGTGTTGTTCTAGTGCAGTTGCTGTTAATATTTTCCACATCTTCAAGTGATGTGACATAACTCTTCAAAGATTCGCTGTTTACAGCCTGTTAGACATGCTTATATTATAATCAAAGAATATGATGCGACATTTTTCCACCAAGCAATCAAACAAAAACGTTTATAAATACATCACTAATGTCGCCAATAAAAGGATGGGTAACAGTGTAAAGTGTTTGTAGTGTTGTGAGGGGTGAGTTGAGCTGATAATGCTGATGTGTAGAAGTATGTATAATCTTATCTGGACTGAATCAAAGTTTGCAAGCATTTTGTATATTAATACAATTTAGAAAAAGAATTACAATATTCATTGCCATAAACTCAATGTGTAGAATAATTGAAAACCATAACAGGAATTTATCAATGTTTCGGTGAAAAAAATATTGGAATATCAGCATATTGCTTAATTTGCTTTTGAGATATTCAACGATGAATAGTGTTTTAGACTTTAAAAGCAGCGAATTTCAGATATCTATTGTGGTCAATAATGTATCAACAATTCGGGGGCGATGATGGATCTATAATAAGGTGTTCAAAATGAATATCGGATCATTGACGCGTAGGGTAAGAATGAACGGCAGAGTTTACAGCAAAGGACCCGTCAAAATTATTCCGAAGACGATTACACTTATCTTTTGCATTAAAATATTTCAGTTAAATCTTATGGATCCGATTAATTTCCACTACTTTTAATTATAAATGAACTGAATAATCGCCAGGAAGTTAAATGAGGGGAATTACTGAGTAATCGGAAAACACGTTTCCGGAGAAGAATTTTTTATATAATTATGGTAGAACCAAAGAGATATTGACATTCTAAAAAACGAAGAATTTAAGTCAGTTCAGCTGTCTTGCATACTATTTTCATTTCTATGTAGGCCTACCTTCAATATCAAGAAATGCCCCTCACTTTCACAAATTTTTGTATAATGTAGATATCTCGGAGTGTAGGAGCATCTTACGGATGTATGAATTTAATTTCAATTAATTTTATAGACTCATACTTTCAAATCAACTTCTTATATTATCTATCTACTGAGAAAAGAAATGAAAGGTCCACTTTGAGTATCTAAGTAAAAATGTATGAATTTACTTTGCTGCAAAAGTACAATATAAAGTGATTTAAAACAGGACAGACAGGACAGAAAAAAAAAAACCAAACACAAAACACAAACACAAAAGCACAGTAACATGGCATGACAGCAAATGCAAATGTAAATGTAAAAAGCTATACAGGCTCATGTTATCAATTGCGAATCGGATTTAGCTGGTGATTCAGTGCAGCTATAAAATTGTGCTGAGAAAGTAAAGTGGGCGTTTCATTTTCCGGGTTCGATGAAATATGAATTCGATATGGATCAGCTACAAACACTGCCGTGAAAACAAAGTCTAAACTTGTGTCCATGTCAATGTGTGTCTTTTTGTGCTAATTTCCCGATGTACAAATAATGTCAAATTTTTATGCGCATGTCTATGAACGTTTTTGTGAGCTAATACGTTCCCTATGCACTAACGTAGAAGAAGTAAAGGGAAGTCATTAGACAGCCAGGATACTAATGATAAAGGATTAACTGTTCCCCGGAAACGTTTGCTGTAATGTTTTTCCAAATATTGAAAAAAAAACCCCCAAAGGTAATGATCACATCTGAACATTTCGTGAGACATAGACTTCATACATGGATATTATTTCTTCCAATAAATGTTTTCGAAACGTCAGCACACAAGACTACAAAGATTAAAACACACACACACACACACACACACACAAACGAAGATGCATGAAATAAAGAATAATGAGTTTGTTTCATAGGTTCTGGAATTTCCTCTATATCTTTAATATGAATGTCGGATGGATGCAGTTGTTTTTCTGTCTAATAATGCCTTTCTCAGATTAAAATATCATTATTTGAATTAAAATATAAAAAGTAAAACGGATTTTTCTTGAACATATTGCATTACACTTCAAAGTATTACTGTACATGAAAGAGAAAGCATAGTATTTGACAAGACAGAGCTTTCTGAAAAACGAAGTGACATGAATGTTTTCATGACACTGTTGATTGCCTTATTTCTGGGAATATCATCAATAAACCAAATTCGATATTCTTTCCATATCATGAATTCCATCCAAGTCTGTGGTCAAGATCATTCCATTTGTCATTGCTTGTCAAATGCAGTAATTATACGCATATTCATAATAAAATGAATTGAAACGGAATGAGGTGCAATGTGTAAATCTTATATAGGTCGCAGTACACACACACACAAACACACACACAAACACACACACACACACACACACACACACACACACACACACACACACACACACACACGTAAACCGACAGAGAGAGAACAAGACAAGTTTCAGAGGGGATAACGGATGAAATGCAATTAAAGACATTTAATTTCAGTAAAACACTGTTGTGCATTTCGTAGCATTGAGTTGAATTACCAAAGATATATGAGAAATAAAATGTTCTAAAGTTTATTTGCGGTATTAAGAGAAATTAGTTTCGCACAATAGACCCTCTTTTCATTGAAGATGATTTAATAGGAAAAAAAATCTCATAGCAACAAAATAAATGCAATTTTTTAGATAACACAAGGGATTCCGTGTGTGCACCAGTTTGGATTGCCATTTTGTGAAACCGTAGTCAGTCCTGTGGCTATATAAACATGGATAAATTTGTTAAAAAGTCAGCACAGCGGTATGCATTATTCCAGTCTGAAGTGCGAAGTCCTGCCATCCGAATGCGAGAACAATTGATTTGGTTATGCTACGTGTGGGCAAAGACGGTAATGTGCCATTGTCAACAACTTTATGGTTACGATATTTTCCATAAGATCTCTTCAAAGATAAGTATGGGCCAAGTCTTAACAAATTTAAGTTGATGGTATACATTCATATGTTATTACATGATTATCTGCAATTTCCTTGTTAACTTTTGAGGAAGAGAAAAATCATGCAGATAACAATGTATAGTTTACCACATCTAACGCTTTCGTAATTTTTGCTGTTCTATACGTCTTTACATCATCTTTCTAAAAGACGCGAGGAAACATGGCGGACGTGCATTTTATCTTCGTGGCCCTAGTTGTTTCACTGTAGTCACTTAGATTCTGTAATAGAGAGCTCTTGAAAAATTATCAGACCTTTTAAAAGTTCCATTTAACGTGCTATGTGATATGTATAAAACAACACACTATTCATAGGTTAAATCTTGACGAATGGAGCCGCATAAAGTTTATCATCAGGCTATGATCTCTAACAGATGATAGTATTACCGCTATTTATTGTAAAATCTTTGGTATATGGGGAAGGAAAGTCCTTAGTTTGTTTCAGTTTATATTCGCATTATAACATCCACATATTATGAGCACTTAAACATTCATGTCGTAGGAACATGTGCATACAATGTTGATCCCTACAGAATTGAACGAGGTTTATATAAATGACATATTGTGACGGAAATAACTAAAAAACTTGCTGAAAGTGATGGGGAAAGAAGAAGACGGAGTAACAGCATAGGAGATGACTGATAGTACCGATAGATTATAGCATTGTACATAATTTCATACAGATAATGGTGGGAATACCTTCAATGAAGGCAAACAAGCTGATAAGTACATCAGTTGCAAAAAAAACTGTAAAATATTACATAGATGACTTCTTCTAAAGAAAGTTATGAAGAATATAGCATATTCAGAAGACAGTGCAAAATAGTTTTAATTTGAAATTGTTGAACGGTAAAACAATTGGTTATTGAAGTATATAACAACTGCATCTTTGTAAACAACAACGACAACAACAACAACACGAACAACAACCCAAAAGAAAACGACAAAATATGCCAGGTATGACGAAGCTTTTGAATAGTTCTCCTCATCTGTTAGATTCACCTTTGTTAGTCTAATCTTCTGCTCAATTCTTTTATATCTTTTGTTTTGTTTTTAACAGCTGATACCGAAAGGATCGTGACAGAGCAAAACATGGATATTATTGTTGAAACATCTGCATATTATATTCCATGTAAATAGGGGAACAGGGTATTTTGCCGTCTACTGGCTGAAGGGCAAACTAGGTGCTGAGACAGGAGACGAGTACGTGGTGACTTTGGACGAACGAGCTAACTCAAGCATAAGGCTTTATATGGACCGCTTCAATATCACGAGTGATTACACGTTGACAATTGAAGACGTGCAATTTCAGGACGAAGGAAGACACTTCTGTATTGTTTCTGAATACGATTATGACTACTAGATAAATAGACAGGTGAGAAAATAAATAAAATCATCCCCTTTTACGAAACTAGATGAAACGATTTATTTAAACCGAATTCTTTTCATCCTCAATTACTCTCAATATTGTTGCAATGAGTCAGTTGAACACAAAACAATTGGTTGAGTACGCATGTTTAAGTCATATTACGAACATATTCATGCAATATATAAACCTTGCATTTTGTAACTCCCATTTTTGTGTTTTTCTTTTGTAGCGGCATGAAAATTGGAGTAGCCTGTGAGCAGTATCTTTGATACACTAACGTAATATGGCGAAAAATATTAATGGAAGTGAATAATTTCAAGTAAATCTGAAAATATCTCCTTGGTGTATGCTCAACAGTTTTATATCAAATGGCACGTGCACTCTGCAGTAAATGTTTGTATACATTAAGAATTTCTAATAGTCTTCGATATCGTGTAAATTGTATGAAGTCGTTAAGATAATTTTTTGTTTATATAAGCCCGACATACTTCGAGAAATTAAACGTCTATTCAACATGACAAGATTTCACGTTCTGGATAGTTGTTACGGACATCAGTGTCTGAATGCACTATCGAGTAAACACTTTATTAGCTTGGCGATATCTGTTTAAAGATCTCGTCATGGTGACAGCATAATGGGGTGTACTTGCATGCTTAACGTTATCACACGGATATTAAATCAACAAATTTCGGCAAGGAGTCACTAGGATGTCAAATGGTGGCTTATATGTCGTATGTGATTGCATTTTCATGCAGGCATAGTTTGGCCAATCGAAGCGATGCCGACTCCTCTGTACTACATCGTCTTCTGCCTGCCCCAGACCCTGCCCGCGGAGAGTCTAAGGGCCATACTTGGTCGAGGTAAGGTCTCTATCACCCGGTCAGTAATGTGCAATCATTATTCGAGACGCTGAACCGATGCGTTGTAGCTGCTGAAAGTGAGCTGGTTCGATCCTATAGTGCAGCCGTGAAATCAACATCTTTTTAAGTGCTTATTCCTCTCAGTGCCAGGGACTTTTGGACAGTCAATTCCTAGGAGAATAAAAAAAAAATAGATATATTTATATATATCTGATTTTGTCCTTTTTTCTTCAAGTGGAAAGAATACCAGTAACAAAAAATACGATTTCCCCCAAAAAGTTTATCATTATTAATATTATACTTTTTGTCGGGTTGGGGGGGGGGGGGGGTGAGGAAAAGTTCGAATTTTCAAGAAAGGCCGCACTATAAACTTCACTTTTTTAGACACCCGTATCAGCTTTTACATTTGTGGGTCCCATTACGAAAACATAAAGGGCTGGCGACCATCTTCGAATATGGTTAGATCTGATTTTGATTTGATTTGATTTGATCTGATTTTTCTCTTTACGGCATCTGTTACAATTACATCAATTTTCAGCAATTTCGTTAAATTTGTTATTTACAATAAAGCGTTCTTAAAAATGTGTCAAGTGGGCATTTTAGAAAAAAGGTCAACCTTCTTCCTTTTGCAGTAGAGGCATTTTTGAAACACACACACACACACACACACACACACACACACACACACACACACAAAGTAGACATGGGAGAAAACTGCATGCTATCATTGTCATTCCGGAAAGAATATCATAATTTTCATTACAAACAATATTATGGTTGCTGTTATTATCACTTTACCCGTTGCATTGTCATATACTTTTACTTCAGTTTTAAAGAGCATTCGAAACATTTTTCTAACCCTTTTAGACGATATTGATAAATAGGATTGGTGTCAACATCTCTCAGTGACAAGCCGAGGAAGTGTTTACGTTTCATAGCACAGAAAAGAAGATTACTGTATGAGATTCTTGTTCAATTTTCACTTGATATCTTGTTCTTCGTTGACATTGTAAACTCTTGCAGGGTTCTCATTTCGAAAGGGAGCATCATGAAATACTACAAACTTTAAAAGAAGCATAAATCTGATATTGTAATATTTTGTTCAGTCTTTCCTTGATTTTTTTTTTCAGATCTATTTCACATTAAACCAATATGTCAACATGCAAAGTAGTTTGTAGGAAGTAAAAAAAAAATCACGGTTTGGTGCAATAGGTTATGAATAAAGACAATCCATTGTTTTTCATTTTGGAAACGAGGGAACCTATCTAAAACCCCACCACATCGCACACAAGTCTTTTCAGAGGAAATTGATTACCTGATGAATTATATTTATCTATAACCATTGTATTGATTACCATTGTTTACACAGCATACTACTGCATCGTCTCACACAACATCAAATCAAATCACTACACTAAGATTTCTTAATCGATAAAATTACCAATTCTCATGATTTCAGGTATTATAAGTAAAACCACTGATTGATACTTTATACTTTTTCTCGTATGTTTAAGGATGAAATATGGCATACTTTGATGTATGGATTGGCTACGTGACTGTGACGGGATGGTGGATTGTTCTTCTCGTCTCGACCACTATCGTCCTTCGCGTTAAAGGATAGACAATTGATTTCGCGTGATCACACCCTTGTCTCTTCGAACCGGTTGAATTACCCGTCGCAACAAGTGGCGTCCTCCACAGCTTCAGCTATTCTATCTATCCCCTTTCAGTCTCCCTGTATTTACTGATATCATGATTGGTGCTTTAATATATAATACATGTAGTCATACATACATATGGTGAGAGATAACGGAGCGAAGAAACAATGAAATCTACAGTACTAACGCAAAGCTTAGATATCATTTCCTCTATTAGTATCCTTAAACATGTTAAAGATATTTCGTGTTTGCATGTTAAACTATTTTGACGTGGCGCATGTGACATTGGGGTTACGTTGTGCGAAATGATATATACTAAAGTTGAAAATCTAATAGGTTTGATTACTGCAAAAATTCAAAGATCAGTTAGAATAGAGGTGTATACAATTATGCTTGCTTCTTTGATTTACGTTCATTCTTTTGCTCAAACCTATCATACTAGTCTTGCTGCCCAATGTCCGTTTCTGTCACATGAAAGAGGGGGAAAAAAAAAGAAGAAGAAAATCTAACCATTAAAGAAATTGACTATACCGGCGCTTAAACTTCAGTATACCCTATATATGTAATTGCATGTCATGTATTGATACGCTTCAGAGGGAACCCGTTCCAAGGCGGAGCAAAATCGTAGTAATCCAGTCCTCTGTTTATACTTATTTCTATCGAGATATCATTATGTATCATGAAAATTATGTAATAGTATGTATCATATTCCCTCTATGCCACTGTACTCTTAACTGTAAATAATTTTATTCAGGTTCAATTGCGTCCTATAGAAACCTTATGGCTAGATCTATAAATTATCATATAAAAACTCCGATGTTGCCATATTCTTTATTCTCTTGTCGTACGTGTGTAAAAGTTATTTAATTGATAAACTTGTACGACATATGAGTTCGCACCATTGATTTTACTCTCGCGTATTAATTTGTATGTTTTTTTTTATTTGCAGAAACGATATTTGTTTTTCTTTTTGTAGAAAAGACCCACTATAAAAACCTTGTTTTTTAGAAATCAGAAACAATGATTTTATTCCAGGGAGTCAGAATCTAGAAATGACAATGTAAATAATATTGTCATCTACTATCCCAATGACTTCTATCTTACTGTTATAAAACGAAAGTCCATCATGGTGAGTGAATAATACTTTAATATTACTTTTGTGAACATCATGGGATTCCATGTGAAAGCATGAATGATGCGAGCACTATGCTTTCCAACGTAAAACATAGACAAAGCTCAAGGAAAGAAAACAACTTTAGTTTAATAGTACAAACAACTTTCGCCCTTCATCTATTTTTTCTTTCCTTTAACTTAAATGCCTTTAACGGATATGGAATGAACGTTTTGAACCTGCTATGGTTAAAAACAATATCAAGTAGAAAATATTATTTTTGAATTATTTTTTCTTACTTTTTAATCTCTCTGAATCTTTATTTTGGGTGTCATCAGTTGTAATATGAAAATGTATTTCTTCAGCAGTTTACTTAAAATAATGTACCCCTTTTCTTTTATGTCCCATTTAAGAATATCAATGTAAAGTGCTCTGAGCTTTGTCACGAATAATTTGTAGGGTTTTGGTATGCTTAATGTGGACAATTTGTAGAGGAATTAATACAAAAATCATTCAATAAGAAATGAGAGAAAATCACATTGTTGAGAATTGTTTTAAAAAGCAAGCATGTTCCCAAAACTTTACCTGATACAAAAGGATATTGATTTTAAAGATCATTTACCAATCGAATTTCTTTTGATAAAAAACAAACAGAGGAAAGACTTTATTGAAATCCCCTTATCCATTAACTTGTACACATTATTCAATGTCCATTTCAATGATATGTTTTATGACTTTACATGTAGATGAAAGGTGCAATAAATTTTGCAAAATTAGTTCTGAAGCTGTTCTATGACTATTGCTCTTTCAATTTGATATGTAATAATACAGGTAGGCCCTATTTTGATATTTACTGCTATATACAACGAGCTTGTATGGACTATTCTCATGGATCACCAAGCCCACCCCCTGCCTCCCCTACCCCCCTTCCGGGGGGGGGGGGGGGGGGGGGGCTAGCATGTGTCTATGATGTGCCTGTAGTGTGTTTGTAAACGAGTAGTAGGGGAACGTGGGGCAGGATGGGCCACATTTCACTAAATGTGCTTTATTTCAAATATTAAGTCACAAACTTCCACATGAAACAGGATTTATAAAAATAGTGTAAGGCAACACTATCACACGTAATATCATCTTAATTGCCTACTTTAATTTTACGTAATAGCCATATCTGTCAAATCTGTCAAATCTGTCCCATCGTGCCCCACGTATGTGGGGCACGATGGGACAAACAATGAAGACGCATATTTCCGTGTTCCGCTTGAAACGGTCGCTCTTTCTTTTGTAATTCCGGACCATTCTGAAACTGAAAAAAGAATAAAACATATACATTAACCTTATCAAATATGATGGGGCAAGATGGGACACCCGCCCATCCTGCCCCGAGGTGGTTGTCCCATCCTGCCCCATGCACACACACCCTACACTTCTAAGCTCTACACAATACATGCATGACATACAGTCTGCCTACATTTTGTGAAATAAACTTGATGTATATACTATAAAAACCACACGATATCAACGTTCTACCTTTCTTCATATTATGCCAGGGATACTATACATTTCATAACTGCAGAAAAACTGATTATAATGATACTTATTATATTAGTCACCCTGCATCACATCATGATTCATGATTTTAGAAGTGTCTCACAGGTCTATACTCTGGAATGAATTGTCAGTGACTTCGTATTCAGGCCTATTGGTGTACATAAACACTGGCTCTCCTGGCCTTTGCCAAAGTTATTCTTTGCAGCCTTTTTCACACCGAACATACTGCATTGCCAACGTATGGTTTTAATGTCTGAATTCAGTCGGGGAATGAAGCATGGCCAAAGAAGATTTGAGTACACAGCTAATCCAGTATATCCTTTACCCCGTGTAATATGAGCAGTTTAATGAAAACAAGAAAGAAAGAAAGAAAGAAAGAAAGAAAGAAAGAAAGAAAGAAACAAACAAAGAAACACGTGAAGCTTTCAAAGTATGATGTAAGGTTGATCGGCGTTAAGGGTCTAATGTAAACTAAAAAGTAGAGGCTACGTTTATAGTGCTTTCCCCAAAATGGAACATCGGACGCGGTAAAACAATGGTACTCTTAAACTTCAATTTTTCACGAAAGTGATAACCAAGAGATGCATGTTCGGTTAACAAGCAAGTCCGATTTAACCGCAGCCAAGTTTTGAGCATGACAAATACTTTTTCCGGGTGAGTCGCGGGAATGCCCGTAGAGGTCCACGCAGAACGCCAGTAGGAGACCCTTAGCGGCAGTACTTCCCAGGCAATTCCTACGCAGGTACTTCGCAGTCCCGTATGCAGCCAAGATAATGAAATTTCTGTGAGATTTCAGCCATTCCAGTAGAGGAATTCCTTCACTGAGTTGTCAGCCCCCACGCGACTGGTACAAAGGTCACACAGTATACTCGCAAGTATAACGCGTCCAGCAAGTAAGACACATGCGCTGACTCGCACAAATCCTTTCCGCCCTCAGGAATGTCCGGTATGCTAGAAAATTCTTACACGTAACAAGCCCGAGTATAGCTTGCCCGGAAAGGTGTGACAGGGCCTGAACACGGTTGCGGGTAAAATGATATGCGTGCGCACCTCCGGGCGACTACTTTTGAGATACATGCTAGGTACTGTCATGTGCGGATCATCTACGGGGACCTCCGGGTAGTCAAACTTGTTCTTTGCAAGTCGCACGCAAGGCTGGTGTGACACGGCCTTTAGGCCCTTTCACACCTTTCTGGACAAGCTACGCGGGCTTGTTGAGTGTGGGGATTTTCCAGCATACCGGACAATTTCTGAGGGCGGACAAGGATTTGGGCGAGTTTTGCATATGTCTTGCTTGCTGGACGCGTTCTACAACATGTACTTAAGTTCTACTTGCGGATATTCTGTGTGACCTGCGTGCTGATAACTCAGTGAAGGAATTCCTCTGAAGGAATGGAAGAAGTCCCACAGAATGTCATTATCTTGGCCGCATACGGGGACTGCGAAGTGCCTGCGTGGGAGTTGCCTGCAAGGTGCTGCCGTTACGGGCTGGGGGAAAATCGGACTTGCCGGCGCACCTCCGGGCAACTACGGGCGAGATACGCGCTAGGTATTGTCAGGTGCGCACCAACTGCGTTTAACTCCGAGTAGCAAATTTGTTCCCCGCAAGTCAACCCGCAAAACTACCCCAGATATGGTATTTCAAGACCTTGAGCATGCTCAAAACTTGTTCCGAGTGAGTCGCGGGGGTTTGCCCCCAGAGGCACACGCAGAAAACCAGTAGGAGACCCTTACCGGCAGTACCTTGCAGGCAACTCCAACGCAGGTACTTCGCAGTACCCGTAAGACACTCGTAACAGAAAACGGATCGGTTTCAAAGCTCTCACGCAGGTCACACGTAATACACGCAAGTAGAAGTTAAGTAGCACGCGTCTAGCACGTAAAACACAAGTGCGAAACTCGCAAACGTGTTGTCCACCCGCAGATAATTCTCCTGCGTGCTGGAAAATCCCTACTCTCAACAAGCCCTCGTAGCTTGCCCGGAAAGGGGGATCACTTCACCGGGTTAAATACCCAGCTCTTAGCGATGAATAAATGAAGTGGGATCTTTGACGTTTGACGTTCATGAGTCATCATGGCTCTCTCACACACACGGTACCTCCATTTTATGTCCTATCCGAGGGAGAGAGTATTTTGCCTCTTACTATAGGGGACGGTATAATTACACACAACATTACTCAGTGGGACTCGGGTGTCGAACCCGGGTCCTTTGGATTGCCTGTAGGCCTCCCATTTTATTAAATTTTGTATGTCTCGAGGCTCGGTCACAAATACCATAAAGAACTGCTACGAACGCCGTACGAACGATTTGTAGACAATTTCGTAAGATCTTCTTAAGAAGGCAGTGCGAAACCAGCGTTCATAGACCGTTCGTAGACCGTTCGTAAGTTCGTAGCCTGGTCGATGGTCTTGTCCAAGATTTTTTTTTTTTTAACTTCGTACGAAACCCTCTATTCGTAACGCGTCGTACAAACATCGTAACAACTACGCAAGATTTTGCAGGGTCGAGAGACAACTCTTGAAGCCTTAAATTCTTACGATGATTGTAATAACGCCTTAAGTTGTTCATAGAGGACTCTTACGTCTTTTGTAAGAATGCCTTACGAACAGAGATTCGTACGGCGTTCTTACGAACAACTCTTCGAGTTTGTAAGGCATTCGTAAGGGACTCGTAAGGCGTAGGTACGCAATTAAACAGCGTTCGTACGAAATTCGTAAGAAGGCCGTAAGAATCAGCATTCTGTGCCCCATCTACGAATCTCTACGATCTCCAGACTTCGTACGAACAGTGACATTCGTACGAACCTTTGTGACCGTAGCTTAAGCTCCATCTCCTCCGCTCTCCGCTTTGTGCGTACTTCCCTTTAACCATCCATGTCATGGTTTGTTTTTAGATTTTGTTTCTATCTATTTGTCTGTCTCTGTAGTTTCTGTTATTGCTTTGTCATGGGCAACACCAAATTATCAACACAACGTCCTGCCCCTTGCACTGGTATCAGCATGTTGTCGTAACACACATGATTCAACCACAATCAGGGAAAATGTAGGGAAATTGGGGTTGTTGTTGTTGTTGTTGTTGTTGCTTTATTTTTTCCCTTGTTGTTAATGTATTGTCTGTTTGGTGCTGGCAACCTTCGATATCCTAACATTGCTTTCTTCTAAGGAAGAGAGTCTCTATACATAAGAGTGAGAATAGTTAAAACATTTCATTTCGTTCCATTTTCATCTATTTCATTACCGGAAAGTCTGTACGATACGACGGTGGATGTGGTGGGTACTTTTAGGTACGGTGGATACATGATACAGTAGATGAAAACGACTTGTACATACGTTGTCACATGTTGTTAAGAGAGTAAAACTGTTTCAGACACATTGTCAGAGTACTCACTTATTAGTATGTAGTGAATTCTTCCTTATTTTGTTTTTGCCTGCCTTTTATCTCCAAACGTCTGTCAATCGCCACTCCCGTCTAGAACATTTTGCCATCCTAACTCTGTAGATACTTGTGTCAAAAGTATTTTAAGTAAGCCTTCGGACTAAATTATTCATAGCTTTCAAAATGCTGTTAAAATTACCAGTGAGCACCGCAGATTTAATTAATCGAAAACATAAACGCGTTTGAATAGACATCAAGTATATACAGGTAGAATCATGTTGGAAGCATAATAACCAATTACATGCATGTCTCGGTGGAAGGGTACCTTGTTTTTCGATATGCACAATCAAAATAAATGACCCGGATGTCCTCCTGAGCTATTATTGCTCGTGTGGTTCATAAGATGACTTGCCCAACAGACGCATAATAAACGCCTGTGCACAAGAATAATGATATAAGTATTGTTTCAGGATATGCGGAAAATCCATTCACTTTCGAACTTCCAAGTGTGCCAGTCACAGTTTTCTTGCCCGACCTGTCTGACTGTGTGTCTCGTTACCTGGGTTGTTGAAGATCACTTTCTTGGAATAGCACGTTGTACGGTAAGCGTTCGTAATGCTCGACTACAGTAGCAATGAAGCAGTAACTCACAAACCATACAAAATAGAGCTATGAAAGTTTTAGATTTGAATGATCACATTCTGATGAAAAAATATCAAGCTGATTTGATGTAGATGTCAATTAATGGCAAATACAACTTGCCCATTTATCGTAGCTGTTGCCACTAGTTTCCTTATGCCGAACATGGCGGTATTTTCTTTAATCTTGTTGCTTTCTACGTTTGCGTTGAATTTTGCTTTCACATGATCTTCGGCATCTTTATTAAGTGCTTTTATAGTAGAAAGTGAAGCATTCTGAATGTATTTGCCTTTATTTGTTTTCCCTTTATTCTACACTAGATAATGAGTGTACACGTGTCATCTGAAATAATCTTATTTATTTAAGATTAATTAATTAAAATAAATGCACTGTTGTACGGCTTGTTCTTGTTTGTTTTTTATGGAAATATGCTCACATTCCCAGTCATCATGTAATGTACTCGGGTACTATACATAATGTAGAAAGTCCTTTTATACAGTTGTAATTTCAGTAAGAAAATATTCTGACACTCTACATTTTTAGTAAGGTGTGTTTCCTCCAGATACGTGAAATTGCAATCATCCAATGAAACCGACCATTTGCTTAAATAATGTCCTATTTCAACCCTAAATTCCTGTTTATTAGAATTGTTCATTTCCGTTGAGACGCAGAGCCACAGCAGAACACTCAGTTTATGCCAGTCTAAAAAGGGCAGACTGGTCAAGTGTTTTGAACTCGGATGATGTATATATATATATATATATATATATATATATGTATATATATACACACATATATATATATATATATATATACACTCAGCAAAAAAAAAAAAAGAAAGAAAGTAAACACTTTTTCACGTTTATCTTTCACATAGACTATCAATTAGCTATCAACCTAGTAGATCTATGAAAATGTTAACTTTGCCCATGATTGAACACATTCATTTTTCTCTTCCAAGGCACAGAAGTAAAAATTGGAAAATGGACATGTTGTTATTCATGCGTATTTGCTCTTCCATTTGATAATGAGAACAAAAGACAAATTCAACACTATAGAAATGCAAATTGATTTGCAAAAAATCAATCTATGATCTCAATAATGTCTCTGTAACCCTCAAAAGATAATTACAGACAAGAAATAATGAAGGAAAATGAAGAAATCTCTGTCAAATCCGCAGTCAAAAGACATTTAAGAGAAAAATTATGGTAACAAAGAAAGTGAAATTTGAAACGTTATTCCAAATTAAAACAAATTGAAATAACATTTGGTTCTTTAATTTGATCTTGTGCATTCTTAAATTCTTTAATCAAACGGTAAAAATTGAAGAAATTCTGTCAACTTCATCACCTTTACGGCTTACTCCGTATGTCATTTATAGTTTGAATTGATGGAAAATGCTTATGTTCCAATTCAGTTTCCCCCTATGTTTTTGTTTTGAATATAAAGAAAAACAACGGAACGGAAACTTATTTCTGCTGTTTCATTCATGTCTCTCATTGCGTTAAATTGGTCTTTTGTTATCATTGTCATCTTGGAGGGCATTTGCAATGAATTTTAATATGTTCAATTCTGCAATCTTTACTTTTCTACCTTGGAGAACAAAAACGAATGTGTTCACTCATGTGTAAAATATCCCTTTGTATTAACCTACCAGGTTGATAGCCACTTAAATAATCTTTGATATGGTATATGACACATTGATTTTTATCAAAATCTATGAAAAATATTAACTGCAAAAAGTGTCTACTTTCTTTTTTTGCTAAGTGTATATAATATCGTTTTAACAAGTATTTCAATGTGCGAAATCTTAAGCAAATGTTAAAAAATAATTATTAAACAATTATGAAACAGTTCTAGGAATCTACTCTTCGTTCAGCTAATACATAAAAGACTATTTTATAACTTTAAGCTGTAAAAGAGAATCCCAAACTAAAAATGTGTCTTATATTATTCTAACTAAGATCAGTCGATTTGAGAAAAAAAAATCCATTCAAAGAGAACAATATAAACATGGTGTTAAAAACATCGAATATACCATGAACAAATCAAACACTACTTATATAAAATCTTACAAGACATAACTGAATGTCACATCGATGTAGTTAGTATTTCAAATCGCATTTCTCGTCAGTTGAGGAAAGTTTTGCTAAGAATAATATCCAGCAGTCTCATTGGAAATCTAGAATTAGAATTTTTAGGGCAACCACATAATAATTCTGTTGGGCATTTTTTCGCGTCTTCGATTATGAAATAACAAATATTGTTACTGCTATGAATAACAACAAAGTGCAGGCCACAATGACATGAATTAAAATTTTCCATTCTGTCACTATAATAATACAGCAATATGTAGATGAAAATTTTCTTTGCTGAAAAAAATCAGTTGAAAATTACCAACGCTATTCCCTCATCCAAAAAGCCTTTAATTATGATATTAGTAATTGCCCATCCATTTCTCGAATTTTTGACCAGACCGACAAATTCCCCCTATAAATTTCCCCTAAATAGGCCAAAGTGAATTTCTTCTTTTCTACATAACTTTCAAAACAGCAAGCTTTAAGCTTTAAAACGATTTATAACATGTTGAAACTGAACAATCCTAAAACAATCAAAAGGTCATTGAAATAAGAGCAAGTTAGGAGGGGCTGTTTCATAGACAAGGGAGAAAAGAAGATTTAAAGATTAGGGTTTATCAGGCGAGCTGTGCAGATGTATCAATGAAAATGTATTCTGTCTCCCAGTGAGATTGCAGCGCCTGTCAGAAACAAAAATAATGGTCTAGAAAAGGTACTAGTATCTCGATTTTGTGTGTTTTTTTTTTATTAATGATTCGAGTCGGTCAACATAACTGGCAAATTTTGGGTAAATGCTAGAGAATCCTTATCTGGGACTTCGTGAAGGTTTTGAGGTGAGCAAGTCCTTCAAAAATTGATGTCAAAAAGGGAAATATATCTTCTTAATTTGAATATCGTTTCATTTATTCCCAATTCGGATTTTCAGAGAAACACAGCACCAATTTCGCTCTGTTGTAATTCGTTAAAAAGTTCGTACACACTATAGATTATCACTCACTTCTTATCGATATCTTCTTGGACTTTTCGAAAGCCTTTGCCGCTATCAGTCATGAAAATTTGCTTCACAAGCTGGCTCATTATATTATACGTGGCATGGCCCTGGAATGTTCCAGGAATTACCTTATCAAAACAGGAAACAAAGCGTTTCCCTTAATATGTCTTTGAAGGAATATAATTAAAGCATTGTAGACATGTAAGATATTACTTGTGGAGTTCCAATATGTAGTCTAGTAGGCCTTTTATAGTTCATTATCTTTCTAAACGACTTTGTCAGATCTTCTAGTATGCATTAATCTAAACCATTTGCAGATGACTCAAACGTTTTCTTTTTGCACTAAAATCCAATTACTCTCGCGCGCACTGTAAATTTCAATTTGAAAAAAAAAATATTCAAAAAAGGATAAGAGCAAATATATTGTCCCTAAATCTGAATATATATGTGACCGTGCACCTCAAAACGAACATAAAGTTGCACACACTGATTTTGCGTGAGGACTGAAAATAAGTGAAATGGGTCAACCTAGCTGAACTTGACTTTTTCATATTTTCTGAAAGAACGGGTCTTCTTTTACATTATGCTAAAATTTGGTATCATAAAACGGGCAGGAAAGTGTGTTTTTTTTTAGCAGTTTATCTCGAACATTTTTGGTAGAATAGTGTGATTAGGTGTGTCTTTAGAATCCCTTTTTCATTTCTGAAAAACCTTGTCCACACTCTTCACTTTCAACTCTAATAACTTTTGAAAGGATAGTGCTACTGCTTTGAAAGTTGGCATTAATTATGGACAGAATGTGTTAATGAGGCATCTTTAATTTCAGTTTAATCTAATAATTCCTTCATTGTTGTTACTCTGGTGGTTTACTTCCTGTTTTTTGTCCCATTCATCGCACAGCCAGCACGGTTTGGTAAAGATTAAGCGCTTGAATAGACACTGTACTCCAGAGCCTATTTTCTCAGTTCACACTTTTCCTGAGTTTGTGCTTTCTTTCCAATATTTAGATAAGTTAGGAGAGTCCATTTGATTTGAGTTATACATCATTTTAAAGCTGAAAGTCTGCTCTTTCAGAATATGGTCTTAACTAAAAATTCATGTCTGGCGACTTTTTGTTTGTTTTGAGGTGCAGGGTCACATATATATATATATATATATATATATATATATATATATATCTAGAAGTATGATAGAAGCTTTACCAACAGATAACATATCAAATAGCAATCTATTAGACAAGGCAAACAAGATTAAATAACAGGGTGTCACTGCCGACAATACATTGTCATGGAGACGACATAATTGTAGTCAATATGAAAAACATTAGTATTATTACCAGACTCAAGCTGCACATTCCATCCTCCTCTTTGCTGAATTTAAACTGCACACATATTGCGAAATTTTACCATGGGGAACCACCGTCAAAAATTGTGAAATAAACTGTTATTATTACAAATATTACAGGTTTTTATAATAAGTTATATAAACATATATATATATATATATATATATATATATATGTAATTACATCGTAAATAGGTTTTTATATAATCATATCTAAATTGTATATTCTGATTTTCTAAACATTTAGTGTTTTTTTTTCTATAATCAAGCGTTACTGTCCATGCGCATTCACACACAGCACGATGTACCTAGCACAATTGCAGACCAAAAATTTTCCACTCCTTTCCTCTCTCTTCACTGTCATAGTCTCAGACCATTATCAAGCACGGGCTTAAAATGTGAGGTGTGCTGCATTTTTCTCTTCATGAATATCCCTTTTATTTGACACTGATAATTCGTCGTCGATAACGAATATGAAATTTGTGTTTTTATTTCATATTTTGTTGCCAGCAATGTTGAAAATAATTTCAATGAGGTGTTCTTTGTAATGTAATTTTGAAAAATGCAGAAATACCCCCCCCCAAAAAAAAGAATGCGCTACGATTATCATTACCATCTTTTTTTACTAGATCCACTATTGTTTAAAACAAAATTCTGCTATCATTAACGTGTTGTTGCAGCTGTAACAATTTATGTTTAATTATGATACTAGATAAATTTATCACTCCCACGAGCAGTTCGTATACTCGACTCGTCATATTTCTGAGAAACGAATCATTTTATACTTATTCATTATTGTGGAATTCTCTAGATTGTACTGTTTTAAGTGCAAGTTGAAACTTTTTCTAACTGAGTCCTAACGAAGCAGTGTTTCTAACTGATCCATATTAGATTAAGATATCATCATCCACACAAATTTAAATGCATAATTCATTTTATCAGCACTGCTTTACACCTAGCCCGGATAGCTGCCCTGATTCACCAGCTAATACGAACCACTTTCTTTATCATCTTTATTCTTATTCTTTATAAACAGCTTGTAGGCATTTACATTAATATACAGTTATGGTATGCTGTTGTACTTTTTTCCTCGTTATTTCTTTTGTGTGTGCCGTCTGGTAATGTCTGCCCTGTTTTCAAATACTTTATGTTTTACTTTCGTGATTAAGAAAGTCTAAGTTTTCTAGTCGATTGCAAGAGTTATCCACTGTTAACTAACAGCGCGTTTTAATAGTGGACAGATTATTATTTTTTTTTTCTTCTCATAACACATGTAATGTGTGACAAGTTTGGTTTGAAACTTTGTATAAATACTTTCAATCCGTTAGTTACTTCTGATTTTTATTTTGCCGTCAACCAATATGTGCTCGTGATCAAAATGATATTTCTGACAAATGTTCTGTGGAAGGAAAACTGGATACAAGTTGGACTGAATTGAATGGAATTCATATTTTTATGGGATTTTTAGAAAAATGCTCTAAAAAATGTTCTAGCGACATTAATGAGAACAGTTCTCTTACACTTAATGTGAATATTAATGAGCTGAATCAGAAAAATTCTGATCCCAAGCGAAATTAATCGATCTTGTCATTACACATCTAATTCGCAAATTAATGAAACAAAATGACTGCCAAACACGAGACATTTGCAATATCAGAAGCACATTTTCTAGTAAATCTGTAATGTCAAGCTGAATAAATTGATCTGAATGGAGTGGAATTCACAATTAAATGAATCAACATTCCTCAGGTTCTAAAAAGTTCATATCGTGAAATAGGTGAAACGGGTCAACCAGATCAATCTGGAATATTTCATATTTCCTGAAAGAGCTGTACTTCTTCTACATTCGTCTTGAGTTTGGGATCATAAAGCGAAGGGAAAAGTGTTTTGAGCAGTTTTTCTACAACCCTTTTCTGTAGAGTATTGTGATTAGGTATGCCTTAGAAGCCCATTTACTTTTGTCAGAAATCCTTTGCACACTTTTCACTTTCAACTCTAATTACTTTTGACAGAATAATGTTACTGCTTTGAAAGTTGCTATTAATCATGGGCAGAATGTGTTAATAAAGGACATTTATTTTCCGCCTAATCTGATTATCCCCTTATTGTTGTTGCTGTGATGGTTTACATCCTGCTTTATGTCTTATTCATTGCACAGTTAGCATGCCTACCACGGATTGGTAAAGAGAAAGCGCTTGAATAGACCATGTATTTCAGAGGCTCTTTTCTCAGTTCACAATTTTCCAGAGTGTGTGCTTTCTTTCCAATATTCAGGATAGTCCATTTGAATTGAGTTATAGATCATTTCAAAGTTTAGAGTCTGCTTTTTGCAGAATCTGCCCTTAACTAAAAATCCATGTCTGGCGACTTTGTGTTGGTTTTGTGATGCAGGGCCACATATACATTTGGTTTTGTTTTGTTTTCTGCAAGCCAAATATAACAGACAACGTCATATTTATCATATTTTTCAGCTTTGAAATATTGTCATTTATTCTTCTTCGATAAAAAATAGGAATTTTCGGTATGTGTGCAAAAAAAGTGCAGGCTTTTGTGAGTTCCAGACGTGTCTGCAATTCAGTCATTGAAACACGAGTGTATGTAATACGTGAATTTATTTTGAAAGTTTGTTTAAAGTATTATGCATTTCAATTGTGTATGTATGTATGTATGTATGTGTGTATGTGTGTGTGTGTGTGTGTGTGTGTGTGTGTGGCGGGGGGGGGGGGGGGTATGCATGCCACCCCCTGAAATTGTTCGGGTGCCTAACCTATCCCCATCGTAACCCTTCTTTTCTCCCCCATCTGCACCCTCTAACCTCACACTTATCAGCATTTGAACATAATCATTTGAACAGACTTACAAAATATTCTGGTAAGATACGGTTTATTTTTGACAAAGGATGTGCTTTAAACCCCCTTTTGAAACACACATACATACACAAACTCGCACACACACAAACATAAACATATACTGAAACTTTACTGACGAACTGTAAAACAAAACATGCTATCATAGTTGTAAGTGAAGTGTTTTCTTCTCTTTCGGATGTTCCTTCGGAAGTTCCTCATCTTTCTTCCCCCTCTTCTCTTGCTCCTCTCTCTGCCTCCTCCTCCTTATCATCATCACAATGGACCATGCATAACGTAGTGATGATTATGACAGGACACCCAAGGGCAAAAAAAAAAAAAAAACAATAACAAAAAACCACACTGATGAACCTATAGCGAAAAGAAAACAACCCAACAACACGGATGCCAAGTTTTCAGGCAAACGTCACAGACTAGTGTGGTATCACAGTTCATGCCCTGCCATCAAGTTTCGTTTAAAAAGTGGTTTCATGTAAGTGCATTTCCAGCCATTTCTTTCATTCTAACTGGCATCCTTGCAATAAACATCTAGAAGTGGAACCCTTGAACAGCAGACCTCATCTGTTATGTTTCTTTTATCGAACCTTATCTCATAGTCGGAGCAGCAAACCTTATTTTTTTTTTCTTATTAACGAACTCCATTTCGTTTTCAGATATGCAAACCGTGAATCGTTTCATCTTTAGACGAACAAATTATTTCATTTTCCAGGGGGAAAAAGAAACAAGAAGTTTCGAGAAGAATACCAAATCCTAGGAATAACGAATGTTTGGATTTGAGAAACAAAGCCCCATTTATTTTCGGACTAGCAAACTCCTTGGAATAAGGTTTGTGAACTCGCTACAACAAGCTTTCGGAAAAACCGTCGTAATGACGAACATTCGGAATAAAGCCAATCAACCGACATTGAAATATAATTATGATATGATTTGCTAATTAAAATCGATCTTATAAGATAGACTAACTTAAGCAACGGCTACCGACCAATGGATGGCAGGAAGACCCCCCCCCCCCACACACACACACACACCATTTTTGCTATTAAAGCTACGTCCTTTAAAAAAAAAAATCAACTTTTTGCTTTTGTGGTGTCATCAGCATTCAAGTCATAATTGAAATAAATATTACAGTGACTAATATTATGCACATTATCTCCACATGCATGAAGACACAGAAGCAAGACAGGTCTCATAATCTATACAACCTTAGATAGTACGGCAGTGTGATATCCGTTGTTATATGCAACATGTTTTAGGATCAGTCGATAGTACAGCATTACTTAATGGTATCGATTTTTTTTTTCTTTGATATTGTGAGCTGGTTCACATGGTTATGGCAACCTGCGTACAATCAGGTATTATGATGGTTGTTTCATCTTACTTTGCTGTTGATGTCATGTATCGGTGGGTCGATCTTCTGTTTTGTCCCCAAGATAGGTGAGTGGCGTAGAAATCTGATTGCATAAATATGTGTGTTTTGAAAAACCTCGTGGAGCCATGCTGACTTAATATACTTGTTCGTTTCTTTATTATGAGGGGGGGGGGGGGGGTAGACAATCTGAAAGGCGTGATGATCTTGTACGGATACCATTTCCATTTTCCTCGGAGTCACTCTATTCATTGGATAGGATGTTTTTTTTTTCTTCTTCTTTTATTTCCTCGTCCCCGGATGGATGACAAGGCTTCTCCTGCGGGTCTATTGAATCTTAAATTCAAAGTATTGAAGTGGAAAATTGTGGAAATCATAACACGGAACTGGGGAATGGGTGTGAAAATTAGGCCCTGCAATACTAGAGCATCGGATCTCCTTTTGGGCTCTCTGCCTAGCGCCAACTTGTGGCGATTTTGTCCGATGGTGGACGTGGTGGAGGCTTACCACAGGTGCGGGGCGTCCATGACTTGGAGAGGTCTCTGATACAGTTACGATACTCCGTGAGTGCAGGAAAAAAAGTTTATGTACACCGATGTAGATAATTTGTACAAGTTGAGGTATGGTTCAGATATATTTCTGTCTTTCATTGAGTATCTAGTGTTATTATTTAACATTTTTTTGTGTATTTTCATGCAAATCTGTTTTTAATGTACTTTTGTATAGGGAATCACAATCTTTAAGCCACATGCTTTTTCGTGGTTTCCTCGACATTTGACAATTGTAAAAAAATATTGACTGTATTGCTTTTAGGAAATCAATAAATTGAACTGAATTGGATTGTATTGAATTGAATTGAATTGAAACATTATATAAACAGAAAAACTCTTCATAACGCTTTGGTAAGACTATGCATTTTACGTATTAAGTACTATAAACGAAAGGTTTTTCCTCCTTTGGGTCTGTAATATTTTCTTATTATAAATGTGATATCTATAATGAACCTTGATTCGGTGGGAAGTAAGGTTTATGCAGTGCATAAAGAGCTCGGGGTTTTGTAATTATTGGATGGGTGGGAGGGGCTGTAGTTGTTGAATATATCACTCATTAATGAGCGATGTAGAGTACTGTCGACTCTTCACAGCTCCCCAACTTTTTGCGACATATGATACCCATCCTAGTGGTAGAACCGTCAGTTTCTATTTTCGCATAAAGAACCACATTTCCTCATACTGTGTTGTGTTTTGTAACAGGAAGAGATTTTTATTCTTTAAAGACGAATGTTAAAATATCGTCAATAAATTGTGCATGGGAATTCACTCACTGTAACATTGCACCGTTTTTCAGGGATAACAGACAGAAAAAAAAAACCGATGGGAGAACTATCAGTTTCTATTTTCAATAAACACTTTCAATCTGTTATGTTTTGTAACAGGAGGAGCTTTATACGTTTACAGATGAATGTTAAAATGTACGTCACTAAATGATGTAGGGGAATTTAACTCACTTAGATCTGTTTCCATCATCTTTTTTTTTTTGTAAGAGAAAGCAGGAAAAAAAAAACAAACTACGATAGTTTCTGCAGCAGGCATGAAATGCATATGCCTTAACTTATTTAAGCAACGGATAATGGAAATGCTTACTTTTCGTAAACTTAATGAAAATTGTAAAATTGCAAGTATTCACAAAGTCGTATCATTATTATTATTGTTTACAAGACTACCATCTTGAGGGTATGGCATTCGGAATTAAGCAAAATTTAGGGATTTCATGACCCTAGCACAGACATTTAGATATTTAATTTCATAAACTTTCATTTTTTTTTTCTGTATTTCTGTATTCTGTGAACATGCTGAATTCACATAATAGTTACGAAAAAACGTTCACTGTTTTGCGTATTTAGCCGTTGCAGCGCTTATTATGATGTGGAGGAAATCTCTTTTAACATTTTCTAGTTAGGTCTTTTTCAGTAGCCCAACATATAAATGGATGCTGTAATTTAGATGGTAGAATGAATTTTCTAGCTGATTAATCTATAATTGTTTTTTTTTTTTCTTTCGGCTGTCACCGGTTCTTATCCCATTATTTTCTCTGTCTTTTATAGTCAACATGCATATTACGCAGCTCAAGATATCAGGATAGGAAATCTATGATAAATAAACTATTGAATTGAATTGAATTGAATTGAATGATATAGTTCACCTTTGGTACGTGGTAAATTATACTTATGTGATGGCGTGTGTTTGTTGGATATTTGGGATGCATCCTCACCCGTCAGCGACTTTAGGATCCTTTTGTTGTAGCGGGTCACAGTTTTAAGAACAAATTTGGAGAAAGAGTTTGGTAGACTTGTACACTGAGTGAAGCCCCCCTCTCCTCCAAGTGCCGGGTTTCTTTTAAAAGTACATGTACCTGTATAAGAACACACTGCTACAGATTACATGTGATTCATTTGTTCATTTTAATTCATCCACTTTTTCGGGGGCTTGGGATACTGTTCCTTGTTCGATTATTATTTAGAAAATAACGATGTGGCTTATGGCATTGATATGGGTGTAAAGAATCTTCTTTAGGGCCTTAGCTGTGGAAAGTCTTAATCAGTGTTCCCACACAGCGGGGGGGGGGGGGGGGGGGGGGGGGGGGGATGGGGGGGAGGGGGAGGGGGCATTTCAAGAAGAGTTTGTCCCATAATTTGTCTGACAAACAGTAATAAGCTACTGAAATCCTTGCATGTGATTGGCTGAGAGCATATTTGTCCTAGAAATTTGTTGGAAAAAAAAAACGCTTCATAAAATGTCCCAAGATGCAATAATGGTGGCCCTTGTTCTATACGGTCACCAAGAGATGGATACGCACCTTTCTTTCGTTTTAAAATGTCCTCGTTGTTGTTGCATTTGTCTGTCACTGTATATAGGAATTATCCAACAATGATCCTCCTTCTGGCCTCAGTAATGCTGGTGTGTGGCGGGACTGTCAAATGGTAAGTCATCCCATCCCATCCTAACCGCCTAATGGAACCAAATGTGTGATGTGTATAGGCCTACCCAACGTATTATTTACTCTACAAAGGGGTCTAGGGCAGTTACCATCTAGGCAATTACCCCAGACCCATCCCCTGACCCTAACCCTTATCTTAATCCTGAACCTTATCCTTACCCTAACCCAAACTCTAACCCTAAACATATCACTAAGAAACCCTAATCGTTACTCTATCCTCATCACTAACCAGTACTTAGCCAGGGTAATTGCCCCGGGGGGGGGGGGGGGGGGGGGGGGGGGTAATTGCCTTGATGCGCTACAAAGTATGTTGGTAAAGCGTTCAACTGCTTAAAAAAAATGAGTGATTGTGAAAGATAAATACAAAAAAATGGTGAGAAAGGTCCCCTTTCTTTTACTTCATTTCTCATAAACCTTCTTGCGCGTC
This sequence comes from Diadema setosum, assembly GCA_033980235.1. Lineage (NCBI taxonomy): Eukaryota > Metazoa > Echinodermata > Echinoidea > Diadematoida > Diadematidae > Diadema > Diadema setosum. The sequence goes on along the minus strand of CM067070.1, from coordinate 11,666,241 downwards.
CTAATGCTTTGGATGAATGAACATAAGTTAGGGATATGCTATTATAGTATTCAGAATGTGTTTCATTCTAGCCAACAAATTTACCGAATATGAAGCACAGTACTAAAATACGGTATTGATCCCTTTTTCTTTTCTTTCGGAGCCACCTATTCAGGGCCGGCGCAGCGTTTTCAAAAGTGTGGGGGGCCACTTCCGGGTTTCATTAGCTAACAAGCAAAAAAAAAAAAAAAAAATACGTCGGCTCATCTCTTGTCCACTTCCGGGTTTCTTCAGCTGACAAGCGAAAAAAAAAAAAAAAAAAAAAACAAAACAAAGGTCCTCAGCTCATTCTCTCCCCTTAATAACCTTACCGCCGCCATACTTCAAGATCTCTATCTATTTCTATTTTAGTGCCACTTACGTACTTCCTGGTTAAAAAAAGTGTGGGGGCCCAAAGTGATGACACCTTATGTATTCCTTTGTATGGTGCACAAAAAGTGTGGGGGCCCGAGCTCCCACGGCCCCCACGGCTGCACCGGCCATGCTATTGAAATGAAAATTTCACATTTTGTCACAACAGAAATGACAGTCAAGCTAAATACTTTAAGGGAATGTGTTCCTGATAGAAAAAAAAAACAAAAAAAAGTCCTAGTAATTCACTTTTTGTACCCGGTATTACAAACCAAAGGGAACAGACCAGGAAAAAAAGAAGAAGTGATTTATCAGTGGAAAATTAAGCAAAGAAACTGAGATTCTATCGTGATTCGAACCCGAGACCTCCGGCCATAAATCCGAATGATAAATCAACTTATGGATTCACTTACAAATGAAATAAACGCAAACAAAGGGGAACTGACCAGGAAAAATGTGATTTATCAGTGGTAAATTAAACAAAGAAAATGAGATTCCATCGTGATTCGAACCCCAGACCTCCTGATTGCTAGTCCGGTACACTACCGACTGAGCTAAAGAAAGCCCTGGTACTGCAGTGTTCGTCCCATGTGGTCAGAAGCAGCTATTGTAGTGTGTGAGTGTGGATGTTACACACACAAACACACACACACTTACGCACACACACACATACACACACACACGCACACACACTTAAACCTGATATAAATCCCTAGGATAACTCAACTTATGGAGGGGTGCGAGGGGTCACCGAAGTGATGCAGCTTTTTTGAAAATGTAATAAACGCAAACAGTTCTCGGGATCGCGCCCTCACTCGCGTATAACGCGTATAGTCGACGAAAAAAAAAAAAGAATCAATATATTAGGGTCCAGAACTAGACTGGGGAGGGTGTAATGGGATACCCCCTCCCATGGGAGGGACCTCTTTTTAAAATAGAGCATAAAAGTCGCGTTCATAGAGCATTTTAATCAAATTTCGAGGGAATTAAACATAGTAAAAAAAAAATACTGGGAAGGACTATGACCATAACTTATGAAAACTATTCATTTTACTATAAGCACGGGCAGAGCGAGCGAACCCCTTTCACTATGCCATTTGTCTGAAATGTATTCATTAAAAGCTTAAACGCGATCGCATTGTTCGAGCAATAAAAAATATTCAAAGCAAAGAAAAGTGTAAGGTTTACTAAAGATATGTTTCAGGGGGCACACTCGACGACGCGAGGCTACCATCTACACACTAAATTTACTCATAAGTAAATATTAGTGTATAGATATAATAACGCATATTGTAAGTGTATTTAGGGGCGAAAATTTATCATTTTCAGTTATGAAATTGACAAGAATTGACAAGAAAAAGTGCTTTATTGTTCATTTTGGTCTTTAAATAATTGATTAATTATTTGTTACAGGGGAACTAGGGGGGGGGGGGGGGGGAACTCGTTTTGCCCCCCCCCCCCCACTTCTATTCGGGGTGCAAGTGCCCCCTCTGCCCCCCCCCCCCCCCCCCCCCACCCCGCTTCCGGCGCCCTTGGTACCGACTACAGCTCAGTCGGTAGAGGGTACACTCGGCTAGCAATCCGGAGGTCTCGTGTTCCAAGCCCGTTGGAATCCCATTTTCTTTGCTCAATTTTCCACTAAACTTACAAATGTAGTTACTTTTCGATAATGCCTTGTAGTTATCATTATTATTGCCACACGAATTATTTCTTCTTTGAAAACAGACTCCTTAAGGTTTCTGATTTGTTTTTATACAACTTAGGCACATTTATGTTCAGCTATCAGAAAACGAATTGCCTGACAGATTTACGCATATGTTTCAGAAAAACTATGCAATTCATGCTTACCCTGGCCACTAGACAAAGAGATTCATTTTCCCTTCCACGTACCCGCACATTCTTTGCTAAAAAAAAAAAAAACCAAAACAAAAGCAAAAACAAACCCAACAACTGTTTTTACCGGACCCAAATCCTGGGATGGTCTTCCCACAGATTTAATCAAATGTTCTAATAATGACAAAGAGATTCATTTTCCCTTCCACGTACCCGCACATTCTTTGCTAAAAAAAAAAAAAAAACCAAAACAAAAGCAAAAACAAACCCAACAACTGTTTTTACCGGACCCAAATCCTGGGATGGTCTTCCCACAGATTTAATCAAATGTTCTAATAATGTTCTAATAAGTTTATGTTTAAACAAAAATTTATGTTACTAAATGAGTATAACTTGGCTGATTAGAATTTCTTTTAACCTGTTATTTGCATTATCCTCTTTCAGTGCACGGCGGATAGTGCGATTGCTTTAACTCTGGTTCCAGCGTTTATGCTCCCATTATATAATCACTACACTAGTATTTTCATTTCAAACTTTTCGTGAACTTGATTCTAGACATGTGCTCGTATTCTTGTGTATATGCTATTTTTTCACTTAGTTAATTATTCTTTGGGTTCTTGTTTTCTTTTCCTTTTCTTTTACCTCTTATTCACTTTGTACCTTGCTATTTTAGCTTTCATATAGTTTCGTCATTAGTACTTTGTGTCCTATCTCCCGTGCACAACATATTTACATTGGTATTTTTTCTCATGGAACCTGCGTTTACAAGCTTTGTTTTTGCAGGTCCATCATATTTCACATGTTATAGAGAATTGTCTTATGTACATATATGTATGCTGACACACTTTCTATTCATGACCCACTTTATATCATACACTCAGCAAAAAAAGAAAGTAAACACTTTTTCAAGTGTATATTTCTCATATAATGTTTGGCTAGATGTTAATGTATTATATACCAACTGAAAGGTAATGTAATTGGCTATCAACTTAGTAAGTCAATAAAAAGGGTATCTTTAGGCATGAGTGAACGCATCTGTTCTTCTCCTCCAAGGCACAAAAGTAAAAATTGCAAAAATGAACAAGTTGTCTTTTATGCGTATATGCTTTTCCATGAAACAATAAGAACAAAAGAAAATTTAACACAGTGAGAAAGATGAATTCAGTTGCAAAAATATACCTATGATCTCTTTGATATCTCTGAAGCCCAAAATATCAATTTAGGCTAAAAATGATGTAATAAAAATAAAGAATTTTCTGTCAAATTCAAATGAAATGAGAGAAAAGCAATATTGACAAAAATGGTAGGATTTTTGATTGATTTCTCAAATTGGGAAAATTGTAAATTCCATTTGGTTCTTTAATTCGTCTCATGAATTCTTAAATAACTAAATTGAATGAATGAAATAAAGACATTCTGTTCAATTAACCATCTTTGTGCCCTTACTCCCTACGTCATTTGAAGTTTGAGTTGTCAGAAAATTCCTATTTCCCTTTTAAATTTCTCACTTTGATTTTGTTTAAGGTTATATAGAGACAAAGGGAACAAAATTGTTTTTGCTTTTTCATTCATGTCTCTCATTTGTTAAACTTGTCTTTTGTTATCATTGTTATCTTGAAGGGTATTTCCAAAGGAAAGGCAAAATGTCAATTTTTGCAATTTTTACTTGTATGCCTTGGAAGACAAAAACAAACTTTATGACCTTCTAAGTTGATAGCCAATTAAATTACCTTTAATATGGTATATAATACATTGGTTTTCATAAAAATCTTCTACGAAAATTATGACCTCGAAAAAGTGTTTACTTTCCTTTTTTTTTGCTGAGTGTATTTTGTAGCTTGCTTGTTGGTATTCTTTTCGTATTACTTAGTATATGTATAGATGTCAAGTGAAATATGAAAATAAACGTGCTGGAACTGTTCAATGTGTCTCGAGTGCAGTTTTAGTTATTTGACTCATTTCATTTCAATTATTATGCGTTTTTGCATGTTTGCCAAGCTATTTTGAATGCCTTGCAGCAACCACAACAATTAGCAATGTGAATATCAAGATGAGCTACAAATACATAGATAAAGTCAATTTTAAGAGCTATACATGACCATGACAGAATGTCGAACTCATGTCATAAAACAGGTCTAAAGGCGTTATATTGCACGACTCCAACGCTCAAAAAAAAAAAGGAAAAGAAAAGAGAAGAGAAGAATAATAATGTTCTTGCTGCGTTTACATAATGTTCCGGGCGACCATGGCAGTCACGTTTCAGGCCACCGTGGACAAAACGGGATGGACACGAGACAACGCGGTGGAACGAGATATGTAAACGTGATGGGCCGTTATTGTCGTGGATGCCTTGTCAGATCTTTAAACCGTTAAAAATTATGGTCACTCAGGTGTGCTGTGCAGAATTATTATCGACAACAATCTCTTCTTTTCAATGAAAGCAGCGCCTGTCCTGAAAATGTGATCCAAAAAATCCTACTTGCACTAATGCCTTGATTTCGATTTTATTTTAAGCCACCAAATTTTGACAACGGGTTGAAAAATAAAATTACTCTCCCAGGTAAGACAAAAGTAAAAAAAAAAAACAACCCCCCCCCCAAAAAAAAAAAAAACGTGGACATACATGTTCTTTGCTGAATTCGAACCAACTATTTCATGATTGCTGGACTGGCTTCGTGTCCACTGCACCCCAAGCTTCAGCCTCACGGCCAGTGCTGTTTCTAACGCTTTACATGTATAAGTGCATAATATCATTGAATTGCTCCATGAGTTCAAATCCTGAAGAGAAAGCTCGATCTCACCGTGTTTTCTACTATTATTTCTTTTAAATGTCCAGTTAACGCCGTCACTTGTAACATGTGTGTGGATTTGAGGTCAACATCGCCGACACTTGAAGACACCCTTGCTGGTGCAACCGAGGAGGCTAGCACACCGCAAATGGTGTCTTGCCAAACACCCATTACGCTGACTTGTGCGCACCGGTGCCAGATGCAGACATTCACATTCATGTTCACCAGTCATATGTGTAAGTACACCCTATGACGCTCTTCTCTTGACCCTTGACCTTCAACGGTCTCATATTACCTGCTGCACATTAAATCAAAGACAAAAGACTGGTTATATATATTTCTTTCTTTTTTTTCTTGTTTGCTTGTCTTTTTTTTCTCTTTTTTTTTTGCAAATCATTATCATGTATTGCAGATTTTTGAAATTTACTATAATCGGGGCTTTGATAAGATTATGAACAGATGAATGTGTTTTTGTCTTAACCGCACTACCCTAGCCCTTGGTTTATGTTTGCAAGTGAATATGTCAGAGACGAAAAGTAAGGTTAAAGGTGTAACACTCTGAGTGGATAATCAACTTCTTGGGCAATTCAGAGACTATATAATACGAAAACGTCTTCTTTTGATTACAATAGGTAAAGAAACATAAAAGCCATTGGACAGACTCGGACTCTGTAACACTCTGTTTGGATTTTATAATGTATGCAGGAGATTATATAAACCACAATGCTTATGCTTTTCCTTATAATTTGCATGTTGTATTTTTTAAAGAAAATGAGATTTTTTTCTGGTCATCTGTTGTTACTTAGTTCACAGATAGCGTCGCCATTAGTTTAATTGCCATCATAGTTTGCTTCTAATAGTCGCATATCCTCAACAAAAAGAGCATTGTCTGTTTGTCAATCTCTCCCTCTCTCTTTCTCTCTCTCTCTCTTTCTCTTTGTTGCCTTCCGACCATTCGAACATATAGATGGTAACGGAACGCTGACAATGACAAATCTAGACTGCAGCGACCAGAGCATAGACAGCTTGCCGCTGGGGGCGGACAACTGCCTTGGTCCAGACATGCTCGCCCTTTTAATAGATGGATTTATGCAGTCTGTGAATGCAGACGGCACATTGCCACCTGGTATGACAGTCATAGATATCGATGGCTCCATCTGCCTGTGTGATACGGACAACTGTAACGTAGCGCCGGCTGCAACTACCAGTAACCTAACCACCGCAACTCCAATGATGGGTAACACCGCCGATGTTGCCGACCAGGACACTGCGATTGAGACAGTGACAGTTGGTAAAGTGCATATTTATTTTTCTAAATTATATAAATGTTACCCCGGTCACAAGGTCTGTGATAAAGACCACACCGGGTTACAAGGTCTGTGATGAAGACCAGAGAATCTGGAGTCTTCAACCTCAGTGTATACATACACAACCCCCTTCCTCCCACTTGCACATGCCCTCTCGTGCGTTGTCCTCCAGTCCCTACTACCGTCCTTATCTTTCTTCTGCCCTCTCTCCTTTTACACGGGGATGCAGATATCTAATGTACATAAGTCTCTCCTCATCTCGTATTCGTCTTATCCCCTACCAACATCGGTACTGCCAAATTTTGGGAGATAAAGATAGAGTTCACATAGTGCCACGTCCTCTTGCCCCCTTGGACGTTGGAGAGTGTGGATGTAATAAGGCGTGGTGCTGGCTCCTTTCAAGGTGAGACCACTATTATGCCAGTTTTACATGTCATAAACCTTTATGGCGAGGCGATTACACGAACTTCAGTTAAAGGTATTAGCCCACATTTGTAAACCTGCAGCAATTGGTCTCATATAGTTAGCATGGAGTTTGGGTATGATTGCAGTAACCCCTGTGCAAAATTTCGTTCCAATTAGTCCATTACTTTCATAAAAATAAATGAAAATGCACCGTAATCCGTATGCATGCGTATAACGCTCGCTAGCTCCGGTCCACGTACGTGTTACATGTACAATGTACGTAGCTATAGCCCGCGCTCGTAATTAGGTGATCCGAGTATCCTCTCGGATCACCTTCTGTTTTTGTACGGATTCTTTCTTCTTCTTTTTCTTCTTTCTCCCCAAAAGTTGTGCATCGATTAGCTCAGAAAGTCCTCTTCCTATCAATTTCAAACTTAAGCCATATATGTATCGTCTCCCGAAGACGGCAATCGAACTAAAATCAAAGTGATCAGTCGACCGTGACGTCACTATGACGTCATTATATGAAAACACATTCTCAATCATATCTCATTAATGGAATGGAATTTTTCAATGAAATTTACGTCACATATATTTCAAGTTATGCGCATTGTACTCATATTCTCAAAATTCATATTTTCTCTTAAAACGTGCGCGTACGCGCGCGTTGAAATATTTGTATGCTCAAATCGAGCTCAAATTTTTTTTTGGACACGTTTCAGACCATTTGGAGCATTTTTTGAAAAATTGAAAAAATTGGACGGACGCGTACGCGCGCGCACATATACGCACGCACAGCTCATATGCAATGGAAATTTCCCATTTTTTCACACTTATTGGATGCCTGAAATGTCAAGGAATATTTCTACCAAGTTTCAAGTCAATCCGACTCAATATGACGTCATACGGACCCGTCAAAGTTGAAATTCCGCGCGCGCGTCAATGGCGATATACAGTCCAACAATGCCAAAAAACCGCCAATTTTGAATCCGATTTTACTCGTCAGGATGGACGGTGACCCCCCATTTTCTTGACATATTCTGAAAGCTGATGAGTTGTACATGTCAATTTATGGGTTGGCGATGCTGGAAAAATGATTAAAAGATATCAAATTTCTTAATACAATTAAAAAAGTAAATTTTCAAAATGACGTCATCAAATTTCAAGTTCACTCGAGTGTATCTCACTTATCCTTTGCCAATTTTCACCCAGATTTCAGTATGTTGTAGCTTATTAAATACTCTTTCATTCATATAATAACAACATTTTGATTGGATGACGGTATCACCTCGTAAAAAGGGATTGAAAGTAACATTGTCAAATTTGACCAGTTTACGTGTTATCTCTATGGGAGTGCAGTTTTTCTGGAAATGAAAATTGACACGACTATCTTTATCGAGCACTAGCTCTCTTATGCTTTCTCCCAGATTTTGATATGTTGTAGCTGAGACTTTGGGCTATCGTATGTGTGCCCTTCGTTTTTTCATACGGTGTCGGGATCATGTCCAAAAACTTGGTTGAAATTAAAGCTTATCTTCGATGTATTGAGATATTCCTTTCTTTTTGCAACTTTCTTTACAATAACTCAAGAAAAACAAGCTCTATAAGCCCAATATTTTGCACATTTTTAGTTCATGTCACGTACATTATTTCATAAAATAACAACTACTTGATCAGACGTCATCTTGGGTATGTAAATTAGGGTCAAAGGTCATAAATGTATCATCTTGTATCTTAGTGAATACATGTCCAATCTTTTTCATATTTTGCACACGTAACGACCATGTTACAAGGATCATTTCACAAAATAACCACTTTTTGCTCAGTTGCCATCTTGGCTGCGCAAAGTGGGGTCAAAGGTCATATGTACTTCTTTCTTTATCTTCGTTATGACGGGTTATCTCTATGGGAGGGAATTTTTGCAGATGTGAAAATTGACATGATTGTCTTTATCGAGCACTAGCTCACTTATGCTTCGGTGTATTTCTCCCAGATTTTAATATGTTGTAGCTGAGACTTTGGGCTATCGAAAATGTGTCCTTCATTTTTCATACGATGTCGGGATCACGTCCAAAAACTTGGTTGAAATTAAAGCTGATCTTCGATGTATTTTGAGATATTTCTTTCTTTCTGCAACTTTCTTTACAATAACTCAAGAAAAACAGGCCTTATCACCCCCATATTTTGCACATGTTTAGTTCATGTCACGTACATTATTTCATACAATTACAACTACTTGATCAGACGTCATCTTGGGTATGTAAATTTGGGTCAAAGGTCATAAATGTATCATCCTGTATCTTGGTGAATACATGTCCTATCTTTCCCATATTTTGCACACGTAAAGACCATGTTACAAGGATCATTTCACAAAATAACCACTTTTTGCTCAGATGCCATCTTGTCTGTGCAAAGTGGGGTCAAAGGTCAAATATACTTCATTCTGTATCTTCGTTAGTGTATACAGAATTGTGTACCATAGATGGCAGGTCTGACTCCCTTTTCTAAATGAGAATCCAAACATCACACGGCCAATGTCCACTAAACACAGATGAAACCGGTATGGTCATGCCTATTGGGATCAGGAGACTCAAATCGTTGATTTACGAACAGATCGGATCACCTAATTTGTCAGTCTTGACAAATTCCGAGTCTAGTTCGATTTTGGGTTGGGTTGACCCGGTTTGAAACTTGATTTTAAAACGATAATTTTCTCTCTTTTATCGAGTGGTATAGACAAAGAGCGACAGGTGAGGTATGTTACTGTTATAACTTGTACTTGAACTCATATTGGACCTGTTTTATGCAGTTTTGATTTTCGTGGGTTTGCAAATGTGGGCTAGTACCTTTAACATGCAAGTGAAGATATGATAGACTGACAAACTTATTTCTCTATAAAGGAAAGTTAGGATGTTCAATTGATGAAACATTTCACACAATGAATCAGGCGAGGCTGTCAGTTCGCAACCCTTTTATATGTGTGTGAGACAAAGTGTTAGGGTTATAGTGTAGTTTTGAACAATACCTGTGGTATGCACTCATGTATTTATGTTATACTTGTTAGATTTTTACACCATACTGTATGAAAATCACGTAGATCTGAATTCTGCCATGCAAACGATTTATCATTTCAACGAGCTAAGTAATGTGCATAATATAACGACTGAAGATAATCAAAACTTTAGGGTCTGAATAGTACAGGCTAATGTTAGGTGTGCTTTATGGAACGCCATTAAGGAAACAATACAAAATTCATTTCACTCCAGCCAATATTCATTTCACTTTTAACAAATACATTTCACTCACAAATATTTATTTCACTTTTCACAAAAATACGTTTCACTTTTAAACAATAACACATTTCACTTTTTGAATAAAAATTCATTTCACTTTTCATAAAAATGCATTTCACTTTTAAATAAAAATACATTTCACTTTTTACAAAAATACATTTCACTTTTAAATAAAATTTCATTTCACTCTTCACAAAATGTATTTAACTTTTTAACCAAATTCATTTGACTTTTCACAAAATTTCATTTCAATTTTCAAGAAAAAAAAATAAATCATTTCTTCTTTCCGTAATAAAAAAAAATCATTCCACTTTGGCGTACCATATTACTCTGACGAAACCATTTCACTGCACTAAAACCATTTCACTGTGATAAAACCATTTCACTCCGATCAAAAAAATACGTTCCTCTCTTTTCCCGGCCAAAAGGTGGCGCCAGTCTGAGAGGAGACGCTGCTATGGCACTTTGTTAGCACCAAAGAGCGTACAACCCTAAAGGGCCGTTCACGCGGTTTTGCGGCAGCGGCAGCGGGGGAGGTTTGCCGCTAAACTCTGCCGCAGCGGCAGGCTGTGCACACTGGAGCGGTTTGCCGCGCGTAATCTGCAAATTAGATTGTTGCCCTTGGGCACCTGCAGTTTACTAGTAATCAGTTACATAATTATCATGCACATGTATACCGTGAATACATTCCCCATGGATCTGAGAATTTACAAAATCACTTTTCCAAAACGAAACAAACAATAAAGGAAATCAAGGATGCGTAACATGCAAGAAGATTATTGGACAATCAGTAATGGAATCTCAGCTTTTCAACTTTTTGCTTAAAAAAAAAAAAACCACTTTCAACACAGACTGTTCAATGAAACTGCAAAATATTCCTTGTGTTACTGATATTGGTATGCACGCAGAAATTATTGCATCGGACCACTGCCATATATACTGAGAAGGCGGTACATAAAATGTGTACATCCAACACCTCAATATCTCAAATATGATCAGCGAATGTCACATTATCCTTGTTCATGTTTTATCTTTATTTTTTTTGGTATTTTTTTTTTTAATTAAATTAGTCTGCATCCAAAGTAATGATATCTTATCTTGTTTCATGTTAATGAGAAAATGACTACAATGTAGTATTTTTTTTTTTCTGGTGTCGGTAAAGTAGTCAACTGTATGAAAGATGAGCTCTTAAAAAAATAGAAAAACCAGCAACATACTGTACTTCATTACTTGTTATTCCAATCTTTTACCATAGAATAATATACCGGTATTATGATATAGATATTTTTTTTTTTTAGATCATCATGATTGTGTCATTCATTTTCACGTGCATGTTTGTGTAATGATTTTTGTACTTCATAACTCACTTTTCCTACTGCGCCTTGAGCACGTTAGTCATGTGGAATTGGCACATTAAATGTATACTGCATGTATTATTATTATCATTATTACCGATGAACTCTATATGGATGAAATGTTAATGTTTGATTTAATTTCTGTCACATTTCATGCTCTTTTTGGAAGTGTAGTTACAAAGGTGAGGGGATGTTTTAGAGAATATGCCTACCATTCACTCTCCTACTCAAACCTACTAGATCTACGTATGTAGAGTATAATGTAATCCACAAACGGCCCATAATAAACTCACCCACATACTGTACTCCCAGCTATGGAAAAACAAGAGTAGCATTTTCACTCTCCACAACATGTGTTTTATATCATGCATGGGGAAGAAATTAATGGCAGTTTTGCATCCTCTTAGAAAAAACAAACAAACAAACAAACAAACAAAAACAAAAACTACACAAACAAAAACTACACAAACAAAAACAAAAACTACACACACACACACACACACACACACACACGATGTCAGTTTGGATTTCAAATTCACACATCTGCATTACACCATCAAATCTTCGCTTTCAGAAATCTGGATAGCATTTTAACAGACAGTCGACTGATTTCCAAGTGAACCACACAACTGTTGGGTAAAGTGATTACCAAAAGCCAACTGAGGTCGGTTTTATCTTAAGCAAGTTTTGTGGAATTGCATTAAATCTTTTCTTCGAAATTTAACCACCGAATGAAAACATTAGTTAACAGGAATTTTAAGCAACTTATGTCGGTAAATGACAAACATCACTCGAAATACACATTAAACAATGTACATACACTAATACAAACCACACATGTCAAATAAAACACTAATTCAGGACAATTGTTCCAACATGCAATCTCATTTGATGTGATCTAATTTGGCAGTCTGTTGCACAAATAAAGTACAGTGGTATACTGTTAACATTTGCGAAGGGAAGTAATGGGTCATTCCATGGGGTTGGGTCTTCTCTAGATTTTCATGTTGTGTAGGGAATAAAAGTCATATTCTGAAAAATTTATCAAATATTTGTCTGTGGTTTGCAGTTATTCTCGGAGAGAAATGTGTGAAGAATTATTTGATGAAAAAAAAAAAACAAGCCTTTGTACAAATGTATTTTGTCAATGACTGTTTCACTAATGATGTCCCATGTTTTTTTGTGGTTTATGTTGTGACATAAATATATGCCATTTTCATGGCAATGTAAAACAGGAATATACAACCTTTCAGCATTATGCCTATCATAATAAAGAGAGGCAAGGTGACTTCTACAAAGACTATAAGGCACATAAACATTTGTAACAAAATAAGAACACCAGAGCATCTTCAAGCAACCTCATACCTATGTTACAAGCGAAGTCCATGGCAATTTTTGTTGTAACATAGGTATAGCATGGTTTTACATACACTTCCAATCATAATATGATCAGAAACTTTATTTCTATAATGAGATTTATATTTCAGGAGTATTCTTATCCAAAAATTAGCATCAAAATCCTCCAAATAAACGAGAAAATACGGAACATATCACTGTACGTCAGTGCGATGTCCGGCCTGTTCGTGTAACGTAGGTAAGGAAAGACGCGTCTCGCGATAAAAAGAAGAGCTACTAACTTCAGCAATCATATTCATGTCACTGGCAGTCCTCCCCCAATGGCAGAAAAACTACTCACAGCCAATATACACCTACGTGGACAGCGCAAGATCTGTTTTTCTGCCGTTGTCCATGTAACGTAGGTACAGGAGTTTTAATGTTTCTGATGTCAATTGGTAAGCTTTTACGCTATTTCACGAAAATAATAACATTTGTCATATTCTGTAACTCTATTAGAGGAAAAAAACAACAACATCTAAACCTCTGAACTGGCCAAAAACACTGTGGACGATGATACTGTAGTCCCACATACTGAGATATTTGTTACAGGTTGATGTTCATAATTTTGATCGCCAAATTTTCCGTCCATGCCGGTCTCTGCAAAAGGAGCATTATATTCCTCTCTTAGAAAACCATACAAAAGTATATCAGTGTATCTTCACTGCAATATAAAATTGTTTTATCTCCCGATTATTGTGAATTTGTGGACCCTTTTGTCATTAGGTATCTACCAAGGTAGACGTGCTAGAGTTAGTATTAATCACTATATACTAGTTGGAAAACGTAGATGTCCAGACTACATCTGAACTAGAGAAATAGAGTTTGCCTTATTTTGCTGGTGATATTGAGGGATCTAGGAGCTGTGAAATTCTTTCTCTGTAACAGATTTACATAAAAAATGTCAATGTTTTCCTTCCAAGATTTCACTGACCTGTTAGATGCTCTGATGAAGTTGTTAACATTTCACAAGGATTCACCATTTCCATTCCATGTTCACCCACTGTGAAGTCTCAAAGCTAAAATGCCAGTGTCCTATTCAGTTTGGGTAGGTAGTGGGTAGGAAAGGCTTCAATAAAATTATGAACCCCAATCAAAATTGGACTATTATTGCTCTATACTATCATTCAAAAAGAGGGCGACAATTTTGATGGGGGTTGAATAAAAAATAGGGCCTAGTATTATTTTGGGAGTCTATTAAGGACCATAACTGTAACCGTAACCCTGACCCTAGCCCTAACCTTAGGTAGGATACTGGGAGCAGCGACCTGCCCTTCCTACAATCTGTAGCTTACATCTGAAAACAAGTTTTTAGCATAGAGTATGAAAATTATATTTTCCTATGTTTTACATGCTATATTATTATTATTATTTACATCATTTCAAGCATAGCCCATTTTTTTTTTCAATTTTGGTGGGAGGTACACATGGAACTCTAGCTAATGGGTATGCCAAGAGGTAGAAATGTAAGCAAAATTGTTAAAATTATTTGATTCCATTCATAAACACACAGATACATCAACAGGAATATATAGTCAACCCCGACAAAAATTTTCTTTTAATTTTTCTATTCTATTTCTCTTTACACCTTTTGTTCAGTTTGTTAATGAATCTGCCATGACTCCTCCTCTGCCACCGCTACGTGTTAAACTACATGAAAGAGTGAAAAGGACACATCCACAGCACTCCACAAACAGAGAGGAAGCCGACAAAGCAACACCCAAGAAGAGCGAATGTAACAAACTAGACAAGAAGAAAACTGCACAGAGGGAAAATGGACAGAAGAAAAACAAAAATCGAGGGCTAAATGGACATTGGAGAAAAGAGCAGAAATTAACTTCAAACAAAGAACGTAGAGAAGACAAGAAGACTTGTATAAATTCTCTTTATTAGTTTTCTTAGTTAGTTGACAACTAGTTGATGATGTCGTTAGTGTATATAAGGTCAAATTGTGTAAAGCTTCACTTTCTTCTTCTTCTTCTGATTAAGTCTGCCTTCTTTCATACCAGAGTTACAAAGAATTGAAGTCTGTGTAACATAGGCATTGTTCCACAGGTGTGCAGTAGATATAATTCCAAAGAACTGTTACAATAGTGTTATTTGTGGGAACATACATAAAGTCTATATGTGTAGGTTTTAACATCTCACACCACAATGAAGGAAATCAGTTGATATGTCGTAGTGTACCTATGTTACAAAGACATACTGTCCGTGTAACATAGGTAGTACACTGTGGGTGAGGTTGTTGTACGAAAACCCCTGATTATAACAATAAAATCATGTTTTCACTTGAATACCCATACAAATCACTTGCTTCAATTGTGGTGTCTTTAAGAATATTGTCATTGTGTCACTCCTGATGAAAAAGTTAAACCTTTGATTGAAATTGTTAACGGTTTGTAGAAAAAAAAACATTTTAATAAAAGTGGCTTGCAGTTGTCATCAGAACATACAATCTTACTAATAATGATCTCATGCGCCTGTTAAATAACATGTTCTTGTGCTATGGATGAAAAAAACGTGGATGTGTTCATTGTTATCATTTCAGAACACAAAATTATGAAGGATGTCAACAAATGAAGTCCGTGTAACATAGGTATTTTGCCATACCTGTTTACCCATGCTGACTAAAAGTGTGCGAAGTAATAAACAGATTTCTAGTGGAATAAGTTGAAGAATGGGACTAACAAATCAGGGAAAAAAAAGGAAATTTCAATTTACCCAACTTGAATTTTCAACTTGTATGTCACAATTTCAGTCCCAACCCCATGGAATTACCCTAATATAGCACATTCACATGTAAAATGAAAATTCACAAGATCTGACACTGTATGAGCAACTTCGTAAATCTGAATGGATAGACACGAGTTGTCAAAACAATACAGTAATGGTAGTATGGTACTGGATTTATGAATGATTGAAGTACATGTATGATAATTAACACCAATGTAATTTGTATCTTGGACCAATTTTCTATAAGCATATTATTCTCATCTCCTACATCTGAAAAAAGAAGGATTAATTCAGTGCAAATTCATAGCAGAAATGCATACTTTACAACATGAAACAAATCAGTTGCTTACATTTCACTTTCAAACCTCATAAGGAAAAATCTCTCTAAGTAATTAGAAACAAAAAGTACTTGTATTACATGTACATGGGTCTAGGGCAATTACCCCCTTGGCAATTACCCCGGACCCTTCCCCTGGTTCTAATCCTAATCCTGAACCTAATCCTAATCCTAACCCTAACCCAAACTCCTAACCCTTGACCTAATCCTAACCCTAATCTTTACTCTTACCTTACCACTAACCAGTATTTAGCCAGGGGGTAATTGCCCTCTGGGGCAATTGCTCGGATATGCGTGTACATACATGTATATAGGACAGGAAAAATATAGGAGAGAATAAGATTGAGAGAAAAGAGCAGTACAGAGTTCATCAAATGAAGTGAGCAAGAAAGAGCGGATACATAGGTGTGGATGAGGCTTGAGATTTACAATGATATGGACATGTATTGAAGTTACAAACACAAACACAAGAAAATCAGGATAAGCAAAGGAATATACAACAAAAATGGGCACCTAGGTGCTTACATGGTTCAATTTAGCAGGTCAGATAACAAAATCAAGTAGCAAACAGAATAGCAACATATTACGCATATAATGCGATAACCCGTTATGAGTTATCTGACATCAAATGCTAATTTAATGCAAGGAAAGTACAAACTGAGTGTTCAAAATTATACATGTAATGAAAATAATATTCGATGCCATGTCAACTTTATAGATTTGGGTTTCCAAGATAAACTTGAAGCTTTAAAAAATCTGTAGTAACATGCTTCAGGTACACTGTAAAGTGCTTGTTCTACTGCTAATTATTTTACTCATTGCAATGCAGCATAATACAATATTGCATCCATACTCCAAAGTCAAATACACACATGTGACAGGTACTATGTAGGTGCATAATGAAAAGGTGGAATTTCATCACATTTTTGAATATGTAGTATGTTGGCTACTGGCCTACCTGGGAGCAATGCACAGAATTCTTGTGTTGTGGGCCTGTACATGTATATGCTATCACAGTTCTAACTGCGAAGTGATACACAATAGCCTGCCTTGTATGATAATCATGAAGAACTTGATCACTTCTTACGAGCATAGATGAAATTGCTTGGGGTACATCTTCACTACTCAAGTGATACATGAAGGATGCCAGTTAGAGACAATTATATCTTGTGTTTTCAAAATTACCATTCACATTATAAAGATTGAAAGTAGTTTAATCCACAATATTTTGGTTAAATTTTTCTATAGATTTTTTTTTTCATTACCATGGAAACACATTAATTACATACCACATTACCTGTAATAGTGGCCACATATGCCAAGTTCTAGGTCAACTCCTAAAAAAGCAAGAGAGTTGTTGTAACTTCGGTTGGAACCAGGTGCAAGCATGGTTAGCAACAATAGTGTTGACAGATATTTGGGCCAGGTGAGGTCATTTAGAACTAGTTTCCATGGCGATGTCACAGTTTGGTGCTCTATACATCCCTTGTCAACTTGTACACACTATGTGTGGGCGTGGTGTGTAATAATGGTATTAGCAGCTTTTCACATATTCCATACTTGTCTACATTATCATAAGTAAAACTAACTCCTTGAAAAGTGAATTCATGTGTACATGTTTCAAAGAAGCATTGACCACTAATAGTATCAATATAGATGTACCTTATCATTCATACATGGTACAGGTGTATAGTCAAAATACAACAATATCCATCATATGGCAAATCGCTTGTAAAATAACATGGCCACTGTTATGAGGAGATCACAAGTAAGGTCAGTGCCTATTTCCCTATAACATTGTAAGTACTTCTCAAGCGAATGCTGTTTATTATGCAGACTTGATACAGGAAGGGTGGAGATGATAAATAAATGGTTGCATTATGGTTGACTCAGCATATTTAGAAAATAAGGGATGGATGCCAAAGTTTGAAATCCTCCTTGTTTGCACAAGAGTCCCTTTTAAAATGGTCTCACTGCCATGCAATGTGGCCAGCAGTTGCGATTTAGAACGAAGATCAACTTGAAGACAAGATCAGCTGCACCCACAATGCCTTAAGGACTGTGCCCTGTGCTCCACAACTGCAGATACATGTACCTGAAGAGGGTATAATTTGCTTTCTCCAATGAGGAGGATGAAGGGCTGTGACTGCGGATGTTCTGTGTCGACCACGTATGAGCAGTTAAAACAGTCCTTCCTGGAAGAATGAAAAAGGCAAGCATATATGGAAACAGCGTGTAAACATTTTGAAGACATATTGATGTGCACTATTTTCTTATGCCCTTATACACATGATATTTCCAGTAATTTTGTATCATATATGTACTAGCAACTCCAGCAAACTAGAAGCAAGAGTCACCAAGATCAGAAGGTCATTCTTCAAAGCTGAAGATCTACTATGCACATACAGGAGTGAGTCAAACATGATATCTAGAAACAGGGGGCAAAATTGTATCAGAAGGGAATGGGGAGGTAGTACAGGCCTGTAAGAAAGCTACAGATCACAACAGAACAATTCACACAATTCTGGCCTTCATGGTGCTATCTGTTTGTTTGTTTGTTTTTTCCCCATGTCTAACCAGAACTATCTTTGCAAAGAAGTGTAACTTTGTCTAAAGTCAATTTTTTTTGACCACCCCCCCCAAAAAAAAAATAAAATAAAAGTGACACACAATTCTACATTCAAAGTTACATTTGACTTGCAATTTCATGTCCTCCGAAACTGATTAAATTGGTACCAGTACGGGCCAATTACTAGACCTAGGCACCTATGGTACATTATAATATACACTATTGAAATGATTGATTGCTCCACGCTGCATATTGTGATACCTGTCAAATGTATGGGATGTTGCCATAATATACATTATAAAGAAAGAGAAGAATCTACATGCATGTACATTTCCTTGGAATGAAGGGGCAGGGTAAAGATTATAAGATGTGCCTTCACAGAAAGTTAAGTTCACTCTTTAGTTCTAGGTGACATACAAAATATGTACAGTACCTGTGTTGTCATTAGAATTATCTGGTACGGTATAATACATGTACCATCACTTCCAAAAAAAAACAGTTTCTTTTTTTTTTCCTCCCACAGGAGTAAGGTCAAGTTCTGAACAATGGTTATAGTATAAATGTACCTAGAATGTCAATCTTTTGAATAATGCACTTTCAGTAAATCCTGAAAGCTGAAACTCACAGCTTTCCAGTCAATGAGTGAGCTTGCATCAAAGCCTGGTCAGAGATGCAGCCTCCTTTGCATGGTCTTTCTGCATTCGCTGAATAGGAGGGAAGCAGATTCAATAATTGTTTACCTGAAGGTAAATAAAATTCATATAAGTGAGGTGTTATACAAATGATGTGTTATACAATGCATTATTACGTTATTTCCTTATATGAATAGGGGGAACTTTTTACTCAGCACAAAGACAATGTAATATAAATGGGTCTCTTTTAAATAGCACCTTAACCCTTCACTCCAATGACCAACACCACATGCAGGAATTGATTGCCTGAACTTTTGGTATCTGATTTTTGCTCTTAAATTGCTCATTTTGCAGTACAGTGTAAGTGCTACTAAAATGCCAACTGCTTATATCAATGAAACTATTCATGAAAATGTACATTTGGTATTGCTACCAACATGAATTAACGCACTGAATTACCTGCAGAACACAATACAGAGGGTCATCTTTCCTACCGAGGAACACAAAGGACTGGCACAGCCTCCTAGAAGAAGTAGTGGCTGCTTAAACCCTTGATACAATATGTCAAGGGTCAGCAATTAACCAACCACTGCATCACTGGGTATTTTTGTGATTGAGGGTACCACCTATCGACACCCTATGAATTTGCAGCTCGTTTATTCCAAAAGTATAAAACAAATTTGCCTAAGTTTTTCCTCAAATAAGCTGTAAATACTGCAGTTTCAAATCTCGTGACTGTTCTGTTGATTCTGAATCTCCGTTGTAAAATTAAGCAATTTTTCTTCGCGTGGCTGAAAAAGGGTACCTCACGATCTGCACCCCTTCCTTCCATAGGTAAATATCTGTGAATTTCATAGTCTGCGTTGTTACTGAGTGGATATGTGATTAAAACATGTTTACTTTGTTTTGTTGGCTTGATTTTCGTTTCTTTGTTACTGTTTTTATAGCTATAAAATGGCACTTAATCCCACGCGTACCTTTTTGTTCTATACGCAAACAGCCATGATACGCAGGGTGTCGATGTACCCTGCCGATAGCTGGTACCCTTACCACACATTGAAGAAACCGTCCAAGTCTATTGATTGTGGGAAATGTGGGCATCTTTGGAAAGGCAAGACAAGATAATGCACATGCTTACCAGCTACAGTACAGTTACAGTTAAAGTGATTTTAAAACATTACCCTTAACTTGGTCAGACTCAGCCTGAGAGGATTTGATTCACTTTTTAACAAGACAAATCAGTCCTACTTCACTGCCTGTCTGATAATGCGAGACTGAACGCGAGTATATTCAAGTAGATCGGCTTTGTCATGCCAATGTCAATGGACAAAGTTGTGGTTATGTGTACGCATTTTTACCAGTGCGGTGACAGTATGGCAGTACAAAAAAAAAAAGACTACGTAGTACGTGACCTAGATCTAGGCCTGAATAGAGGCAGAGTCATAACCCAGAACATACCTTTTAGGGCCTAACGCGCGTTAGGTCTAGAAACTCGAGACTAGAGTCTAGAACTATGTCTAACGTTAACAGTCAGAGTATCAGGCCTAGAGGCTAGGTGTTTCTGTTGTTGTTTTTATTTGAATCTATTTGCCATTTACCATTGATCATTTTTCCCTATATTAATTTACGCCAAAATTGTACTTATGAATTACTTTAGAAACTTCTAATTCCAAAATTTTCCCTAGGCAGGGCCTGCATTATTTTAATTTTATTGGGAATAATTCAAAAATACCAGGCAGTACTCTATGATATCAAATATATCTAACGTTAGAGTGTCTAGTCTACTAAGAAGCATATTATAACTAGGTTGTAAATTTATACGTCTACGTAACCTTTTTTTTTCTTCTAATGAGGATGTTAGGCCCTACCGCCTGCCTACCGCTATACAATCGACCATATTGTGGTCCATTTATCATATGAGAAGTCCTCCCCATTTATGGACCCATACATTACTGGTCATTAGTAGGTGTGGGACTATTTTTAGTCGGACAGTAGGAGTGCTCCTACTGGACCTAGTAGTTCTAGATCTACTCTAACGGTTAGAGTAGACTTCAAGGCTTCAGCACCACGTTGGCAGAATACTATATCAGACATAGATAGGCGTATATGGGACTGCGACATTGATAGACTGCTTTCTTTCGCTGGCGATCCAGTCTGCGTACGTGCAAGAGAGTGACCGCTGTCAAGGGTCGAAACAAATGGCAAAACCTCGAGAAAACCAAATCACCAATGGTCTCCAATTCGATATTTTCCTCAGGTGTGTTTTTGTGAACATAATTGAGTTCATTGTACAAAAGTTGTCTTTTCTGGACGTCTTCGTTCCGCACCTTTTGGCCGGGAAAAGAGAGGAACGTAATTTTTTGATCAGAGTGAAATGGTTTAATCAGAGTGAAATGGTTTAGAGTGAAATGGTTTTACTTTTAGTGCAGTGAAATGGTTTCGTCAGAGTGATATGGTATGCCAAAGTGAAATCATTTTTTTTAACGGAAAAATGAAATGATTTATTTTTTTTTCTTGAAAAGTGAAATGAATTTTGTGAAAAGTCAAATGTTTTTGGTTAAAAAGTGAAATACATTTTGTAAAGAGTGAAATGAATTTTTATTTGAAAGTGAAATGTATTTTTGTGGAAAGTGAAATGTATTTTTGTGGAAAGTGAAATGTATTTTTGTGAAAAGTGAAATGAATTTTTATTTAAAAGTGAAATGTATTTTTGTAAAAAGTGAAATAAATGTTGGTGAGTGAAATGTATTTGTTAAAAGTGAAATGAATATTGGCTGGAGTGAAATGAATTTTGTATTGTTTCCCTAATGGCGTTCCAGAGTGCTTGCATGCTAGGGCGTGAGAGAGAGAGAGAGAGAGAGAGAGAGAGAGAGAGAGCCTGCCTCTGCAGAGAGAAAGGACTTGATTGTTTTAGTGCTTGGCTTTGGCTTCATCCCGATCTTAGAACAAAGTTGATAAGAACTGTGCTTGTAGTATGCATTGGTAGTGAAATACAGTGCAGGCCTGATAGGTATATGATATACTCGTGTGTTATACCATCTATTTGTAATCACTCATTCCCTGCTGAGTGTAACTATCCACTACCATTCTATTATGATTGTTCCGTTACATTATTCTTGTGTAGGAATGGTAAAAGGAGAACAAGTTTTGGATTGTTCATAGTGCATAGTTGTAAGCGTTGATGATAGTGTAGTATAGTATAGCATGCATAGTTGTAAGTGTTCTGATAAATAGTAGGTATGTTTCTGCACTATATGTGATAGAATAAAATTGATGAGTGACATCCAAAGTGAGCATTCTGTACAGTTATAGCTAAGAACTACCCTGCATTATTAATGTTTATAAGGAGAAATGCAACTATATTTTGAGATTGACAAGGCTGACAAGTGTAGAAGTCATAATGACATATATTTTGAATTGAATTGAATTGAATAACTGAAACCGCACCGGTCTTACACTCGAGACACAGTAAACAGTTCCAGCATATTTATTTTCATATTTCACATGAGATATACATTTCATCAAAATACACTAAAAAGAATACAAACCAAGCAAGATACAAAATATGTTATAAATCGGGGCATGGACAGAAAGTGTGTCAGCGTATATAATGTACATAAGACAATTCTCTATAACTTGTGCAATATGATGGAACCGCAAAAGCAAAGCTTGTAAACGCAGGTTCCAAGAAAATATACCAGTGTAAATTTGATATGCATTCAATGGAGATAGGACACAAAGTAATAATGACGAAACTATATAAAAACTAAATTATCAAGGTACAAAGGAAAAAGAAAATAAAAGAGATGAAAAAGAAAAGGAAAAAGAACAAACAAGAACCCAAGGAATAACAACAGGGTAAAAAGTTAATATAGCATATAGATACACAAGTATATACACACACATATCTAGAATCAAATTCATAACGAGTTCAATATGTTACTACAATGGTACGGATGCAGTGATTATATAATGGGAGCATAAACCAGAAGCAAACAATCATAAACTGCAGGTTGATTCATCATACATTAAATAAGGATACTGCAGATAACATATCAAAGAAACATTTTAATCAGACAGGTTATATTCATTTATTAACTTTGATTTCAATTTTTGTTTGAATATAAACATACTAGAGCAATTGATCAAGTCGGTGGGAAGATCATTCCAGAATTTAGGTCCGGTAAAAACAATTGTTTTTTGAGCAAGGAGTGTACGAGTACGTGGAAGGTGAAATTAATCTCTTTGTCTTGTTGGGTAAGCATGGACGACATAGTTTTTCTGAAACATGTGGGTAAATACGTCAGGCAAGCCGGTGGCTGATAACTGAAACATAAATGTGCCTAAGTTATATAAAAACAAGTCAGCAACCTTAAGGAGTCTGTTTTCAAAAAAAAAATGATTCGTGTGACGATAAAAATCGGCTTGATTAACTGAACGAATAGCCCGTTTTTGTAGTTTGAAAATTTTATCAATGTGTAATTTGGCACAGTTGCCCCAGGCAAGTATACCGTAACTGAGATAGGGTAAAACAAGCGTTGAATATAAATTTTTAAAAATATACTTGGGAAAAAAATGTTTTAGCTTATTTAAGATCCCAGTATTTCTCGAAAGCATCTTAGACAAATAATCTATATGATATTTCCATGTTAATTCATGGTCAATATAAAGACCTAAAAATTTGGACGATTCAACTTGAGTCAAACAATCATTATTCATTTTTATATCGCCAGGCAAATGCGTAATGGAGTTACTAAATAACATATAAACAGTTTTGTTTACATTAAGAGATAACTTATTAGATTGAATCCACATTTGAACCGACATTAATTCTCTGTTCACTACTTCTAAAAGAGTTGTTGGATCTCGATGTGAAAAGGAAATATTAGAATCATCGGCAAAAAGGAGAAAAGATAAAACATTACATGAATTTCTAAAGTCATTTATATAAAGAATAAACAAAAGTGGGCCTAAAAGGGATCCTTGAGGGACCCCGCAAGATAGTGTTTTTAGACTGGAACTAAATCCGTTGATGTTTACAAACTGTTTCCGGTTAGTTAAATAGCTCCTGAACCAGTTCAAGGCCTTTCCACGTATCCCATAATGTGAGAGTTTATATAACAAAATACCATGATCGATAGTGTCAAAGGCCTTGGACAGGTCCAGGAATATACCAACAGTATGAGATGAGTCGTCTATAGCGTGGGCTGTTTTATCTATGAAAGCAAGCACAGCGTGAGTAGTAGAGTGTTTTATCCTAAATCCAAATTGAGACCCACAAAAAATATTACATTCATTTAAGAATTCAATTGCACGAGAATATATCAAATGTTCAAGAATCTTAGAAATCGCCGTCAAAAGAGAAATAGGACGATAATTACTTACATCTTGTTTATTACCTTTTTTATAAACCGGAACAACTTTGGCAAGTTTCATTTGACTAGGCACTACGCCAGTAACAAGGGACAAATTCAATATATATGTTAAAGGAGACAATATTGCGGATATAATTTTTTTCAGTAAAAAATTCGTAATACCATCATGTCCAGCACCCTTTTTTGCTTTTAACTTAAGAACTACATCCCTCACCTCGTATTCTTGGATGGGAGTAAAAAACATAGACTGAGGATTTGGATCAGATAAGAAATAATGAAATTCTTATCTGTTACTGGGATATTACTAGCAAGATTGGGGCCTAAATCAAAAAAAAAAATTCATTAAACGCATTAGCAACATGTGTCGGATTTTGGATCAAAATACCATGCTGGGATATTTCCTTGACTTGTTCTGGTTTATCTTTAACTCTGAGAACTTTATTAATCACCTTCCACGTGCTCTTGGTATCGTTTTTGTAAAGGTCAAACTGCCTTGTGAAATAACTCCTCTTAGCAAGTCTCAAAGTAGTTGTAAGAATATCGCGATAACGAGCATATTTACCTTTCGTTTTATCATTTGGATTCCTCTTATATTTACAATATAAATTATTCTTGTGATTTATAGACTTAAGGAGGGATTTGGTGATCCAAGGCATTCTTGGTGCTTTTTTATTGGTAAAACGGGTGGATTGTCGTAAAGGAATAATTTCATCATAAAGCAGTGAAAATTTATCCAAAAAAAATATTAAATGCAGTTTCTACATCATTATCAATACCAAAGACTTCTTCCCAGTTAGCAATCAACAATCTCTCCCTGAGTCTATCGATGTTTCCTTCAGAAAAATCACGAAAAGTAAATCCTTGAGACTTAAGACAACAACTTTTCGCGAGAGGAACCTTTGCGTATATCGGGAAATGATCAGATATGTCGGATACTATGACACCAGATAATACAGATGAAATATTGTTACAAAAATATTGTCTATCAACGTGGATGATGTTTCAGTCACACGGGTAGGTTTTCTTATTAACGGTATAAGGTATTTGGATAACATCAGATCTAAAAATTCTTGGCAGTGAACATTTTCATTGTAGTGAAGCAAATTCAAATTAAAATCTCCCATAATGAAAATATTTTTTTTTTTGGTATAGGGAAGACGTTAGCAACAAATCAGAAAAAGCATCAAAAAAGTCCCGGAAATTGGAAGACGGTGGCTTATATACTTCACCAAATATTATATTCTTTTGTTTTGATAATTCGATTTCAATAAAAATACATTCCAAACTATCACACATTATATTCAAATCTTTCAATATTTCAACTTTCAAATTGTTTGTAACAAAAAATCCTACACGGTCCCCCTTTCCTATCAAGCCTATTGTTCGAATGAAATGTATACCCAGGAATAGAAAAAAACGAGGACGGCAAATTGGTTATCCAAGTTTCTGAGATACCAATAACAGAACAATCAGATTTCACTTGGTTTAAAAATATTTGCAGCTGATCAATCTTTTTATTAAGACTTCTGATATTGTAATGCAATAGAAGAAGTTCACTTGTAGAAGTCTTTTGCATTTGTTCAATCATTTCATTCACAGAGTGATAATTAGTAGTGATGTTGTAAACTAACCGATCATTGGGATCAAAATCAAATTGCAACTCAGGTGTGGCCGTATAAATTGACCGTAAAAAGCCACGGTTGTCAGTACAATCTGAAATCTCGGTCCTAAATGAGGAGTTTATATTGACCTCATTAGCCATTGTGAATTAGATTACAACTAGTGGGGGAGGAAAAGTTGACAGCAAAGAAATTACCACTTTCTTGCGGGACGGAGAAACAAACGAGGCGTGGTTCCCAAACGTGTAACATACGAAAATAACACCTGTTGGGAGGTTTCAATGTACATCGCGTAACATATTGACACTGCAAATACGAGAAAAGCATGACATTAGTACTAAACAAAGAGACACTTTGACATACTTTGCCAGAAACGAAGTGAAAGCTGGTGTGAAACGTAAACAGCGAGAAATACCAGTCGGCAGATTTCGATACCAAGCAACAAACTGACGCCAAAAATGCAAATTGCCGTTACGAAAACGGATGAGTCATGCATTAATTCACACAAATGCATATGTAAGAGGAATCTTATCAAGAAAGAATATAAGGAATGCTTCTGGAGCGTGGTACACAAGAATGTTCTTCTAGTAAACCAGGTGAGAGACAAGAGATTTCTTAATTCTATCAGAAGTTAAAAAGTGCTATTTGAGTACTCGCATACAGCAAGTGTTTTGTGTGAACGGAAACTGCTGATAAATTTTCCACAAGAAAAACATACAGTACAAACGAAACTCCACGGGAAAGATCCCGGAAACAGAAAGACAAGACAAAAACAAAAGAAAAAATGTACATATATATCAGATACGAAGCATAGACCTAAGTCAAGGTCACAAGTAATGGAGTGGAAAAAGGAACTAGACAAGAATCTCGTCATAGAGAAGACACGGTTGTCTGCTCTCAGCCACCACTTTGGGCTAAACTGTAAATCAATGAACAAAATGCGGACTACAGTGATGTGTTCAGCACTATGGGCCTACATAATCCTACACAAAACTCGCAGTATGATTAGTTATGCCCATAAAACGACATCAATGAAGTTTCGTCCTTTTTTATTTATTTTTTTTTTTAAACAAAGAACTAAAACATCATCTTATAGCTTGTACGCTGACGGAAAGCAATGTCAATTAAGCAGGATAATGGTAGTGGAGTCAGAGAAACTGTATATACACGCTGAGCAAGCATACGCACTAGAGCAATGCAAAACAAGAACAAAAACCCACACACACAACGTTAGTCACTGCTAACGTTTTTCTCGTAGAAAAAAAACTGTCTTGGTGGTCAATGCAGACGACTATCACCGTTGAGCAGTATATTACCACTTAATATAGCCAAGCATTGATTGTAGCATAAGAAGCTATCTGTATTGATATCTATTATACGTGACAAGACGAAATTTTATGACTAATTTCTTTCTTATAGTAACCAAAATGCATGTAACAAAGTTGACTCGTTCTAATCATTGTAGTTATTCCTTTGTTAGTATTTTTCCTTGCGTTCCTTGCGTTTCAAAATTTCGTTTGCAATACGAAAAAAAGACTTAAAGTTACTCATTGCTGACGTTTATCTCAACAAAGCATAAAATATGTAGAGAAAAAACTGTCTACGATGTCAATGCGAAGGACTATAACCGTTGACAGGATCACCGCGTAACATAGACAAGCATTGATTGTATGCATAAGAAATTATCTGTAATGAAATCTATTATACATGACAAGACGAGTGTGACAAAATGCTTCGTTGCAGTAATCAGTATGCATGAAACAAAGTTGACTCATTCTAATCACTGTAGTCATTCCATTTGCTAGTATTTTTTTTTCTTTCCATTTCAAGATTACCTTCGTTCCCACGACAGCAATCTTGGTTGACACACCTTTAGTCTTTCCTCAGTCTGTAGGCAGTTTTGGCTAGCTGTCCTCTAGTGATTTTCATGGCCGGTGGCAAATCAGTGCGGACCGTGATTCTTTTCCGTTGGTGGGGAGGTGGGGAGGGAGTCGCGACAGAATCTTGAGAAGCGAGGTCGGGCTTGCGTTGACGATCCTCAAAAGCCGTTAGGATCCTGTTTCTGTCGCGCATGTGAACAAACTTAGCGATAATGGGGTTGGGTTGGGGTGGGCGATCCTGCTCAGCCTGGCCATCGGAAACCTGGCGTCGCGGCAATCGGTGAGCGTTCACCATGGCGATGTTACTGGCGTCCTCGACTTCGAGGCCGAGATAGGCGAAGGTGTCCGATAGAACTTGGTAGATATTTTCATTACGTTTCTCCTCTACGCCGTAGAACAAAAGGTTAAAGCGCCGGTTGTACAATTCCATGGTCATAAACTTTTCCTTCAGATCCGCAATTTCGGCCGCCATTTTGCTTTCAATTTCAGGCAGTTGTTTGCGCTCCATTTCAATAATTTTGTTGGAATTCATGGTCACTGAAGCTTCTATTTCCGACATTTTCCCTCTGAGTAAGGTAACCTCACTGGTGAGGGTGTCGAGCTTAGAGCTTAGATTAGCAGATGATTCCGTAATGCTGCGCTCAATATCGGCAAGCGTGGGCTGGTGGGCAACCGGAGAAGAAGGGGTGTCCTGGCTCTCCGCTGTTTCGTCAGCCAGTGGTTTTGGTTGGGTGTTGGATGCGGTCTTCGAGCGAGTAGCAGGGGGAGCCATGACAAGTTAGTGGTAGAAACGTCGAAAATTCACCAAATTACAGAATAGAAGAAAAGTCTGACGAAGTTGAAAGGATGTGGGTAGTCCGGAAAAGCGCTGGTTTCGAAAATAGCGCGAATGAAGGTATTCGTGTTGAAATAAGAGTGGTAGCCGAAAGAGCAGTGACAACTTCACGTCCGTCTCCATGTGCAGAATGCCTGATTTTATTTAATAGGATAAAGTATTCCACAACTGAATGGGTAATCAGTTCAATGTGGTGATATAAGTGGAAAAGGAGAATATACCCAGTAGCAGCTGTAACGATAAGTATTTTCGGAGTGATGGTATTTGACTTAGTTTTATGGAAGTGTTAATGCAACTTCACATGCTCATTAGGTTCGGCTTTGATAATACATGTAGTTCAAATTTTATATTCAATACAGGTGAGCTTCTGCTCTAATATTCAAATCTTTATAGTTTATTTGATTGCTTCGAGCTGATAGAATAATAGAATATTGGTTGTTAGTCAGTATAAACTCACTTTGATAAGTGCACATAACAATTATTTGGACGGGAAGTCTGGCAAGTTATTCATAAACACGCTGTATGTATCAGACCTTTTATTTCGTGCATTTGTATATGTTGTATATGCACCTCCTTTCAAGGTACCTCCTTTCAAGGGTTTCTTCATGGATGCATCTCATCGATAGTCTACACTCGAGACATCAGTGACAGTAACGCGCAATTTGGATCTTCTTTGGATGTGACCCCCCCCCCCCCCGATTTTGTTCAATGTTTTAAGGACGCTCTGCTGTTAATCCAAAGTAGCAGTTATTTCCCCACGAAACAACGCCGTTAAAAGTTCTCTGATGATAGCAGTTGGAGGATATTTATCGATGCCTTTCTTATTGAACCCCATGTGAATTATGTGTCAAAGATATTGTTGCTCCTGCTAATAGTAATCTGTGATTAAAAGGAGGAACATCCACACTTATAAACATAACCGTTGAATTGTACATTGTATTTATTTACATTGTGCCAAGAGAGCGAACCTGGTGTTACATAAAGAAAAAAACAACAACTTAAATATGTTGATAAATGTAGATTAGAAATAGAATAAGAATTCTGAAACCTGTTGACATATGTTTTCGTTTTTTTCAGATTATGAAATTAGACATAAAGCGTCAGGAGAAAAGAAAAACTCTGAGAGAGAGAGGGAAAAAAGAAAGGAGAAACAATAAAGAAGAAGAAAAGAATCACATACACAAACACAGATACAAGTTTAGTACAAGTGTACACACACACACACACACACACACACACACAGACACCAATTCTGATAATCAAAGGACAAAATCGTTTGACTGTTCCGTGAGTGCAACCCTTCCGAGGAAAGTACGACATCATAGTCAGGGTACCAGAGGCTGAACCTTGGTTTATCCTCCACCATTTTCCTTTTTTTTTTTTTTAAGTTTTACCGTATATTTCGAAGGCGCTGAATCCAAATCTATGTGATGCAGCTCTTGCATCTTTAAGGGCTTTCAGATATCCAAGATGGTTCGAAAATTACCGCCAAAATCTGAACCATGTATTTTCCATACAAACTTCAGGAATCATTGAAGTAAATTAATCATTTTTTTTTTTTCCATGGGAATCTCTAACAGAGACCTCTGCTGTTTTGTTTGAACTCCATAGAAACAATTGCACGGTTGTTTAGGGAATGTGATGCTACACAAAGGTTTATTTAGGAAATTATGTTGCAAAATAAATCTATCTTCCATTTATCACCACTTGTATATCAGGAAATACTTCTATTGGATATTCAATTTTTGGCGGCCACTTTGGCTGCCATCTTCGAAACATTCTCCGAGATTCAAAAGTCGCATCATTCTGATTTGGATTCTGCATTCTCGAAATTGTGGAAATCAACGATACATATACATTTAAGTCTATCATTTGTAGTGATGAATATGGGATCTGGATTAATTTTACCGGTCATTTTGGCGGCCTTCTTAAAATATCTTAAACCTTTAGTATTAAAAGATTTGAAACTTCTAGATTCGGTTTAAAGGCCTTGGAAATAACGCAAAGCCATCCATTCTGTTTCTTTTTTCTTACGAGTATAATGAACTGCAATAAACAATAATTAATTACATAAGAAGATTTGATTTTGGCGGACATTTTTGTTGGGTCATCCTGGACAGCTCACAATTCTCAAGAATGTCAGAGTTGAATCATCCAGAATGGGATAGAGCACCTTCGAACTAGGACAAAATCGTGGAAAAAGACAACAAACCAAACCTTGGGCATGTTGGGCTGACAGTAAAAATAAGGTAAGGCCTTAAATCTGTTCATGGCACTTGGAACATCACATTTTTTTCTCTCTTTATCTATTTTCTTTTAAATGTCCAGTTGACGCTATCACTTGTAACATGTGTAGGGATATATCGTCAACATCGGCGACACTTGAATCCATCCTGTCTGCAGGTGAGGACGAAGTTAGCTCCACGCAAATGATGTCCTGCCAAACAGCCATCACGATTACATGTCCGAACAGATGCATGACGCTGCAGTTCGTATTTACCTTCACCAGCGATATGTGTAAGTTCATCCTTTGACGATCTTCTTCTGACCCGTGAGCCTTGACCCCCACACTCCCTGTGTGTGTGCCTGTATGTGTCCAAGTCAGGGCATGGAGGTAGAAAGAGGTTCTACCTCCATGCGTGTTTTCATTTACCTGCAGCACCTAACCCCCCCCCCCTACAGTTTATGTTTGCAAGTGAATTTCAAAGACGAAAAGTCCAGTTAAAGCTGTAGCACACTGAGTGGATAAATTTGATAATTTTCTCGAGCAATTCACAAACTATCTGTATATCAATACAAAGGGCAAGTCTAAGCCAATGGACGAACTGTGTAGCATAGATTCTGTTTAGATTATGTACTGTATACAAATGGTATGAAGGAGTGCGTTTGTGCTTCTGCGTTTGATTTCAGTGGCTGTCTTTTTAAAGAAAACGAGATATTTTTCGTCGTTATCATCTTTGCTTTCCGTTTGATCGCATCATTGCTGTCATACTATACCTTTGATAGTCGCATATCTCCTTTCCTTGCTGAAAGGTAGACACTTGCTTGATACTGAAAAGAGTCTTGACAAGACTGTAGTACATGTAGTTGTATAAATCCCTCCATCTCTCTTCTCTCTCTCTCCCTCTCTTTCACTCACTCCATGGCTCTGTGTCTGTCTTTCTTTCTCTCTTTTCGTCTTTCTATACCGACTGTTGGACACGTACATGCCACAGATGGCGACGGTACGTTGACACAGACACATCTAGGCTGTACCGACCAGGACATTGACCACATGCCGTTCGGGACGGACAACTGCATCAGCCAAGAAACGGTGGCTGTTATCACGAATTCAACCCTAGAATCAATGAACCAGAAAGGTACCTTGCCACCTGACATCACAATCACCGATGCGGCAGGTTCCTTCTGCGTGTGCGATACGGACAACTGCAACGTAGCCCCAGCTGTAGCTGCACGTAACCCTACCACAGCGCCTCCATTGAGTTACCCTACCACAGCGCCTCTATTGATGGGTAACTCCGACGAACCGCAGGTAGATGATGGTGCCGATCTTGATACTACGATGGAGACAACGACAGCGGCGGCAGTGCAGATCCTGGCAAGCGCAATGGTGCTGATTGGCTGTGTGGTTAGCGCAATCGTTTTCCGAGCCGTGTGATTTGATAATTGTGATACTCAAACACAATACTAGCTTTGGTTTTTTATCTTCAATGCATAACTGTAACAGAAGAGTAAAGCCTTGTTTCTCCAAAACAAGTCAATGTAAATGAACGGTAAAAAATGTCATCAGTAATGCAGGGAAAAGTTATCTGACTCCGTCGGTTTTCTTATTATGTACATTTCTTCCGATGAGTGTGTGTAACCTAAGACGACACACTTAACCTCTATGAAGTCTTTTGGGTGGGAGAACCTCCAGAGAAACCTTCCTTTTTAAACCCGTAATAATCATTACTGTTTTAAAATTACATTGAAGTGCACATCAAGTATTCCCTTGAATTCAATCAAGGCTTCATAAAAGGTCTCATAATTTTTGATTTTCGTAATGATTTTGAATTTAATAAAGTTCTGTAAATGACAACCATGTAACTGAAAATAACCGGGGTACCTAAACGGCCATTACCGTTGAGAAGTATTTAGCCATCCTTGTGCTTGTTTCTTTTAACTATCAGGTATTATCTGTATCTTTTTCAATAATTTGTTGTAGATTAAATTTAACAGTCTTTTTTTTTCAGGGAGGAACACTGTCAGTTCGTCTTTTCTTTAAGCTGCAATTCAATCAGATGCGTGACTATGTATTCCTGGAGCACTGCAGTTGAAGGAAATAACGTCATATTTGATGCATTTACAATTGGTTGATATACATTCACTAACTTTGCTGTCGTGTCCTCGTGTCTTATAATGCCACATTCAGTTTGTAGACGAGGAGATGAGCTCGCCCATTAGTGATGTTTTATGTTTGGTAGCATACCTCACTGAGTTGCCTTTCGTCCGATGTGACAATTAAAATGATCTCTTGCCTCACAATAATAAAGAGTGCAGCACTTGTAAATGATTCATTGGTTAATGTCTTCTCATTGTCGATAGTTACCCCCGTCAATAGGTGAAACCTACGGCCGTCGGAGGTTATGTTTTCAGTTCAGTATGTTTGTCTGTCTGTTTGTCTTTCTGTATGTTTGTGTGCAAGATAAATCGAGACACAGGTGCAATGTATGTTCATAATGAGGTAAGAAAGAAATAGTTAAAATTTGGGGTCATGAGGTCAAAGGTCAGAGGTGACAGAGGTCATCAAGGACATGCAATAAGCTTAATCTCCTACTAACTAGAGAACGGACGGTCGGATTTTTACCAAACTTCAAGGTAGCATTAATAAGATAGTAAGAAAGAAACATTAATAAAATGAGTCATGAGGTCAAAGGTCAAAGGTCATAGGGATCATTAAGGACATAAAATAAATTTAATCTTATGCTAATTCAAGAACGGATGACCAGATTTTCACAAAAATTGCATAGTGTGTTCCCAATGAAATAAGTAAAAAAAATGATGTCATAAGATGAAAGGGTAAAGGTGAAAGGGGTCATAAAATTGGTTTTAAGTCTCTCAATAACCCAAGAACGGATGACTGGATTTTCAACAAAACTTGCGTGGTGTATTTAACATAGTGTGAGGAAGAAATGCTAAAATGTTGGGGTCATGAGGTCAAAGGCCAAAGGTCAACTGGTCATCACGGACATGAAGCCTGATTTTCCAATAACTCAAGCATAGAAATGGGATATTTACCAAACTTGCAGGGTGTGTTTATAATGAAGTAAGAAAGGAACACTTAAAAATTGGGGTTATACGGTAAGATTTTTAGGTTTTGCTGCAAATTATTCACTGTTGTATAGGACCCCATTTTTCTCTCTCTTCTTCCTTTAAAACACAACAACGACGGGGTTATAAAGGACAAACATAAGGTAAATCTCCCAATAACTCAACACTTTATGATCACATTTTTACCAAATGTATTGTGTAAATGTCCCTATTGTGTTGGACATATTGCATATAAATGGGCGATGTTTTAATCATGGCTGCTTGGCGGGGGTCTAATCTCTCGTAGTACTCCTCCTTTATAATTTCTTACAACGATGTACTGTAACTAAGATTCTGTTCTTCGCGAGAAACCACACTGTAGAAAGAAGTTGCAGTAAATTTCAGCCAAACCTGCTGCAGAGTAATTCACGGTAGTTTTATCCACTGTTGTAAATCATGTTCACTTTACATACAGTAAAATACCTGTATGCCATTAGAACTATCGTATCCTATATTAATCTTTAAATGTGTTATTGCATTAAGGATGGATGTAGAAATGTGAATGTACAATAATTTCACATTAATACTTTTACATCCATCATTAAAGGTAATAAATACCTCAACGTTTAATAGCTTAATGAGCGACATTGCACTTCTAATGGCATAATGGTATATAGTAGGGCTTACAGTTGCGATCGCAGTAAGCACGAACTGTAGAATAAACTTTTCTATCAAACAACAAGCTTGCAAAACATTAGCAGAAATATGACATGATAGGCAAAGTAGTAGAATTAGTACATAATAATTGCAGTATACACTACATTGTACCCCCCTCCCCAATCTGGACAAACTGAAGGCCATACTTCTCAAGCGAGATAAGTACTCAATGACTGTTCAATATCACATCAAATTACATTTTATTCCCTGCCTGAAACTGAGAAAGCGTAAGCACCTTTACCTTTAAAATATGGTTACTTCTTTAGATTATTCTCTTTCGTCGAAATAATTATATAATATTGACTGGCCCTGAGGGAGGTACCAGAAAATATTGCCCAAACTGAAAGCATATTGCCCGAGTCGAAGACGAGGGCAATATGTTTTCAGTGTGGGCAATATTTATCTGGTACCTCCCGAAAGAAAGGCCAGTCAATATCATAATTATTACCTATCCCCCTAGGTAAATTAAGAAAATATGTAAATACGGCTATACACTACAGTATATATGATACAGATCAAGCCACATTTGACTACCTGTAGACCATCAACATGTTGAATAATTGCAAAATTGTTCATCAGTGTATATCATTCAACTCCAACTTCAAAGATACATGTAGTTGTAACAGGCAAACTTCAAACTTCTGAACGTTCTTACACTTTATTTTTACTTCTCTTTTAAAAGTTTGAGAGTTGTAAAACTGATGGTCACTGTGCAATTACTGATCACAAATGGACTAGTCACATTGCCTAGTGCTGCTGTATGTGGTCGACCTTGTATGAGTTGATTTATCAGCGTTCTTCTGCGGTGCGTGTAACTGACACCCTGGACGTCCTGGAATGTTTTCTTTTCGTGGTCGATCGGAATGTTTACGTTTAGAGCAGGGAGGTGGGGAGAGAGATTCCACTCTTTCTCTTCCCACCTCCCCAAACCGGAAGATTGCGTTTTTTGCACAATGTTACTCTTCCCAGGGAGGTGAGATTCCTCTCACCTCCCTGCTGTTCCGCAGCGACGTGGCGAAAAGCATATTGCCCGCTGACCTTTTAACCCTGCAAAATATCAACTGCTGACCTTTAACCCTGCAAAATATCAACCGGAATTGCCTCGCAAAACTCCCTCGTATAGGTAATAATTATATAATATTGACTGGCCCTGAGGGAGGTACCAGAAAATATTGCCCAAACTGAAAGCATATTGCCCGAGTCGAAGACGAGGGCAATATGTTTTCAGTTCGGGCAATATTTATCTGGTACCTCCCGAAAGAAAGGCCAGTCAATATTATAATTATTACCTATCCCCCTAGGTAAATTAAGAAAATATGTAAATACGGCTATACACTACAGTATATATGATACAGATCAAGCCACATTTGACTACCTGTAGACCATCAACATGTTGAATAATTGCAAAATTGTTCATCAGTGTATATCATTCAACTCCAACTTCAAAGATACATGTAGTTGTAACAGGCAAACTTCAAACTTCTGAACGTTCTTACACTTTATTTTTACTTCTCTTTTAAAAGTTTGAGAGTTGTAAAACTGATGGTCACTGTGCAATTACTGATCACAAATGGACTAGTCACATTGCCTAGTGCTGCTGTATGTGGTCGACCTTGTTTGAGTTGATTTATCAGCGTTCTTCTGCGGTGCGTGTAACTGACACCCTGGACGTCCTGGAATGTTTTCTTTTCGTGGTCGATCGGAATGTTTACGTTTAGAGCAGGGAGGTGGGGAGAGAGATTCCACTCTTTCTCTTCCCACCTCCCCAAACCGGAAGATTGCGCTGTTTGCACAATGTTACTGTTCCCAGGGAGGTGAGATTCCTCTCACCTCCATGCTGTTCCGCAGCGACGTGGCGAAAAGCATATTGCCCGCTGACCTTTTAACCCTGCAAAATATCAAATGCTGACCTTTTAACCCTGCAAAATATCAACCGGAATTGCCTCGCAAAACTCACTCGTATAGGTAATAATACCCTATATCATTACGACAGACATAACATTACAGTGCTCAGATCATTAAATTAGGTAAATCGTAGAGATATCATGGAGGCCAGTTTATGGGAAAGTCCGTCTTACAATACTTTGTTGTTGTAAATCATAGTAAGCAATGCAATTTACAGCTCAAGTGACAACAATTAGCAAGGGGAGGGACATTATTATGTACTGGTAACGGAACCTCGAAAACGTAACATGCAGTTCATTCTCAGCAATTTGGATCTTTTACATATTAAAACATTTCCCTAACGAGGTTACAAATTCAATCGATTGCTTAATGAATTAGTGCTAATGCGTCCAAGGACGGACACAATGTGCCCTGCGGTTAAGTGATGTTGTGATGTTTAAGTTATCCATCATGAATCCTGTAATGTGTTCGTTTTTGAATTGTGCCTACACCAAATAAAATTTCAACGTTCGCCATCCATTCTCTCATCCCCATGGTAATCAAACTCTCTTATAAAAAGGCATAATATCGGTCATTTTTCATTGAATATGGAAGCTCAGTATAGCACATTATCTGAATCAGTGTGTCGACGAGATCCACGATCCCTCGATTTAGTGATACCGAACTTGTGAGTGAACGTTTTCCCTGTCTTCACGAGCGATCGAGGAATCGAGTGTGCCAGGTTTGTTCATAG
Organism: Diadema setosum; assembly: GCA_033980235.1. NCBI lineage: Eukaryota > Metazoa > Echinodermata > Echinoidea > Diadematoida > Diadematidae > Diadema > Diadema setosum. Next base: position 11,628,850 of record CM067070.1, on the reverse strand, counting down.
TAAGCGTTATTTTCTTGACACAATGGTCGTTTCGGCTTAAACCTCCAAACCTGACGTCATCTACCTAAAGCACCCAGAGTAAACGTAACTCTGCACAGTCGAAAGACGGGAATGACTGCGTGGATTGGGCAACTGTCTAAAAAAATGATATACTGTGACAAAAATTGTTAGAAAGATGGAAATCGTCCCTAAAAAGGGAAAGAAATAATGCTGTAAATAAATTCATATTCTTTCTGCATTTCTTCAATTTTTCTTTTGTATATGCCTGTACATCTGCGATTCTTGTTTCCTCTACACTAAGATTTCAGACGATATCAGAATGTTAGTCACATATAGATTCGTCTGTCGACTGATAAGAAAGTGCATGCTGTAAGAAGTAGAAGCAGAATTAAATAAAATCACGCAAAAAAAAGTTACTTTGTGTGCAAGTTTCATCTATTAACCTCATACAGGGTTGCCGAGCTTTTAACAACGTTTTTCCTAACTGGGATAACAGAAACAACTTACACCGATTCTTATACACTGACATTGTTGTGTGTATGACCTTATTCTTTAACTTCATCAGTACTCTTTCCCCCCCATTTTTTGTCTGTAAGATATCTTTAATACAAACAAACAAATAAACAAACAAACATGTATTTCATGTTACTGTAATAACAGTTGATTTATATGTAGGTCCAGCCTTCTTGTTGTACCCAAACATTATTTTATGCAATTAACCAGTTTATCAACTATATTTATTCTTAGTACGAAAGTTCAGTTCAATTCAAATTAAATCACTTTATTTCTGCACTCCGCTTTTAGTAGATAAGATCATAATATGATAAAATTTGGCAAAATAGTTATATCATGAATTGATTATTATTTACTATTATTGATTGCTCCTATGCATCAATTCACAGAGAGTACGAACGATTTATCAGACGGAAAACATATAAAAAGGAAAATTATAAAGCAAATTGAAGGTACATTACAAGAGGGAACAGTTCGAATATATATACATGTATATATATATATATATATATATATATATATATATATATAAACATATTGAATTATTATAATTTTAATTACAGGGCAACATCTTAATATCCACAAAGCTATAAAGATGGCTCCAGGTAAACAAACGACATTTAAAGTTAAACCATCATAAAGTACATCATAAGTTTCGCCACGCAATGGGTGAACAGCAGCAACAGCAGTGTAAAGGGCGTGCAGTGCCCGAGGTGTGTGTTGTGCTGAGATGATGCTGATTTGTAGAAGTATGTTCAGTATATACAATGAATGTAAGTTAATGTAATGTGGGAACATATCATAATGATTATCACGGCCTCAAACTCATTGTATAGAATTTATTCATGTCTCGAGAATATCAGAATGTCTATTAATTCGCTATTTATCAAGATATTCAGTGATGAACACTGTTTTAGATTTAGCGGCAGAATAAAATATTCGAGACATAATTACATTAAGGCCATGATAATTTTATGATAGGGTGTTCAAAATAATGATTATCGGACGACTGACGCGTTGGGTAAGGACTACGGATGAAGAACTGATCAAAAATATTCCGAAGACGATTTGTGCATCTTTTGCATGGAAATTTGCAGTCTAATCGGTGTGGATCCGATTACAAAGAATTTGAAAATTCTATGCGTGTGTTTAAGAATATTTTCCTGAGCTAAGAAGGTCCCTATACACTACTGTCTGAGAGGTAAAGGACAGTGATTAGACTGCCAGGATACTAATATAAAATGATATATTTCTCGGAGAATCTTGCTTTAAAGTCTTACAAATATGCGAAACATAAGCAGTGATCACATCTAAACATTCACTGAGACACAGACTTCATAGCTTGATACCATTTCCAAAAAAAATGTTCTTAAAACGTCTGCACAGAAGACCATAAATAGCTCAAAGCACACATTTTGAGGCCGAGATTAAAAAAAAAAAAAGAAAAGAAGAAGATGCATGAAATAAAGAATAAATGTGTCCGCATTATCGGTTGTGGATTTTCGCCTGTAACTTTATTATCGATGTCGGATGCATGCAATTGTGTTTTTGCCAAATTGTCCCTTTCTGAGATTAAAATACGATTATTTGAATTAAAAAAAAATAAAATAGTTTCTTCATGTACATATTGCATCTTACTTCAAACTAGGCCCTATTACGTTAAAGAGAAAGCATTTTATTTAACAAGACAGAGTGTTATGCCAACGAAGTGAGATGAATGTTTTCATGGCACTGTTGATTGCCTTATTTCAGGGGATATCATAAATAGACCGAGTTCGATATTGTTTCCATATCATAAATACTATCAACGTCTGTGGTGAATTTATTCCAGTTGTTTTTTCCTTTTAAGGCCTGTCAAATGCAATAATTATACGCATATTCATAATGAAATGAAATGAAATGTAATGGGAAAATTTTATGTTGCGACACGGATTGTCGCCCCTACACGGATTGTCGCCTCCTGCTCGGGGCGACAATCCGTGACGGGCGCTGGCGGCACGGATTGTCGCGCCCTACACGGATTGTCGCCTGGCGACAATCCGTGACGCTTGTGCAGTTCCCAGTTTTTGACCTCGAAGGCGACAATCCGTGTTGGCAAAAAAAAAAAATTGTTGCGACACGGATTGTCGCCCCGTCACAGATTGTCGCCCCGGGCTCGGGGTGGTTCCTCCGGTGTTAAGCTTTGGTGGGGTGGGTATGACTGGTAAGTTATGCGTATGTGTGTGTGTGTGTGTGTGTGTGTGTGTATTGTGAGCTGCATTATATGTGATGTGTATGATTTGTTGTGTGTGTATGTGTGTCGGTGCGTGTGTGTGTGTGTGTAAATGTGTGTATGTGTGTGTGTTTGGAGTATAATAATACAATATGTAGAAACTGTGCATGTGTGGTGGTCATAGTGGTAGTGGTTTGTTTGTCTGTATGTAGGCTATTACGTGTGCCTGTATGCTTACGTGTGTATGTGGAATATAGCGGCGCTACTGTGGCAATACAAACGCCCTCAGAGTGTATGAGCACGTGTTTAAAAAATTAACACCAGCGTTGATCTAAAAATAGTATGGGTGTGTGAACCAATATCAGCGGTGAGGCAGGCTAGGCGAGAGAGAGACCGAGAGAAAATACATACGAGGGAGGTACCCTCCCCAAATGTTATTTGTCTTTGTTCATTTTTCACTGCAGTCATTTTCTTCCATCAGTCTTATAAACTAGAACGTCCATGCCACTATTCTTTGTCCCAGAATAGGTTTGGCATGCTTTATGCATGAGCGAATAATTTCCACACGCCGTAAAAAAATTGTCAATCGTTGATCGTCAATCGTTGATTTTAGCACAAACAAATCGTTAGTTGATGTTAGCACATACGAACTGCCATTGCACACCGCTAATACATACGTAATACAAACAAACACCAACAAACACTCAAACAAATCCTCGTAATGCAAATAAACCAACTCAACACTTTTTTCCTTGATATTCATTGATTTCATTCAAATCATTCATAAATCGACTCATTCTGGGTGTAACATGAAAAAAAAAAGTTACAAATGGCAATTCGAAACAGAAACAAATCCATTTGTCAATTTATACCACAAATAATCTCACTTCAACATAGATAACTCGATTATAGACCAACCCTACTAACAATTTCTTCACGAGAAAGTTTTGACATGTAGGGCCCTACCAAACCTATATTCCTTGAATACATTGTGTTCATTGGATCATGTAACACCTTCTTACTTACAAGGGCATATACATAAAAAAAACCACACAAATACATTACACGAATCTAGAATGAAATCAGTCATAAAAAACCCGACCACTCCCTCCCCTCCCCATCCGAAACAAATCTAGGGCCTACATCTATCATAAATTAAATCCCACCAACATCTGTCATACCATTTATAACTATCCTTCTTCAAATCCAATCCCCAACCCACCAACCCCTGATTAAACAAAACCTAAATCATCCCACACCCACATTCACGAACCCAAATACACACACACACACACACACACACACACACACACACACACACACACGAAGGTTCCGTTATTCCGAAGTTTCGTTTTTTCCGAAGTTTCGTTTTTTCCGAGGCTTCATTTTAATATCCGAAACACACAATTCCCTATACCTAGAGGTTCGTTGATCCAAAAATGAAATTAGGAATAACGAAACTTCGGAATAATGAGCCTTCGGACGAATGAGCCTTCGGACGAAGGAGCCTTCAGAGTAACAAACTTTTGCAATAACGAAATGTAACCCCCTTCCCACATACCGACGCACACCCGAACCGATACCACATTCCTTCCTGATGAAACGATTTCCCAATGTTGATAAATAAGACATAATGGACCGTATGCAGAAAAGCAGCATCTGCCCGCACGCAAGCTCCACTCCGAATTCATAATTATACAAATCCGCCAAACAAACTCATCAAATTCAAAGTTGCTGATAAAATCAATATCAACGTTTATGCCAGCAACAGCTTACTAGGTATCCCTCCCCACGCGCAGCAAAAAAACACATACGCAAACAACTGACATAATAAACACATTCTTCCATCACACACACACACACACACACACTCACAAACGGACACTAAATTATCATGTGCACGCGCACATACACACTTCCTTGAAACCTCACCATGACTTTTTACATGGCATGTTTGCATGGATGTAGCCATGTAAGTTATGTGTTAGTATTTCAATGATTATGTCCAGAACGATATTACCCAGCAAAATGTGCTTCGAGGGCGGGCGACAATCCGTGCCGCCAACGCCCGTCAAGGATTGTCGCCCCGAGCAGGAGGCGACAATCTGTGTAGGGGCGACAATCCGTGTCGCAACATTTTATATATGTTACATTACACACACACATATACCAAACACACACACACACACACACACACAAACCGAAAAAAAATAACAATACAAGTTTCAGAGAGGATAACAGATTAAATCCAATAAAAAAAACACACACATTTCTGTTCGTTGACACGATTTTACCAAGGATCCCCATTTCATAAAAGATGATTTAATCGGAAAATGAAAAAAAAAAGATCTCACAGCAGAAAAATGAATGCAACTTATTAGGTAGCAGAAGAGATTCCGTGTGTGCATCAGGTTGGATTGCCGGTTTGTGGACTATAGCCAGTCCTCTGCAAAAAGTCAGCACAGCGGTATTCATTATTCCAGTCTAAAGTGCAAAGTCCTGCCAATCGAATGCGAGCACCATTGATTTGGTTATGCTACGTGTGGGGAAAGGCGACGATGTGTCATTGTTAGCAGTTTTATGGCTACGATATTTCCATAAAGATCTCTACAAAGATAAGTATGGGCCAATCTTGACAAATTTCAGTTGACGCTTTACATTCATATTTTATTACATGATTATCTGCAATTTCCTTGTTGACTTTTGAGGAAAAGAATAGTTGTGCAGATAACAATGTACAGTTTTACACACCTGAGCGGTCGTAATCCATGCTACTCTATTCGTCTTTACATCACCATTCTAAAAGACGCGAGGAAACATGGGTGACGTGCATTTCATCTTCGTGGCCCTAGTTGTTTTACTGCTGACACTTAGATTTTGTAAGTATAGAAAGAAAATTTGTTTGATGCAGTACGTAATTTAAACAACACGCTATTAATTCTTTAAAACTGGACGAATGCGGCCGTATATAGTCTAATCACATGCTATGACCTCAAACAGATAATAGTATTACCGATATTAATCGTTAAATATTTGGTATATGGGGACGGAAAGTCTTTAATCAGTTTCAGTTTGTATTCGCAAGCATTCACATATACTATTAGTTAGTGTTAAACATTCATGTCGTAGGAACACGTGCCTACAATGTATATCCGTTACAAGTTGAGTCAGGTTGATATAAATGGCATGTTGAAACGAATATAAATAAAACACATCTTATTGAACAAGGTCCAACAGAATATCGAGTTTTGTAGTGAAAGTTATGCATTTCAGCAGGGATGAGAAAAACGTTAAAGTGTTGGGGAAGGAAGAAGACGGAGTATTCACGTAGGAGATGGCAGATAGTACTGATAGTCAGCATTGTGCAGTAGCAAGATTTTCATCGGTACAAGTTATAATGCATAATTTTATAGAGATAATGACCTGATGGAAATAACTTATATGAAGGCAAACAAGATGATAATTTCATTTTGTTGCAAAAATTATTGTAAATATTGTAATTATTACTAAGATGACTTCTGCATTTTCTTCTAAAGAGAGTTATGAAGAATATAGGATATTCAAAAACAGTGCAAATTTGATATTATTGAATGGCAAAACAATTATTGGTTACTGAAGTATGTAACAACTGCATATGTTTAAAACAACAACAACCACAAAGAAAACAACAATAATATGCCAGGTTTGGCGAAGCATTTAATAGGTCTCTTCATCATTCTGCTAGATTCACTTTTTTTTTGTGAGTCTGATCTTCTGCTCAAATCTCATATAATTTGTTTTGTTTTTAACAGCTGATACCGAAAGGGTCGTGACAGAGCAAAACATGAGTATTGTCGTTCGAGCATCTGCATCTATTCCATGTGAATACGGGAGTAGGGTATTTGCCGTTTACTGGCTGAAGGGCAAACTAGGCGCTGAGACAGGAGATGAGAACGTGGTGACTTTGGACGAACGAGCTAACTCAAGCATAAGGCTTTACGATATGGATCGCTTCAATATCACCAGTGATTACGCGTTGACAATTGAAGACGTACAATTTCAGGACGAAGGAAGATACTTTTGCATTGTTTCTGACTACGTCACTGGAACTCTCATTACCGGTTACACTGACGTCGTGGTAGAAAGTGAGTTTAGAGTGTTCTGCTTATACAATATTTGGATTTAAAACCTTCAGCAACAGATCATCGCGATGAAAATAAGGAAATATCAGAATTTGTCCCTAGAGGAATAAAGTCTTTAAGGTTTGAGGAAGCATGAGGGCTTTGTCAAGAATGAACTAAACGATTTCAGAATGCATCTTTATAAGATTTATGATAAATATGATAAATAATAATAATAGTAATAATAATGATAATAATATTCTATATATATATATATGTATATATATATATATATATATATATATATAAATGTATATATATATATATATATATATATATATATATATACATATTTTCCATAATACTAACGCATATATTGCAATACATTTGGGAAAATTATACTTATCTCATTAATAGGAGACCTCCATTCCTTCGGGAAAAAAAAAAGCTATTCACTCTACTGGCCTCACGTTTTCTAAGAACTTACCACCCACACTCTCTTTATTCGAGAGAGACTAAGTTCTTCCTGTCCAGGAAATAATTAGATTAAACACATTAATATTTATGTGTAATTTTTAGATTGGAAACGTTTCTTAAAATAACTGGGGATTTGATTAACTTCAATTCACCTATACTCATAATACAAGGCAGAAAATATTCACAACCATGAAGTTCATACAACCTGTGCATCGAAATTATTTTGCGATGTATGAATGGATAAACGCAATGATTTACATGAACATAGAGAACATGTTCAACCCATTCTAGGTTTAGAATTCTGCGAAAAGGGGAAATTGTCAGGGGATTGCAGATTTAGGAAGATAATCAAGTTGTTTGTTTTCACTGTTTGTGTACATTATAACGATATTTCACAATATTCTATGTTTTATTTGCTATTTTTAAATAGTCTTTCGTTTGGCTATGAATTCCGGGTTTTTTAATGTGTTAAAGTGCGTGGGTATAACTGTGCAAGAGTCCAAACATGAAATTATTAATTTGTGTACATCTATATGAATGGGCCGCACCTATATGCAGGTTCAACTTCACAGAGATCCACAGAATTGTGAGATTTTGCTTTGATTTGATTTGATTTATTCACAAAATGCATATACATACATCATACACAAATCGTCACAATTATAGTTTGTACATGTCATATGTTATACATGTATGATTTATTATAATTATTTTATGTGGATCGTCATAAGTTATGAAAAGCTGACTGGGACGTCCAGTAGGGGTAGCTGACACATAATCATGTGCAGACACATTATTAATCTGTAACTGCATGTACACTCTCGTTTGCATGTAGTTGTTTGTTAATTGATAGTTGAATAGATTGAAAATTGAATTTTGAATTAAATAGAATGGAATCGAAATTGACTGGAATAATTTCTATATTACCCCAAGAATTAGTGATCCAATCCGAGGCCTCGATCTCATTTCAACTGGGAGGAGACGCCAATATTCAATGTGGACTGAAAGCAACTACAACAGGTGTACGCTGGAAGAAAGATGGAGTTCTGATAGGCGACGACGATCTGTACCACATTGCCATAGAAGACAACTCTCTGTTTTTTCGCTACGTGACTGTTTGGCTTGGAGGGACATACGTCTGTGAATCTTTTGACGCCCACATGAAAATACATTATCAGGAAGTAGTGCACGTGACAGTAATTGGTGAGCGACCTCGTCGTCAGAAATTTGGTTTGTCCCTCTCGTCCGTTCTGCGCTGCATTCTTTTTAAAACCATTTTAACAAGAAATGGTCATAGTTTTGCTCTTTAAGTGCATTTATCAATTTTGTTCCTATAATCTTGGATTTGGTTCTAAATTGATTTCCCATGAGAATAGCGATGTTTACAATCTTTGAAGAGCATAAACATTTCCAGAAATTCGTTGAGTGATCATGGGACTGCTAAACAGAATGTTGCAACCCAGAGAACAAACTACCATCTCCTCTCTTCAGTCTCTGCAAATTATATTCTGTAAGATAACACCAAGCAGAAGCATGTAATGTTGGTGTAAACATTAGCCGGTGAATATTAAGGTAGGACAACCATCACCACGTACGTTTTGTTGATTCCATTTTTAAATTTCTTTCATTTCTGTAGGGATGCCTGTTAGTCCGTTTCCAACAATTGATGTGTGCAATGAGAACTTTCGTGGAACGAGAAACAATTGCACTTACACGTCTTCAACAGGTGTCAATCTCACGTGCTCCGTGAACAGATACTTCCCAAGCATTTCCCTCGTCTTCTCGCACAACAAAGAGATTGTGGAGGTCTTGACTTCAAAGGAGACATTGAACGGCGATGGAACGAAAAACAAGAAGATATCCATACATGCTGCCCCCAGCGGTGAGCCTTATGTATGTAAAGCGTACGGACTATCTGGAATGAAAGCGGAGAGGACTGCAGTTGTTTTAGTCATGACAACAGGAACCGAAGGTAAACTACCTAGCACGACAGTTATTGATAGATACACACATCCCAACCATGCATCAGATATCTTTTGACCTTTTGTTCTAAAAATAGAAGATACATCTTCTCGTTTTTATCATAACGTCAAATTGTCCTGGAATGCTCGAAAGGCAACAAATGTTTTCTTCCTTCTCTTCTGACAGTAATCAAGCTGTCAAGTATGCAAAATGTCACTTCTTACATGAAACATGATTGTAACATTCATGGAAACTGTATTATAATTCATATGATATCGGTTAATGACAAAAGAAAGACCAGCTTCCATTGCGGACGGCCTGTTGCCGAACACTTTCATAATGATTGGAATGAATTCATTCACAGCAGATAAATATGAATAAAAAACCCTGATGTGATGGAGACACCATGGAGAGAAGTATTGAAATTAATTTCCCTTTCCCAATAAAGGTTTGCACTTTCTATCAATTATCTGAATTTCTCCTCCCTTTTGCTCTGCTGTTGGCAGATATAAAGAAATTAGGGTATACAGATACCGAAACAGGTCGAATTAATCCACTGAAAGTAAATCTACTTCAATAGAGGTCTCTATATTCATGCGACCAAAACTACTTAATTATGTGATTTTATTTTTTTTTACATTAATTAATTGATTTATTTTTTAATCAATGTCAGATTTGGTGGTCTTAGGCGAAACCTTGATTACACTTCAACTGGGCGAAGGCGCCACTATTCCGTGTCGGTTTAACGCAACAGTAACAACAGGTGTGCAATGGAAGAAAGATGGAGTTCTGATAGGTGACGGAGATCTCTACCACATCGCCAAAGAATATAACTCTCTGTTGGTTCATCACGTGACCACTTCGGATGGAGGGATGTATATCTGTGAATACTTTGACGCCAGAAAGAGCGCACTATATCAAATGATAGCACACGTGGCAGTTATAGGTGAGGTTAAAATAGAATTCTGGATGATTTTCAGATTTTCACATTTGAACAAGTTAAGGAGAGAGTTTAAGAATTTGTGATAATTGGGATGAAGAATAAGAATATTTTCAAAATTTAGAACAAATTGCAGTGAACAAGGATAATGACATTGCAGAGTCACCATAAGAATTCATGAGTTGGGGCTAAAAGAAGCAGAACAAAAGAAGAAGGCATGCATAGATTATACACAGGTGAATTCGCAAGCAAGGGGTATTGAAATGGAATTACACTGCTACATTTCTGAAATATGTGAACCTCCTATGTCATCATCCTTGTTCAGTGTAATTTGTTTGAGGTTTTTTAAAGTATTGTTTCTCTGCTCAAGAACCACAATAAATACCACACAAATCTATACGTGGAGTAAGTTGTTGATTTATGTACATGACGTGAATTTATAAAAAAAAAAAATCGTCTGGAATGTCCCTTAAAGCATGAGGTTAAGCGTTAGATAAGTGTGTTAATAAAGAGGTTCCTGTATCCTGGTTGTGACATCCGTTATCTCGCTCTCAATCTTTTATTACTCTAATACAAATAATTCCATTTGATGCATTGAAGGCAACAAGTTATTCTTCCTGTCATTTTTTTTTTTCAACCGACGCTTTGAAGAAGGGAGATGTTCCAAAAAGTGAGCATGAAGTGAAAAAAAAAATAATAAAGAAGTTTCTGGCTGAACTACATTAACTTTTGTTTTCTTGAATATGGACTATATTAATGTAAATATGTTGTGTAAATATGTTGACAATTCAACACACACACACAAACACACACACACGCATATTCATGGATAACCTTCATGATGTACGCGTGCTTTTTGTATTGCATTTACTGTTAGTAAGATAGGTAAGGTTCTGCCCGCATTATGGGATGGCTGGGCACTGCTTAACAAGTTTTCTAAAGATTTAATGTTTTATGAAACACAGAACTCAAATTTCTGTGTTTTAAGCAGAACATATGTTCTGTTTAAAAGAGTCAGGAGATGTTGCATATTGACATTTTGCTTCCAACTTAACTCTTTACTACTCTAAAGAAGTTGGGAAAATTTTATGGACACCGTGAAAATTACTTTAAAAAACCCCAACAAACTTGAATATTCACTTCTTGTTGTAGGTCCATGGTGTGGGAGACAAGACAGCAGAGCTATCCTACTCCCACTAATCACACTCTGAGCTTACAAAAATAAAATAATGAAAAAAAAAGAACATTTGGCTTATTACTGGCAAAAACAACAACAACAACAACAACAGCGACAATAAACAACATAACTATAATCTGCCAACTTTGATATTCACTCTTTCTTACCACAGGATCACCTGTCAGTCCGTTTCCCACCATTGATGTCTGTAATTTTAACAAGATGATCGAAGAATCGACAAAGACTTGCACTTACCAAGCTCTGGCAGCAACGTTGATCACGTGCTCGGTGAAGAGATACTTTCCAAGCATATCACTTGTCTTCCTTCACGAAGAAGAACCTGTGGATGTCGTGACGTCCGAGGAGACCTTGAACAGCGATGGCACTAAGAACATGGAGATCACTATACATGCTGCACCAAGTGATGAGCCGTATGTATGCCTGGCTCGAGAGATACCTAAAATGGACGGAAATAGAACTGCTTCAGTAATGATTTCAGCAACCGAAGAGAAAGCGCCCGGCAATAGAATTACTGGTAAGTGCAAATATCTCTTCCATGCAACATTTTCCTCTCCACTAATTAAAATGTTCACAAATATAAACCAAAATCAAAATTGAAATAATTCAAGTAAAAAAAAGAAAAAAAAATGAGAGTAATTATGCAGTTTCAAATGGAGTTTGAAAAAAAAAAATCCCAGGCGTGGTCTTTTTTCTGTTGCTGACATTTTGTCAGCCTTTGTGCGATTGCCTAGCAACTTCCGCCCTGGTAACCATAAGTCTTGTTCTTGTTCTTTTTTTTTTCGCAAGAAAGAGTGAAAACAGTCCAGGCCATTCGTGACCCCCCCCCCCTCCCGCACTTACACCAATTCACCCCTTTTTCGAATTACATCCGGAATAACAGTTTTTAGTCGTTCTGTCAGGAAAGGGCTGATGTCATCTCGTCAAAAATCATCACATATGTTTATTGTGGCGTCCTCAGAAACATGGAACAGGACATGAAAGCAAAAATACAACATTTTGCTGTATGATTTCGGTATGTTTCACTTAGTGTTATTGTATTTAAGGACGTTCCTCAATTAAAGTGAAGTCCATGTCATTTTCTTCAAATTTTCCATGCCGTAACTTTGACCCATCCGGAGCCAAAATATGTAAATAAAACCATATGTTCATGTGCTTGCTTTTCTTCTATGGGACTTTGAGGAATAATATGACTAATATGCCGTCTGGTAAACAAAATGATAGCGTTACAGGATCAAGACCATGATTGGCAACAAAGTCTGCAATGACAAACTTAAATCCACATAATTCTTTCAAAATCCACGTTATTTTTTTTTCCAAATTTGCAAGAATTGTAGAAAAGGGTACCCAAAACGAGGAAAAGGTTTTAAAGTGAGGGTATACACTCTCATTCTTGAGCAAGCAGCGCCCTCACGCGGCAGAAAACACCGTAATCTCTCAAGTCCTTCTCATCAACGTTTTCTGTTAGGGATGAACAAATGGACAAGGTTCTTATAAGTTATGCTGTACATTCAAAACCCATGTCAATTTCACGACCTTGACCAAATTGTAGAAGGAGGCTTACTAATTCTGGAAAGACAATAAAAAGTGAGGGTTCATGTGCTCGTTTGTGTGATAGCAGCGCACCAGTGCGACATATATCATTGTAATTCCCAATCTGGTCAGGAACCTATGCAGGGATGCCCTGACAGGGTGGGTTCATAAATCTCGCACTGTACATTCAAAACCCATGTCAATTTCACGAAACTTGGTCATGTTGTAGAAAGAGGCTTACTATTTCCAGAAAAAAAAAAATAAAAAGTGGGGGTTCATGTGCCCGTTTTTGTGCTAGCAGCGCCCCCCCCCCCCCATACGACATATATCATTGTAAGTCCCCAAAATCTGGTCAGGAACATTATACAAGGATGCCCTGGCAGGATGCATGAATCTCATGCGGTCCACTCAAAACCTCATGTTCTGTTCTTTCTCTTTTTTTTTTTGGTCAAAAAAAACAACAACAAAAAACAAAAAACGTGTCACAATCGCAGTGACATGGTGGAAAAATATTCACAGAGGAAGGTCCATGTGCGTTTTTGTTATTTCTCTGACACAATCATAATGATATCATGTGGACGCAAGCGTGGAAAACTCCACATTAACATGCTTATTTGCTTGTTTGTTTTACCCACTTGTTGTAACCATGTGCAGAAATTTATAATGAAGGAAGAAGAATGGATATAAGGAAATGGGAGCTTTTGCATTAGTCTGACGGTTCTTAAAAAGAAAAACAAGTCTTAATGATAATGACGTAAATTGTAGATTGCATGATCACTGAACTTTGCGTAGTACGTACAGATTGTAACGCGTACAGTCGGCAAGCGAGCCGAGCGAGGCCGCCCAGCGCGGCCGCGTTGGAGAGCTGTCGGGTATCCGTACGTACCACAATCTAACTCGATCTACTACGGTTACGTAGCAGCTGCCCAGCTCAGCTAGCTCAGCTCATCACTCGTGCGTGCGCTTCTACGCTCTTTGATACGTCACTAAAACCTGAACAGCTAGGATGCGCACAAATTTACCTGAGGAACGTCCTTTGTACATTTTTTCTTAAAAAGATGTTGCAGAAATAAAGTGAAATTGAAACTGAAGAAAAAAATACAGTGAATTAACAGACAAGCTATATTATACTACTCTGAAGAACTTATCTCACCTTTCGGTTAATGAGGCGGATTAATTTCAATTCGATTTGCCTTTAAAAATATATACAAATTTCCTGACAACCATGCGATTTGTGAGACTCAAACCTGACATTCCCATTACAAGAACCTTGGATTTCAAGTATGTATATGAGTTGTTCTAATCCTTTTTTTTTTTTTTTTTTTTGCTTTACAGCTGTTTCTGTGATCCTGAGATTACTGGTCGTTATTGTCCTTGCCTTATCAATAACGGTATGTTTTCCTCGGAAACAAAAAGCAAGTAGACGACGTGGTGAGTTCTAATTGAGTTAATACAGACGTCAAAATGTCTTGAAGTTGTGCAAAGATGGACACACGGTAAACAAAATGTTCAAATACGGCTTTGATCGTATAAAATGATCGTATAAATCGTGAGAGCATCTTCAAGGCATCGTATAACCGTCGGAGAGGTTTCTCAGGCTGCAAACAAGAGATCGTCCTTCCTTTGGCTTTTAGATTTTGGCTTAAGGCTACGTCCGGGGAAAGTCCATAATAATCGTATAGCCATCTTGTGTGAATTTCAGGACAGTGAGACGCCAGGCTAATCTATCTTATCCCTTTTATCTTTTTTACCAAATCATAATGGCGTCAATAATAACAATTATCCTTGTTTGTATCGTATTTGAGTGTAACCTAGAAGAAAAAAATGAAATAAATTTTCATTTTGTGTTGAGCATGTACTCAATGATTTGGTACTCTTTCACTATCATGATGAAATGTCACTTTACATGCGGCTACAAAAATAGTGAATGACGACTAGCTTCTCTAAAATCTGCTCCCCCGTTTCTCACGACACGCAATACAGCCATCAGGCAAAGTTTGTAAGTATAAAAACTATATGCACAAGACGGTGGGACTATGAATCATGTCGGTCATTCCCTGTTTCAGTGAAATATTCTGTTCATATGTTGTTATTTTGTTTTTATTTTGCATGTCAAGGTACAGGGGGATGTCAAATACAGCTTCTGCCACTAAAAGGTAAGGTATTGAACAGGTAGCAAACCAATAACTGTATCATCCAGATTTATGTAGTGTATGTTGATTGTGAATGCAGAAATGTTAGTAGAACATACCGACGAAGTTTGAGTGAAGCCCCATAGCACTTTCAAATTTCAGTATAGCCATTGCTTGATAAGAAGACTACAACAATTCCTTATGTCACACATTTACAACAATACATGCAAGACAGAAATTTTCAATAAACTTTCATTTCTATACAATAATAAACATTCCCTCTTTCAAGAGGAAGGGGAAACGATATTGCACTCAACACATATCAGTAAGACTTACATATTAGGTGATACTATTAAAGTGAGAGGAGTGTAATATTATCATAAAATTAAGGTCATGTAAGATATTTTTTTTTTATGTGTGACATCAGTCATTGGTATGTTGTGATATTCTTATCATGATAATACCATTTTATTTGCTGTCATCCTGCTTTCAGTCATTATCTCAATTGGTTAGTTATGATGCTGTGAACATTGATTTGGTTGGTTTGGTTTGGTTTGGTTTGGCTTGGATTTTTTTTATTTTTGCTTTATTGTTGTTGCTTTTTATTTCTATACATGTAGTTACGTGTAGCCATTCGTTTTATACCTTTCTTAAGTTGTTTTGAAAGTCAGGACCACACGTGGACTTGGAAGACAAAGTCTTGTGGAAGGAAACGGGAATAATGAAACTACACTCATTGAAAGATTTTCAAAAGTGAAGATAACATAAAAAAACAACTATTTTATCTCGGTGTTACGCTAATCAATTTCTCGGCAGAATGTTTGTCCCCCATCGAACTATGGGAATTATTTTGCTGCGCTGAGCGGTACCAAGCCACACATAAACTGGTAGACACCTTGCGTAAATCACGAGTCATCACGTCCACGGAGATCTCAAGGTACACAGCCAGTGAGCTGTTTATCATGTTCTGCAGTCACAAAGGCAGTGGAAGAAGAGACTTGCAGGAGGCACTGTTAAAAGCCTTCAGAAGTTCCATCAACGGAAAAACTGGTTTTGCGGATTATTTGAGAGGTAAGAGAACGCTGATAATTCCTATTATTACTTCATTCTGAGGTTTTGCATATTTCATGCACTGAACGTCGCTTTAATTCCTTGTGAAATACTTTCTGTACACGATTGTACAGAAAGTGTACACACTGTCAGTTTCCGGTTTCGCATCTGTCGCATCTTCCTTTAAATTGGAAACTACACCTATGTAAGTAAGATAATTAGTCCGAACTCACGCTTTCTGAATCGATTGAAAAAAATTCTACTATACTGCGAAATTCATTAAAGAATTATTAATTTTTTTCTTTTGAAAATACAGTACATTCGTACTCCCACTCTTTGACTATACTGTGGCATAATATCGAAAGGGGAAAATGTAACATAACCACATAAGATATTATTGTAAGAAACACAAAAGAACGGCAAGAACAGTTGGGGTAGATACCGGAAGTATATTCTGACTTGCTGAATTAACAAACAACCAAAAACTGGGCCACCATTGAGGCTATGTTGAAATCTAAAAGAAATAAACTGGTTTGTTGAGCGCAGACTGGGGATTTCCTAAATACCTTATACTAACATTGACTAATGTTCAAAAGTGAATGTAATGTATAGTCCTACTTTATCTGCCTTAAATTGACCCCAAATTATTACTGCAAACTTGAGCCTTTTGGCCTGAAGGGAATAGGTTACCAAAAATCTTACCGATGCTTTATCCAAACATTCATACTTCAAATTGGAAAACACTTTACCGTGCCCCAAACAGTTAATGCTCAGGGATACGAGTGTACTTCATGTAGAGTCTCCATCTAACAGCAATATTCAACTCACTGATAGAGGCACCCTAACAATGGCTGCGTTTATCCAAAAAGATTCAGAGGCAGAATCACGATCCTAAACGCGTTTAAGGCATTTTCAGGGGTTAGATAAACGCAACTGTGTTTCCAAACGAGTTTAGAAACACCGTTTAGAAACAAGTTTGTCTGCCCATTATGTGTGTCATACGGGTCAAACGGCGCAAAGCAGCTGCCCAGTGACACCACTGGAATAGCGATTGTGTGTGGTTAGATAAACGCGGCACCCCGAGAATCTTGTTTCAAACCACGTTTGCAAACACCGTTCCAAACGCGTTGAGAAACGTGATTCTCTCTCTGAAGTTAGATTAACGCAACCAAATGCTTAAAAACATGAATACAATAATAATGCTATTCCTGAAAGTTGATTTGTCCGGCGACCAAAACATATTTTGAAATTAATGAAGTTGATCTTGTTTGTCATCATGAATGTTGTTATATCCTTCTGTCATGTCAGAGTTTGCGGCAATTCAGAATCTAACTGTTTCGGACGACCTTGCTGAGGACGTGTTGTGGAATATCGACGCTAGAAAAATAGACGCACTTCTACGTGAATTAGGAATACCGTGGAGTGGTGCTACAGAGAAGAAACGGCCCGAAGCTGTGAAGGATGCTTTGCAAGAACTTCAGAAGTGGATTAATGAATCCACCGGGAACCATCTTACTCAACTGTGTCGAGCACTGGAGAGAGCGGGATGTGACCCCATCCATCAAACTTGTTTCCTAGGTAGATTAACAGGATCTTACCGAGACACCATTTAAAATGAATTGTAAAAGAATAATAAAGATAATAAAAAAATAATATTTAAAGATCACACTCTGGCTCCTATCGACGGGAGAGAACTCCTTTACAACCTGATTCCTATGCAAAGATTTGACAACGAAATGCATTCCTTCATATACAATGACTTTTTTTGGGGGGGGGGGGGGTGGGGAGTTGTGGGCAGATTCTTTTGATAAATGAACATTTTAGAGGTAGAACTTTTATTTTCTTAAGGAAATCCTCCAGCAATGCAGGAGCAGATTAAGTTAAAAATACACGGTACTCAGCAAAAAGAAAGAAAGAAAGAAAGTAAACGCTTTTTCAAGTTTAGATTTCTCATAGAATACTTGGCTGAAAGCCTACGTATTATATACCATATTGAAGGTAATTTACTTGGCTATTAACCTGGTAGGTCAACAAAAAGGGAACCTTTACACATGAGTGAACACCATTGTTTTTCTCTTCCAGGACACAAAAGTAAGAATTGCAAAACTGAACAAGTTGTCATTCGTGCGTCTGTTCTCTTCCATAGAACAATAAGTACAAACAGATTTCACACAAAAAGAAACATGAATTAAGTTGCAACAATAAGCCTTTGATCTCTATGATATCTTTAAAGCCCCCAAAATCAAGAATGACTAAAATAATGGAGGAAAATAAAACATCTTATGTCAAATCTAAATTTAAATGAAATAAGAGAAGTAAAACTTATCAAAACTGGTAGAAATTCGAGCTTTTTTCAAATTAGGAAACTGTAAATAATGTTTGGTTCTTGAACTTGTCAAATGGACTTTTAAATCATTAGATTGAAATAAATGAATAAAGTGATTCTGCTCATTTAATCATCTTTATGCTTATCATTCCCTATGTAATTTAAAGTTTGACTTGACAGAAAATTCTTATTTTTCCCCTTTAGTTTCCCAGGTTGCTTTTCGTAGAGGTTATAAAAAGATTAAGGAAACAAAAACTTATTTTTCCTTTTTCATTCATGACTTTTATTGTTTTAAACTGGTATTTTGTTGTCAATGTTATCGTGAAGGGCATTTGCAAATGAAAGAGAACATGTCAATTTTTGCAATTTTTGATTTTGTGCCTTGGATGAAAAAAAATGTGCTCACTCATGGGTAAAGTTTTGTTGTTAATTAACTTATTAGCTTAATAGCCAATTAAATTACATCTAACATGGTATATAGTACATTGATATTCATAAAAATCTATGAAAAATATGACTTTGAAAAAGTGTTTACTTTCCTTTTTACTGAGTGTATATGGATATATGGAAAACAGTATGGTTTATTTTGATGCCTATAAATTGCATGAAATTCCTCTAAATTAGTTATTTAGTTGACATTCCTAAGCGCCCTTTTTGCCTTTTTTTTTCTTTAGTCATTGTTTGTCAGTATTTCCTTCTTCAAAACACAAATGACAATGGAGACATGACATTGGAGTGTTTCTACGTCAAAGGTATATAACTGTGTGGTCAGCAAGTCACCAAGAGGAGTTTTTCGACATTATGTGAAGATTTTGTTATCATTTTTGAATATTTTCTATTATGTTTAATAGTTGAACTGTAGGGGGTCTACCTTTCAAAGTATATAGATTCGAAATAGTATTTGTCAATTGCAAAATCTTTCAATGACATGTATTATCATTCACATTTGCAAACGATTGGGGAGGAAGGCGCAATTCAAGAAGTTTCCGGGCCTCAATCAACAATCTCTCCCAGTAAGACAAAGTAGCAATCTATGACAAGATAATCATGAACAAGTACAATGACGTCAACAATAGTGCACTCCTGTTACAACAGACACGGTTATAACGAAATTCCGGTTAACGGAATAAAAATTCAAGCCCCAAAATCATTGGACCTCTGCCTTTAAATGTTTATTTGATCGGTTGAAAAAAATGATATGGGAAAAAATGCTGCCGATCTAGAGGATTTCGTTATAACGGGACTCCACTCCATCAGTCATTCAAGCGTCAGTTTTCTGTGAAACTTAAAGCCAGCCCTTCCTGACAAGCCTTTCATAATATAAGCAACCTCTCCCTTCAACACAGTCACCCCTCCTATGAGTATCTGATGGAGTGAAATTTTATTTTTACAGTCAAAGAGAAATGGACGAAGCCCATGACGTCACCGGAGGTACGAAAGCTTGCTTCTCAGCTGACGCAACGACACCGTTCGAGATTAAGGAACATTTTATCAGATGGTGAGACAATTGGAATAAACAAATACAGTGATGTCGACGAAAACAACTTATTTGACACTAGCAAGATGATCGAGGAATGGATTGCAGGGCAAAGGGGAAGCAATTATCAAATTAGAAGCAAACTCTGGGAAGCAGCTGTGAAAGCCGAGCGCTACGATGTTCTTGGTAAGTGTTTTCGATCGCAAGGAAAGCTTTACTAAAGGTCTCCCTCGTGGGAATGCTTCTGGCGCCAGTGGCAATGCGTGTTCACCTTCATTAGAGTGCGACTTTTCGAACAGAGAGAACAAATATGAACTGAAATCGTTTTTAAGCTATAACTTATAGAACAGATGTATCAAATTGGAACCAATATACAAAATGTAGATTTCAGTGCGAACCTAGTAATAACAACTTACCAAGGGAATTTACTTAAACTCCTCTAAGTATGCACAACTTTGCGGAAATGTGATAACGCATTGAACGTACAAACATAAACTGTCAAACTTCTACTGCAGAAACTAGACATACAGAGAGAACAACACAATGAAATCGAGTACTTGACAGGGAAGACATTGACACTTTCCTAATTAAGCGTTATAATGATAATTATAGTTTACTCGTGTCTGCGTAGGGCATATAGCTGAGATTCATAAAGTTACTCAAGAGTTCGGAAAAAAACGACATTTTTCTATTTCAGAGGTAAGGAGCAGTTAATATATTTTCATGACTGTGTTCATACCATATTTATGTCTAATTTCATGATATCTGGGTCAAAACGATGGAGTACAACAAATCAAGTGAATGTACTTTGCCTGAAAAATGAAAGATCACTTGATATGTTTCTTTTAGAAAGCACAAGGAATGATAGTAACGTTAGCATAAAGTTAATAGCAAAATCGAGAGAATATACTTTTCATGAGGAATTGAAATCTGTGGAATTCTCTTCATATTTTCTGTATGTCGTTTTCCATTCATGACGTCATAAACTGCAGTGGTCTCCTCATCCAGCGAATGGTTGCACTGAAACTGAAAATTTGATACCTTCTATGACTTTTCCGATTTTCCTCAATATTTCACTGATGTGTTCAACTCTGTAATTCAATCAATCCTAATGTATATTTAAATTTCAGTCTCCGTTAACTTGTGTGAAAAAGAAAATCATGCTCTAAAAATATTAAATCGATTGACGATGCTCAAGCAGTACGTGGCATGTTGTCTTTCTGCTTCAGGTTGCATACTGCCCAATCATGGTGGACCTTGGTATTCCGGTCTAATTGACGATATGACGTTGGAACTCCTACAACACCTTGGTAAGTCATATTCTAGAAGAATGCGATTCTGCAATCTTGCAGCTGAACAGATATATTTAAGCATGGTATTATGATATAAACCTTTATCATTTGAATTGGAATTATCCTCCCGCTTTGTTTCAGGTCACCCTGTGCCTTGTATTCCGAACAATGTGAAATACAAAGACATTCTGGGAGTGCTAGACCATTATGGTAAGTGCAGTAAAGAGTTTAAATATATGTGCACTTGTGTATGAGCTTGTGGAACTCATATTAAAGGGATCGTATAATTTTGGTTGAGAACTAACTTCAGGTTTCTAACATGTTGATTAAGCTAATAAGAAACCTCTCTTGAAATGTGAAAGGGTATGTAACTTCAAAACCAAATCAATGTTTATTTGATGAAAATTGGTTTTGAAATAGCTGAGATACCCAAAACAGAGCAATCCTAATAAAAGGTGGGACCCACTTTTATTACGATCGCTTTATTTTCCATTGCTTTTGGATAAATCAGGCATTCCAAAATCGATTATCATCAAATAAACTATGAATTCCTCTTGGAATGGTATGCTCTGTACTATTCAGTGTTTTCTTGATATCTCGCAAAAAGCTAAAAGCCCAATCCTCATCTCCACCAATACTATACTATCCTTTCCTTTAAAACATTTAAATGCATCTGTGTATATATACAAATATGTTTGTGTGCGCATTTGCGTGTGTTTGTTTGGGCGTATAAGTGTAGTTCGAAGTTCAATGTAAAACGTTTTTCCCAACCTGTTTAATTTTGTAAATAAAGCAATTATCTATCCGACGAGCCTGATAAGGAAAAATAAAGACAAAAAGAGTCAATCATTAAATCGTCATAATAGGGCCCTAATATTATGTATATTGACGTGTCTACATATGTGAATATGTATATATCATGTATGGATATATTATTGTTATTATTATTGTTATAATTATAATTATTATTATCATTAATATCATTATGCCATTCATCAATTCATTCTCTAATGCATTCATCCATTATTCATGTATCAATGCATAAAGAGGAGGACTTTATAACCAAAGAGGAATTCAAGCAAGTTGTCAAATATGTGACGAACGATCACAGACTTGGGGTCCTTGAGAAACTAGAAATCCACGCATTGGATGACATGGATAACGAAAGAGTAGTAGCGAAACTCTGCCAATGGAGAAACGACGTACTGTCTTCGTCCGACGTTGTGGCACTCAAACAGTTTCGTCCAGTCGTCAATCCACAATTAAAATGTCAAGGCAAGATTTTCTTTGCTTTTTCTTTTTTTCCATGCTTACAAATGCATGTACGTGTTATGAACATTTATGTTAACACTCACATACCTTCTCTGTGTTTATAATTATCATAAACAAAGAGAAGGCTGCAATCCTCGGAATGATCTTGAAGCATATCTATTGTTCAATATACGTGGAACATATTCATAAGAGTATGTTCCACAATGTTTTTTTTTTCTATTTGGAAGAAATATTACAACTTGGCTAAGTTCCCATTTTATCTTATGTTATTGTTTCTTTCTAATGGGTGGTAGGCACTGAGCTTTGAAAAGAGACAAGCTAAACATGATTATGAATACATTTAAGCCCCCCACATTCAGTATGATAAAATTTTCATTATTGATTGTTACGTGAAAATACCATTTCCACGGGGATGGATAACGTTTTTGATGAATAGTTTTATAGCAAAAGGTAAATAATAAGTATGATCAATTAAATTCATTTTTTTTTTCAATTTGTACACATGATTCCCCTTTTTCTAACGTTGCTAAAACTTGGATGTATTTAAACTTTAATCTTCTACGTAATTATTGTCAGGACTGTATACGTACAATGTATATTACAAAAAGTATTTCATGCTAGTGTTTATTAAATACCTACAATGACTGTACTTTTTCATTTCTTTATCCAATCATCTCAACAGTTTTGAACTTAACAGATGTCGAATTACAAAAGGTTGTTGCCAGTTTAAAGCCAAAGGAGAGCCAATCACTTCTATCATCACTGGACGTCGCTGGAACGGGATCACACGTACTCCAACCGCCGTCCAATGATTCCATGTATGATTTTCTTCAAAACTGGAGAGACATGTCATCACTAACAGGCTCTGAGACGCGAAAGATAATTGTAGAAAAAATAAGGACTTGTTCGTCATGCTCAGGTACGTCTGTGGTATGGATTTTCCTGCTGTTTTCTCTAAGTTGCATGTTCTCATTATCTTGACTTTAGTTTTTCGTGGATATTATAATGACAAGTAGCACTAATAAGAAAAGAAATATTTTCGCTGGTTTTTAAGCTTATTTTTTTAAACCTTATAATAATGATAATAAGAATTTTGGTGTTTTATATATTTTCTTATCATGTAACTATTTATTCTATATCCAATATTTTGTTAAACGACCGAAAACAGTATCGCATAATAATAATGTGGTTGAACGCATAAAACTGTATAGGTCTACATTTTTGTTTTTGTTTTTGTGGATGAATGAGGACAAAAACATATGGCCAGTTATCTGACAAACGGAGGTCGTATGTCAAACCGCCACAATAAGTTATCAAAAATAATGTGCAAAAACATGAAAGAAAAAGTATGTAAAAGATGAATACAAAAGTCAAAAGCCCTTGTGAGGTACCAGAAGAAAATTTTTGAGATTGATATTTGGACATCCCCGGCACCATTTAGGGTTAAATTTTAAATTCATGTTTTCATTGATGCCCATAGTTATCCTTTGGAGCTAACTTAAAATCCTGACGGTTGACATAAGTTTTCAATCTCTAATAACAAACTTTATATTTTCTTCCTAGGATGTATTGCCAAGCTTAAAGAAGGATATATCTATGACGCAGAGCTCCCTGACATTGGGTTTGCAATGCTGATGGATGATATTCTGCCGTTTTCAGAGGCTCTTGGTCTGGACATAGTTGGACTCAGCAAGTACCGGAAACCTCCCACAGCACAATGTCTGATACCAGAGATCCATCAACTTGTTGAAGAAGGTAGAAGAGAGGAGCGAGAGGAGCAAAATCAGCGCCCCAAGCTCTGTGGACGTCTTGTGGAAGCGGGTTTCATAGATATTGCCAGGATGATAGCACTGGGTAAATTGTGAAAAAAAAGATGAACTTTCGTTATTTTGTTTATTTAAAACTACTTTAACACTGTATTACCCTAGCTAGGCCGGGCTGTTTAGGTAGGTGACAGAGAATGAGGGGGGGGGGGGGGGGGGGGGGCATCGCAACAAAAATCAGTATACACCTTTTCTGTGACGTAATGAACAAATCTATGATTTTTTTTTTCAAGGCAACAATCACTTGTGCTAAAATTGAAGCTATTTTTTTTTCAATTTAAGTTCAAGTTCAATTTCAAGTCATTTATTGTCGTGCACGCAGGCTTAAGAATCGTTTCAACAGCATCCAAATATACAACGTACAAAAATGTACAGTGAAACAGAACTAGATTAGCATATACACATTGACAATATACATAATTAAACTTATGAAAATTTTGCACTTAGTCCCTGCGCATGCATGTTCTGTTCCAAACAATTCTGATTTTAACAATTTGTTAATACAGCTAGAATGAAGACAACACGCATGGATTGATAACCTACCACCACATCACCTGGACACACTCACACGTACACCCACACCCACCCACAAACACACATCCAAACCAAAGCAATATGACTTTATACTAACATCCAATTCGAATGTATTTGCGGTTTTTTTTTTCGAAAATAACATAATATACATCCAACTTTCTCTAGTGACGGAAATCAAGTAAAGAAAATGATGTGAATTGAAGAGAGTGAACAACAATTGTTGTAAACTTAAATACAGTAACGATAAATTGTAATAAACTGACATATCAATATGCACTGTGCAAAAAACGGATGGACCCTCTGAAAAGACAGTGCTTGTAGACTGGAAAAAAAAGTCAATGAAAATATTGCTAAAAACTGGCATCAAATCAAAAAAAAAATAAGGAGGGAAAACATTGAAAAAAAAGTAAAAGTCCACGAACTTATGCCTAATATTTTCATGAAATCAAACTTTTTTTTTTATCATAAATCATTAAAATAAAGCTTAAAAAGGAACATTTTTGGAGTAAATATTATTTCTTCTCATGTCCGTAAGATATTCAAGCGAAAAAAAAAATTGCCATCAAATAGATTTTCAAGTTTTCACTCTTAGGTAGAAAATTCTCATCCTTGGTGTTCCTTTCTACTCAATTCCTTTATTTGTTATCTGTGTTTTTTTTTTTCTCCAATGGAATATGTCGGCGACACTATTCAGAGCATAAAAATTGTGTTATAAATTGATTTCAACAATAAAAGGAAAATGTAATCATGTTTTTATTACTTTCTTCTTTTTTTTTTTTTACTGAAAGCACAATTGCATTACAATTGTACATGGATTTATGTTTTCGAGCAATTTTAGGTCCAACATGGATGAACATTTTTCTTTTTAATGCTTAACTGTGGAATCGCGCAGGGCTCCCGGGCGTCGCAAACTTGATGTGAAAAGATGCAGGGGACTAAAAAAAAAAGTAGTGAGACAAATGTGCAAAACTGCTATTTGCAAGGTCGAAATATCTCTCTGAGAATTTCACGTATAGTAATCCACAATATTAATTGTGACACGTACAGTTAGTTTTTTTTTTTTTACCTTGATCATAGACTACTTTCACAGACATATTAAAGTCGTTAGCATGAGAATTGTAAATTGATGACTAGAATCCTCAAAAACTTATCATACCTTCTTCAACAGTGGCAATTACATTGACTTTTTACTTTAATAACGCTTACTTTCAGATTACAAACCAAGTCTGAGTGATATGTATGAGATGATTTCGGATCTCGACGACAGGCAAATGGAGGCCTTTGGGGCAAAGTTGGGGCTGACTCAAGAAGACATCAAGTCGTGCAAGGAGACACTGCTAAAAACTCGACTATCGCGGATGATTGATCTGTGGAGGAAAAAGAAGCACCCTTTTCCTTATTACTACCGGGAGAAATTTGCAACCGCTATCATGTCTCTTTCCAGGCAGCAAGAATCCGGTCGCAATGCCAAAACGGGTATGATATCTATATTTGGTAGCGCCATTTTGCACATTCTATCTCTTTCTTCAAATTTCTAGAACTCTCTTTGTTTTTGTCTCTGTTTTTTTTTCCCCCCGAAATTATGATTAGAGGACATTCTGAATACGTATTGCAATTCGTCGCTGAATCCACGAACCGGCACACGCGCACCGCCGGTGCGCGAAGTACATTTCGAGTAAATCGCATTTAAAGATTTCTGTTTTTTCAAACTATCAGTAAGATATGTTAATGGAATTGCTATTCAATAAATTTCACTGTGACGTATGAGAAGAATCTGCTCTTTCTTGCTATACATAAAAATACTCCCAGTGTTGTAAAATTTGCACACAATAAGGCTATAAATTTGTGTGTCGTTTTGTGAAAACTCAAGACTAGGTCCAAAAAAATCCACGAACCGGCACACAGCGCTTAGTGTCGCGCAGAGCGTTCAGGATTCTCCGCAAAATAAATCCACGAACCGGCACACTGCGCTTGTGCCGCACATGGCGTTCATGATTCTCCGCAAAATAAATCCACGAACCGGCACACTGCGCTTGTGCCGCACATAGCGTTCAGGATTCTCGGCAAAATGAATTGATTACCGCTCGTTATTTCGAAGGTTCTTTAGTCCGAAGGTTCATTAATTCGAAAATGAAATAAGGTTCGTTATTCCGAAGGTTCGTTATTCCGAAAATGAAACAAAACTAGATATTCCGAAGGTTCGATACGGACCCTACCTATCATTTCGGATTAAAACCTTCGAAATGACAAACCCTATTTCATTTTCGGATGAACGAGCCTTCGGAATAGAGAACCCTATTTCATTTTCGGATTAACGTACCTTCGGAATAACGCCGCAAATGTTCGGATTATTGAACCCTACTTCATTTTTGGATTAATGATTGTCTAGTTATAGGGAATTTGTGTGTTTCGGATTAACGAACCTTCGGAATAACAAACCTTCTGGATAACGAACCTTCGGAATTACGGACCTTCGGAATAACGAACCTTCGGAATGGCAAACCTTCGGAATAACGAACAGAACCCAACAACATCACGAAACGGCACATGGCCTTCAAATTTATTTCTGGTAAGGTTATTTCACTACGAAAATTTATATTTCAATTAGCTCTTCTAATACTTGTATAATACTAGCACTGTGCTCTTGGGATTGTTAATCTAATATCCGTGGATAAAAGTATTGTAGAATAGTAATTATGTTGTTCTTTTTTAGATCATGGAGCTTCATGTTTAGATCTTTACTTCTTTTTTCTTCTTTTTCATTACGTATTCTCAATATTCATTTAAACAGAAAGGCAGCCTTTTATATTTTATGATCTTCATGCAGTTGCTTGCTTACGAAAATGAACAAATTCGCGACTCATTTTAATAGGTATGCAGACGTACATTAACATCCAATTAGAATTCACACAAATTCCTCGTACTCCCCTCTTCTCTCCATCACTCCTTCTCTTTCAATCTTCATCATCTTCATCATCATCATCATCATCCTCTACACTTGTCTTCTTCGAGAAATAATGACATTTTCAAACTCTCTCAAGTCCTGTATTATATTCAATCATTCATTAAAGGAAGAAATACACATTCCTTTTTCAACAAATGACATTTATTTTTATTAGATCATATTCACCATTAATTCGTGCACAACTGCAAAGAAAAAAGAAATGTAGGAAAAATAATCGTTTGAATATTTACATTCATTACTATAATTATATTGTATTGTTTTCAAGTATCATAAGTTGTACATTTCATTAAACGGATTTCCACATTTCATTTCAAATTAAAAGTTCATTACTATGGTATTCCGTAACGACAAATATATAAGCAAAACTGCTGCTAAATAAGAAGCTGTTAAAATGAGATTTGTGTATTATCTCGAGGATGGACAGTAGTTCATTCAATCATAATTCAAATAACTATATTTCCCGTAATGGAAGAAATCTTAACGTTATTAACATATAATGTTTTAATGAACAAGACAATTTCGAGGAACCCATATCACAATGAAATAGAAATATATTACATTGTACCTTTACATAATATTCCTTTACCTTTATAAAATCAAATATTGCTTAGTATTTCTTATATCCATTTCTGACCAACAAATGAAGGAATAATTTTTTTCTTATCATCAAATTAAATACTAGTCATCTCTACTTTTTCGGAACCGATTATAAAACTCATTGTTCTCGCAGCTTTCAGCTCTCTGGCCGAAAGAAATGTCATGTTCATTCCAAATCGGCATAATATCAATCTCGTTTCTTACTCCAAAATCAGTTACTGGATATTCCATGATATGCACGAATTAATGATAAGTTTTACTTCTTAAACTTTACTGTTGTTTTAGTATGATTTATTTTGATTGCAGGAATAAAGTCTAACCTCTTCAAAGTAAACATTTCTTTAAACAGTACAAAGATATCGTTAAACACTTTACAAAGTTATCTACACAAGTAATGTTCTTTAAAAAGATTTCATACAGATGAATATCTACCTGATATTTTTACTATAGATTTACTCGGAACTAATCAGTTTTGATATCTTTTCGAGTATCACACTTTCCACATTCAGAATCGTTAACGCAATCAAATTTTACATGTTTTTACATTTCTGTGGTTCTTTACGTCACAAATATTTCTGTACATAATTTCTGCACATGTTTCTGTGAATAATATTGACACCATGAAACTAGGTGACTGTGTTTTTTTTTTTTTGTTACTCTACCTGTTTACAATTGAAGAGTTTGTTTGCAAAAACCGATAAGTCCATTTTTGAAGATTTTGAAGTAAGATCTCTGTCATAACGTACAAAATAATACCTTTTAAATGATATATTGGTCACTACATATAAAGGTATATTTTTTAAGTTATGGTCAAAAGTAGCAAAAATTTTCTTATTATTCTCTTTATTTTTCTTGAACTTTAATCGCAAATATCTCCATTTGGCAAATATGGACTTATCGGTTTTTGCAAACAAACTCTTCAATTACACTGCTAACATATCAGACCTACATTTTCTCATTTTTCCTTTAAAAAATGAAATCCACAATATTCAATATAAAAAGGTAATGATGGCCATGCTATAAGTCCTGATGTGGACACAGACTGCAAGAATATGGCTGTGTACTGCAGTACAAGTATCATCCAATTAAACATTATCTGTCAAAGTTTATTAATCATTCTCGAAGCGAAATGAGAGCAAACAGAGTAAATGTAAGCATCCAATTGCTTATGTTACGGGAGGTTAACTTGGCCTAGCGAACCATCATAACCACCAAAATACCCAGACTCTCAAACAAGGTGTTTGGTCGATCTCGGTCATCTTGTCGAACTCTTTATTTACATATTCCTCCGCGGAACAATAAAGTGCCCAGAAATGATAATACAAGGCACATGTATCCATAACACTTCCCCCCTAAAAGAGTGCATTTAACGTTTTTAACACAAATGGACTCTATGTACCTTGACACAATATTTTGGAACAGCATTGTACATTCCTCTTCCAATTCACTCTTATAACTCCATGAGTTTACCATGGTTGCATTATTATAAGAACATATAAACAAAGTATGCTATGGCTATATCATCATCAGAACCTGTGATAAAACATGTACAACTTTAGTACCAATCAACATGTTCCAATCTTACACTCTCGTGAGTTACTGCTGCTTGTGAGTTACAGCATACTGGAATTGCATGTAGTTGTGCAACACTGAATACTGCAATGTTAACTTTCTCAACACCTTAACCTTTGTGCAATCATGTCATGCATACAGTACAAACAATACACTTGTACCAAAATCATGTGGTTTCCTCGTTAGAACACACATGCAACATAAGTCAATTTTTACACTGTCATTATCAAATGATTAACCTGTGTACAACGATTATAAAACACGTCATCTCTTCCACAAGCAACGGCATATAATCCAACTGTTGTAATCATATACATCATATTACCTACAACTAAAACATCATATTCCATGATATGTGACTTACATATACCTGTACACGTTGTGTCAGCATCTATTGAAATGTTAAAACATCAACAAATGTCATATATCCTACTTATGTTTCTGAAAACTTTCCTGCCAACATACAAAACACCAGAAGTATGACCTGCCTGACAAAACATCAAATGAACCTGAATGAGATATACTTGATGATAACCTGTGTCTACACCTAAACTTAATAAGTGAGTGTATACCTGCCTGTATACATCCTGGTATAACACAGTCAGCTTAAATACATGCCTGTTGGTATGTTGGATCAACTCTGAAATACTGAACACCTCTATCAAGGCTATGATTGAGCTATAATGATGAGCAAAAGCTTTGTACATGTATAACTATATAATTGCTGTACCTAATACAGTATACTTATGCTAATTAAATCCAAAAGGCAACATCCAATAAACTTAGGATATGTGCCACAACAAATTTAACCGATACCTGTACATGTACAAGTATGAAACTTCAAGTGCCTGAACTGTACCTACATTACTCGATACACCACATTCTCTATACAAACAGCGACACTACCTGTTTGAAATCAATTTACCAACAACTCACATTCTTGACAACTGTTGATGGCTAGCATAACTTAAAACAGCCTTCATAATGTCTTCTTTTGGTAAGTGACTCAAAGCACACATACAGTTTATGGCTTGCTGTGTTTCCTTATTAACACAAACATGTCTGAAAATACTTCATTGTTGTTATTTACACATTCAAAGTGCCATTCATGCTGTTGGCATCACAATTATAGTGTATGCAAGATACATACATATACATGATGTACACACACTGTCCTGTGTACTTGCAAAACAAATTACACCTGTTTAAAGTGTTACAAACATAAAATACATTTGCACAATTGTTGCATCTGGCAACAAGACAAAATACTGAGATGTCTCAATTAAGCACGAGAAAGGGCGTCTGCGACAATGTTTTCCTTTCCGCGAATGTGCTTAATGTCAAGGTTATACTCCTGTAGGATTAAACTCCATCGCATCAGTCTCTGGTTTTTGTTTCTCATTCTGTTGACAAATGTCAGTGGGTTGTGATCAGTCCACACAACAATCGGTTGAGTTGTGCTGCCCACGTACACATCAAAATGGCTGAGCGAAAGAATTAACGCTAGGGTCTCCTTCTCAACGGTAGAATACTTCCGCTGGTGCGCGTTGAACTTCTTTGAGAAGTAGCAGACCGGTCTGTCCACTCCATCGTCATCAGCTTGCATCAACACGGCGCCTGCTCCGACATCGCTGGCATCGACAGCTAGGCTGAAGCCTTTCTTGAAGTCCGGCGCTGCCAATACAGGACCACTCGACAGGATCGCCTTCACTTGGTCAAACGCAGACTGGCATGCGGCTGACCACTGGAACTTCACGTTCTTCCGCAGGAGATCAGTCAAGGGTGCCACAACATCCGAGAAGTTATGGCAGAAGCGACGGTAGTATCCGGCCATGCCGATGAATCTCATCAGCTCCTTCCTCGTCTGGGGAACAGGGACATCTTGGACTGCTCCTACCACATACATGACTGGCTTCGCACTTTCACCTGCACTTCTCTCAACATACTTCTTCAACATGTTGATGTGACACAACCGTTTCTTTTTCTTCCTGTCTGGCGTCTGAATGATGTAATTCACATCACTCAATCTCTCCTCCACGACATAGGGACCAGAGAAGCGAGCACACAGAGGATTACCAGGAATGGGCAGCAGTATCAATACCTTTTCACCGGGACTGAACATCCTTTCCCTGGACCTCTTATCAAACAACTGTTTCATGTTCTTTTGACTGTTTCTCAAATGTCCAGCTGCAAATTCACGTGCACGAGTCAGCCTACCACGGAACGTGGTCACGTAATTCAACAAACCAGGTGACTCATCCTCACCCAACAGCTTCTCTCTCAAGACCTTCAGTGGACCACGAACCTCGTGTCCAAACACTAACTCAAAGGGACTAAATCCTAAGGACTCCTGCACAGACTCTCTCACCGAGAAAAGCAACAACGGCAAGCCTTCATCCCAGTCCTTCTCGACCTCAAAGCAGTATGTTCTCATCATGTTCTTCAGCGTCTGATGAAAACGTTCCAGAGCGCCTTGACTCTGTGGATGATAGGCACTCGAGGTAACACATTTGATACCCAACACACGCATCACATGCTGAAATATCTTTGAAGTGAAGTTGGAACCCTGGTCTGATTGCACTACCTTTGGCAAGCCAACCGTTGTGAAGAACTTCACTAACGCCTTGCTAACGTTCTGTGCAGTGATACGCCGAAGTGGCACAGCTTCTGGAAATCTCGTAGAAGCGCACATCATAGTGAGCAAGTACTCATGTCCAGCCTTTGTCTTTGGCAAAGGACCAACACAGTCTATGATAACTGTGCTAAACGGCTCATCAAATGCTGGTATGGGCTTTAGGGGAGCAGGAGGAATCTTCTGATTAGGTTTCCCCACCACTTGACAAACATGGCAAGTTCTACAGAAATCTGAAACATCCCGTCTCAAGCCAGGCCAAAAGAAATGTTTCAAAATCTTGTCAACTGTCTTATTGACTCCAAGATGACCACCAAGAGCTGACTCATGCGACACACTCAAGATATGTTTACGAAATACTCTTGGAATAACAATTTGGTGAACTTCTCGCCATTCTTCATCACTAGAAGAGTCAACTGGCATCCACTTCCTCATCAACACATCTCCTTTCACATAGTAGCAAGTTCCTTCACTCAGTGCTTCTTCTTCAGCAAGAGCACTATCACACAATGCTACCAACTGTGGATCATTCTTCTGTGCGTCAATCAAAGAGCTCTTGTTCAACCCAATCTCATTTTCATCTACAGGCTGAGACTCATCCCCTATCTCATGTGATTTTGATGCTGCGGGTTTGCTTACTTCTACATCATCCAACCGACAGACAAAACTCCCTTCTAGACTGATATCCTCTGGACTAGCCTTCATTTCAGACTCCTCTGATTTCCTAGACATGGAACGTGTGACAACACAAGCTGGGAAAACTTCAGGGAATTCCTGAACCAATGCAGCTGTCTCATTTCCTTCTCTATCCAAAGGGACTGCACTGACCACTGGAATAGTCACTTTGTCTCCTGCAAGATCATTGCCTAATATCAATGCTACACCATCCATAGGAAGTGACTTCCTAACACCAAGGCTCACCCTTCCTGAAACTAGGCCTGACTGCAAATCGACTGTGTGAAGAGGGGCTTCAACGTAACCTCCTTCTACTCCTTGTAACAGTACACTTGTGCCTGTGGACGACGTTTGCCCAAAAGGTAAAACACTGTCAAGAATCAATGACTGGGATGCACCAGTATCTCGCAGGATGGTAACCTTTCTTGCTTCATCACACCCTACCAATGACACATAGCCTACAGAAGTGAATGGTTCATACTGAGACTTAATCTTGTCTTGATCAGCTGACTTAATCACACTCTGAGCTTGTTCACACCCATCACCTGTCGATTCAACCGAACGACTCACCAATCCATTTGGATGAGACTTCTTTTCTTTGTCTTTTTCCTGTTTTTTCTTGTTCAGAACTGGACAAGTAGACTTCACATGCCCTGGTTGCCTACAATGGAAACACACAATAGGCTTCTCAGTGTTCCTACCTTTCTTGTCAGTCTCATTTTCTACCACTAGACCAGCCTTCCCCTCTGTCTTTGTCTTGCCAACACTTAGACGACTAGGAGCTGCATATTTGCTTCCTACATACCTGTTTCCATGACTACGGGACAGAGTATACTCGTCAGCCATTGTACTAGCTACCGACAAAGTTTTCGCTTTTTGTTCCTCAATATGTGTACGCACCTCTTGAGGTAGTGAACTCTTAAACTCCTCTAGTAGCACAAGTTCCCGCAAATCTTCAAC
The DNA here is from genome assembly GCA_033980235.1 of Diadema setosum. Lineage (NCBI taxonomy): Eukaryota > Metazoa > Echinodermata > Echinoidea > Diadematoida > Diadematidae > Diadema > Diadema setosum. The sequence continues at coordinate 11,594,611 of CM067070.1, read as the reverse complement.
AGTAGCCACACCTACTGATTGCAACCAACGAGTGAAGGCAATTTCCTTCACTTTTGCAAACTCTCTGAATGACTGTGACTCTAGTTTTCTACTATTCCTGAATTTTTGTCTGTACGCTTCAGGAACCAAGGCGTACGCGTTCAGAATTGCCTTTTTTACTGTTGCGTAATGCTGAGCCTCTTCGCGCGACAGTGAAGCATAAGCATCACATGCCTTTCCCTTTAACTTAGTCTGCAAGAGATGAGGCCATTTTTCTTTTGGCCATTCCATGCTATCCGCCACTTGTTCGAAGTGCAGGAAATATCTATCCACATCTCCTTCATCGAACTCAGGGACCATTCTGACATTTTTGGCGATATCAAAATGCCCACCACTGACGCTTACACCATACTCTCTCTCACCGACTTGACGAGCCCTTTCTAGAGAAACCCTCTCTCTCTCTAACTCAATTCTCGCTTTCTCAAGTTCAAGCTCTTTCAGACGTACTTCTACACTCCCTTGCACATCACCAGGGGGACTACCTGATATGCTACGCAATGCCTGGAGGGGAAATACTTCTTCATCTACAAGAAATTTGATTGTGTGCTGTGTAATCTCTGACTTTTTCATTGTACTCTTCACAGCAGGAACCTTGTAGTTTTCTGCAACACGCAACAAATCAACCTTTTTCAAGGTTAGCAACTCTTCAACTGTGGGTGAATCCACAAACTTCGCAATGGAAAAATCTTGATCTTTCTCCATTATGCACCAATAATGTACAGTTAATAGTGCAACAAGAAAACCTGACTTCTCACCAGCCAGCCAGCTGAAAAACTCTTTTCAACTGAAGAAAACCAGTCGCACTATAAACAATAACCCGTATGCTATACCACACACGACCCGACTGGGAATAATCCGTATGCTAGACCACATACGAACCGACTTGAAATAACCCGTGTGCTCAACCACACACGAACAACAATGACATTACCTGTGTGCTAAACCACACACAAACCACCGTGGAATAACCCGTGTGCTATGCCACACACGAACAACCGTGAAATCACCTGTATGCTAAACCACATACAAACCACCGTGGAATAACCCGTGTGCTAAACCACACACGAACCACCGTGAAATCACCTGTATGCTAAACCACATACAGCTGTACAAACCGCCGTGGAATAACCCGTATGCTGAACCACACACGAACCACCACGTACGGGACCAACGACCAACGTTTGACCAACGTTTCCACGCAGACACTACACACACGCAGCGTATAACCGGACTAGACCATCCTCAACACTACGCACGTGCCAAATTAACCCTTTCGATCCCGAAAGAAATACGAACGTGTGCTTCCCTCAGGCAGACACAGAAAGACGACCGATTTACATCAAAATGTATAACATATCACTCCGCGTCCACACACACACACACACTACGCCATAAACGCATCATGCTTGCTCAAATCGTAACACCTGCACATACAGTAAACTGTAACAATCACGATGCAAACTACATACAATACTGTACGTAGTTGCGCGACACGACGTAAACTGTATCGCGATCGCCCATGTCCAAGATAGCATAGAGTGCTACACCACGCTACTCACCGAAATTCATCGGCCAAGCGAGAACGAAAAAACACTCCTGGGATCATATCAAGCCCGACCAAATCACCTAAGTCCGCAGAAACCCTGCCGAACTCTCGTGACGTGCCCCCAATTTGTTACGGGAGGTTAACTTGGCCTAGCGAACCATCATAACCACCAAAATACCCAGACTCTCAAACAAGGTGTTTGGTCGATCTCGGTCATCTTGTCGAACTCTTTATTTACATATTCCTCCGCGGAACAATAAAGTGCCCAGAAATGATAATACAAGGCACATGTATCCATAACACTTATAACCCTCTTGCAGTCTCCTAATACCTTTCTAGCTCGCACAACTTGACTTGAAGCTTAGTCCTGATTTAATTTACATCTGCTGTGGGTGTCCGAGGTGCTGGGGTAGGCATGATAACAAAAAAAAATACTGAGAATTTTGAATGGGATTGGCCTAATGGCGGCCTGGCTAAAGGAGGCAAAATGAATAGTATGATAGGTGAGCTGGTTCAAAAACAAAGAAAAAGAAAATACATTTTATATGGCTTTTGATACTTATAAAGTTTTTGTTGTGAAAAGCACTGTTAAGCCAAAGAGAATGGAAGCATATTACAGTGGAAATTGAGGAAGGCATCATTGTGACAAAGCTGTGTGGAGAGACCCATGGATTGATTGTTATCACGATTAATGCCAGTGAATAAAGTGACAGTGTAAGATACAGTACTTAGGATTAATGTCCCTTAATGTCCCCTTGATTCTTTCACATACAATATTTGGAAAATGTGCGACTCCATCGATAAACACATAGCAGTATGTTCAGTTCATTGTTTCTTCATTTGACATGTTGATTTCATCATTAATTAGTTTGTGGATTGTCAGTCAAACAGATACAGAGATAACAAGCTATCCCAAACTCTGCTGCAAGACTAGTGTTCAAATTAAAAAAAAAACAACAACAACATATTAACACAAATTTAAGTGGTTCTACAAAGCTTCCACTGGCTTCAAGTCAAAATTCATATTCAGTACAAACTGTTGATATTAACTTTTGAATACACACTATTTGAGAGAACTACTTTAAATAGGAGACACACCAGAGAGAAACCTTTGTTCGAAAGTCAGGGACTTATTTGTTATGCTGAATAAAAAAGCAACAACATACATACTTGCTTGTCATGTCTCTACCATATGGAATAATCTACCCCAGAATTTGAAATAATTTACAAATGTTAACAAACCTAAGTATGCCTTGGGAATGCCTTCATTACAGTCTAAACATGAAACAAGGTATTATTGTTATTTGCAATTGTATGTTTTTGTGTAATCATTTTAATCCTTGAGCACATACGGACATAACACAGAATGTTCTATGTGCTATACATAAGCACTGTTGATTATTGTTATTATTACTTTTATTATCATTTATATTATTATTATTATTGATATTATCATTATTACCATCACTATTATTATTATAATTATTATTATTATTATTATTATTGCTATTAAAATGATGCCATATTTTATAATCACACTACCCACCCCCCCCCCCCCTTTCTGCACACACACAACCCAAAGTCATTAAATACGACATTACGCAGAATATCGAGATAATGTTCTGCCAGAACCTGACTGCCCATTCATCAGGCACACACATTGTGAAAAGTTCGCTGTATGGAGCAACTCTGTGATTGTAGTGAAATATTGCTATGATCTCCTTCCATAATGATCCCTGGCTTGGACTTTGGTGCAGATGTTCAGCTCAGCCACCCTAGTCATTTGAAGCTGTTCCGGGTTTCTCTTTGCTTTCTCCACTTCGACATATCTAGTAGACAGTTGTCATCAGCTTCTCTCCCTATGCAAAGATGAACAATTGTTTTTTCACAGACAATGTTACTTCTATATTGCAGAGGGGAATGATGATAATTATTTGAGAAGACAGTCATAACATACTACTTAAACAATTTTTGCACATCTGTAAAACTATATTTGATTTGCCTGAGAAAATTATTATACAATAGTGTTCCTTTCATATCAACACTTTGGTAGTGTTTTGCTCAAAAGTGCTAATGCAATTCTGTTGAATTACACCGTATAAGTTTGAATCAATGTGATAATGTACATAACAAGACTATACTAGGATAACTTCTAATTGTCCAATGACACTGGATATTCTGAGTAATATCTATGACAAAATAAAACCGAATACTACATGAATAGGTGTTGCACTGATTGCCGTTTATATCTTGCTCACCTTTAGCTCAGTGCACAATGTAACCTTTGAGTGCAGTAAGAAGAGGATGCTAAGCCAGACGAAATGGTGAATGAACACATTGTTGACTAGAATCAGGAGCAGAACTGAAGTAAAGAATAAGACAAAGAATAAAGAAAGCAGAACATCACAAGTGAAAATCAGTGACACAGTCAACCCCATGTATTAAGTAAAGTCTCAGATTCTTACAACATTTGACTTCTGAGTGTAGAAAGCAAAAAAAAAAAAAAAAACACCCAACATTAATATGAATTAAGCTTTAAATGTATATTGGGACCTTTCATTTTCATCGTCTTTGCCAAGTATTTGTCATACAGTATGTGCCATTGACTTTTGCAAAGTTGATGGCATCTCATATCAGCACAGAGAGCTGCTCATTCCCCATCTCCATTGTCCCCCCCCCCCCAAAAAAAAAGAAAAAAGAAAACCACACACACACACACACACACAGCAAAAAAAAAACAAAAACAAAACAAAACACCACAACTACAGTTATAACAGTAATGAAAGATAAATGACACTGAAGAAATGCATATTGGTACCATATCAAGATCAGATTGAGAGACAGCATTGCCTTTATACCAAAATGCAGCATGACTGCAGGTAATTAGATGTCAAAATGTCGGATTCCATGTTATGTCAGTGCTTCACGTCCATCTAAACTACAAAATACAGTTGTAATTTAAAAAAAGAGTAAGATACACAATCATTTCATTATGTGAAAAGTCAAATTATTAGTCGTATTCCTGCATCCTGTACTAGCAAACACTGGTTTGTCTGAATCCTTGTCAGATAGTAATGTAACTTACGGTTGTTGTTCAAGCTTGTGATGATGGTAGAAATCTACAGGAATGTGGTTCGGAGTACAATTTTGTAAAGTAGCCCATCATCGAAGAACATCACTCATTTCAGTCCAGTCTGCAAGTTGTTGCGTTGTCCACACAAATGCCTCAATATCTGTTTGGAATGGAAGATGAATGCAAGATGTCAGTCACATGAAACTCCATCACTACTAACAATTCTGTAAGATCATTAATATGAGCCACAAATTTGCAAAACATCACCCTGCCCCCTTCCCCACCTCCTTTTCAGGTCTACATTATATGGCTTATTAGAATCTGAAGTTTGAGAACATCACTCTGGTCTAATAGTATGAATCCTCATACATAGCCCCCTTCCCCCCCCAAAAAAAAAAAACAAAAAAAAAAACAAAAAAACAAAACAAAACAAAACAACAACAACAACAACAACAACTGTGTTTCAAAGAACTATAGATTGTAGAAAATCAAAGCAAGCAAAACCACAAACTAAGGCAAAATTACTTGCCAGGCACATGCTTTTAATGTTTACTTTTAGGCCTATAGCATGACAGAACAATTTGTGAATTCAGGTACTGAGCATTAACGAACCTTATTGTTGCTCTTAACACCTCAATTTAGACAATGAGGTGGGAGGAGGACCTTCCTCAATTACGTTTTTAGTATAAGTAGCTTTAAATCATTTCTTTTCCATTGAGACTTCAAGGGTAGTCAGCGAAATAACATCACAGTAACCTGCACATGCGGTATTCACGAGCACTATTAATAATTTTACACTGTAACACAGTTAGAGTCTAACTACTAGTATCTCAATTAGATCTAGAAGAACTGTAACGTTAGATACTTCCTGGAAGGTTCAGAGGATCTATAAGAGAGCTAAATTAGCTGGGAAGAAGTAGGCTGTAGCATTACAAACTTGAGCTCGTATTACAAGCAACAATAAAATTGTTCAATATATCACCATTTTACTGCGTTACAGACTCGATGCAAATGTGAGACGAGTTCATTTGACTCTACTAGTTCGAACCGCTTTCCCTATTCTTTACTTACACCGAACAATAGCTGTGGGACTGCAAACGTACAGTACGCAGCTAGGACAGAGCCAAACTAAGTCATTGTGACCTGTTAGAGTACACATTTACACTCTTTTTATATTCTAATTCCTTATTCACAAATCTACATTCAATAAAGTGAAAATTCGAATAATGTAAGTGTCAATACAGAGCGATATGTAACTTTACCGATTTCATCTGTCTCTTTTCCGTTTGCTCAGGGCGCAGCCATTTTGGACGAGCGCGTACGAGGACGTTTGACAGATCAGTGATTTTTGATGAAGTCCGGCGTGTACGCACGCGATAGTGCCACTTCGTGAAAATCTAGACGGACCGGTCGGAGTTTTCACGAAGTGGCACAGTCGTTATTATTACGTAATTACTCGAGATTGAGGTTCAAAAATTTGTCAGGTTGTAGAACTCGGTATATACTATCATAATATGCAAAAATCTCAAAATCGAAAATTTACCTGATTTTGGCCGGTTGTGCCGGTTCGTGGATTCAGCGACGAATTGACCCGTTTTGCTCTCTTTAAATATCTTCCAATGTTTGTCACTTAAATGATGCACCGTCGGGAAATTCGGTGCTCTTTTGTAATTCATGTTAGCAACCGGCCCTTCGTGACATGGTATTGAGTAAGATTTTGTTTTAAAAAAAAAATACTTCGAAGGTACAAGTTTTACATACCAGGCGTATTTATTCGTTTGAACATTTGCAATCTAGCAGGTGAATGGGAATATTCTACGAAAGTAGATTTATACATCTGTTTGTTTTGTGTTTGTTTTTGTTCTTCGGATGTCCTGATATTAGTATTGTTATTATTATTATTGTCATTATTATTGTATTATCTTCAATTAAACCACTTTTAGTCCAGTCAAAATACGACAAAAAGTGGGTTAACCCACAACTAATTGCAACAGAAACGATTCCACTTGCATTTGATCCGGAAGAGCTATTAAAATAACATATTAAAAGTTCCCTAAAATTCGAGTGGTGGATCAGTGTCTAATTTGCATAAATTCAAAATGTCCGCTATACAACTTGTTTATGCCTATATCTCGGGATATGTAACCCACAGAAAGTAAATTCCGGTGTCTAAACCTATGTTTTTTTTTAGGTCAAGGAATACAATCATGTTATCTGTAGCAACTTTCAAGCATCCCTTTGTATAGTTTTTGCATGTATTTGCATAATATTACATGCAAAATGGCCGCCATATTGCCTGTGCAAACCCGTATCTTCGTATACCATTAATGTAGGACACTCAGGAATAAGTCGCTATCTGGACATAAAACCCGTAGAAAATGTATTCTGGTGTCTAAACCTATGTTTTTTAGGTAAGGGAATACAATTATGATATAAGCATTAACTTTCAAGCTTCCCTTTATACATTTTTGGCATATATTCGCATTTAATAAATTCAAAATGGCCGCCATAATGCCTCTACAGGCTTATATCTCTATCTGTAAGAGGTACCCAGTGATGGTGTCTATGGTCTTAATTTTACTGCTGAAAATCGCTGTTTTAGAATACGTTCCAATCAGGAATAATAATCTATATTTCACTAAAAATTTGCATATATTTATACATAAATCTATTCAAATTAAGAGTAGATTATTTCCATAAGCTACTCTACAAAAGTTTCATGAGTTTGAACATTTGTTTAGAGAATGTTCTTGTCATATCAGGGTACCATGTCACTCACCCACTTTCTGAATAAAAGACCCAGGGGTCCAGCCCTCACTTGAGTATCTCAAGTTCAGCTTCCATGCATTCTTACAGACTATTACTTGGGAGAGAGGAAATTGGAAGACTGGGAACCTCTAGGGCCATATCTCGAAGCCTTTGGGGACCTCCATGGCCAAGGGAGGCATGATGTTCATATATTCATGACACTAGCGATAAATGCACCTACAGTAGGCTTACTAAGTTTGTTGAAAATTTGACCATATGTTTTCAAAAAGAGGATCAAAAATCAAAAGTGTCCCCCCAAAATTTGGTCCCAGCCCCTTAGTGTCCGCACCTAGATAAGATTTTAGGTGCCTTTGGGCATCCTGTGGCCTGGGGTAGGGGTGGGGGTGGGGGGGTGGGGGGTGGGGTGGGGGGTAGATGGTACCCGTAATGTGTATATATATATATATATATATATATATATATATATATATATATATATATATATAATTATATATATCGTCGGCGTTTTCACGAACTGACGCTATTTCGATTTTGGTCAAAATTTTCAAAATCGAGATATTGGTACCAAATGAAAGTGCTTTCAAAACTCTACCAAATCCCAAAATTTTAGATCACAAAATTAATTATTCTTAATTTTATCAAAGAAAGAAAAGAGAAATTGAGAAAAAGGAGTTTCACGAACCGACGCACGAAAGATACGCCGGTTCGTGAAACCCGAATTGCTACGGTGAAGAGCAATGCGGGTTTTACGAACCGTCGCAGTTGCATTACTTTGAGCTTTGTTCAACTTACTGGCCTAGAATTAGGTTTTGGCCCTAATCCAGATCTCAGAGTGAGAACCAAACCTTCTGAAAGATGAATGACGGCCTAAGCCAGCCCACTGTCCACGAGTGAAGTGAATTGTAAGCTATAATCCTATTAAAATCATGCTCAAAATAACAGTTTCAGTTGGACTACCATAACCATTAATTGCGGTAGTGTGTAGTCCCATGTATTCAATCGCGCGATGCTTATGAAGCCTAGTCTGTAAACGCCTTCCAATTTCAAATTAGATCCCAAATCATATTATTTATTGTTTCTTTTCAACTTATGTCGTTACTTCTGAGACTACTGAGTACTGTAGTCGTAACGTCTGTGTGCAAGACATGCAGATTGCAAGATTTCAAAGTCTCGAAGACACTAAAAGCCTTGACTTTTGAGTTGAAAATGAAATCATGTGATTGACAAAGTAGGCGTACTAAACTAAAAAAAAAGTCTAACAGTAAAACTCAAAGGAAGAGTAAAGAATAAAGTTAGACATGTTAGACTTTTACTTTCAAGTCTAACTATTAAGTCTAAGTTAAGACTTTACTTGTAATACCAGTTACTAAAACTAAGATCAGCTGAAGTCTAAGACCAAGTCAAATTAACACAGTTTATACAGAGCCATACCGGTAGTCTAGCTCTAGATCTACATCTAGACTAGTGGTAATAGTAGGTAGAGTCCACCCATTTTTTCCCCCCAATCTTTACTGGTCCATTCCTGAAAAAGTTACTGGTCAGTGTCCAACAGTGATTTTTCCTGGTCAGGGACCGTCGGACCAGTGCCAGTGTGCAGCGTTGGTGTAGATGTCATCTATGACAGTATGTGGTCTAGTGATACTACCTAAACACTACGAGTACTCTACAGTACAGGTTAGGTGGCTTTCCTGTACAGTGCAGTGTTAAAGTATACTTGTGAATTCAGCCCTAGTACCGTACTGTGTGTAGTGTATGTCTAACGTTAGTTCGAGTGGAGTACCTAAGCACAGCGGTGGGGCTTTTTTTCCCCTAAAACTTGTGAATGTGGCCCAACCAAATGGCGTTTATATATTTACGCTTGATTGATAGTGATACAGTGGCGCTGTCGATTTCCACAGCAGCCATACATAATCTTTTGTCCTTTCTTCTTTCCTTTTTTTCCCTTTGTTCTTTCACTCTTTTTATTCTTGGAATCGAAGGACTTCCTAAGAAATGTCCCTCGACTGATTTAACCAGGACTCTTGAGTCCTGGTAAACCTAACCTTACCGAGTAACCGTTAACGTTTGTTAGGCCTAACATAACAGTAACACTGACTTAGCCGTGTATTGACTTTGTCTTTGGCAGACTTACTGAGATGGCGAGTCTCACTCTTGAACGTTAGTCTAAACGTAGTCGCTAGATCTGTCAGTGTCAGTGTCACCGGTTATTGTATATGGTGCCATCTCTAACGTACTTTAACAAGTTGATGTTAGTTATCTATGTCAACTTACTGATTTAGTAATAGTGGTACTGTCATCCTGTTGGACATCGCCGAAATATCATCCGTGACGTGTTAATTTCGTGTCACAAAGACAAAAGTTGCCAAGATCTAATAGTATTAGATGTCTAGATTTAGATGTAGTCTAGATCTAAGTAATATGAAATCTGTGTAACTTAAAAGTGAAAGGTCTAGACTTCACTTAGTCTATAATTAGACCAGACATTCATGAGGCAAAGGCCTATTTAGTAGATCTATTCTTATTCTATTTTAATGTCAATTCCTGCTAACTCGCCACGTGTTATTCCTAAGACCAAGGACTTCCGGGTTAGTGATTTTTTTTTTTTAGATAAATACCAAACAGCAGACGTGTTTCATTTGCATTCTTGCACAGACTTCATGAAAATATGTGCAGTATCAAAGAAATATGATGCACATGACAATGCCACTGTTTTATAGGAGAATGGTTAATACCTTTAAAAGCTGAATGATAATGTAGAGTCTAGGTCTAATTAAGATGATACAGTCTCTGATAAGAAACAGGTTTGATTGTCATAGACTGTTTCCCAAATGCAGGTAGTAATATTCAGCTACTTCAATGCAATGCCTTGTTTACAAGTACATGTAGATTTATATTCATGTGAATGATAATTCAGTTTCTACATGAGACTTACTAAGTGCTAGACATAAGATCTTGCATCATTAAAATGTGTAAATGACGAGACAATTTGAATATGGATCAAAGACGAACAGCAGTATATTTTGACATTCTTTGATCCTGCATAGGCCTACCATTTTGTTTTATGTTTAATATAAATAGAGCAAAATAATTTCAACTTCAGTTTTGTTGGCTGATTTTTTTTTCTTCTTAAAATTAAAGTTGTATCTTGTACCATGATGTTTGATTTTAATCAAAAGTTCTTAATTTCTTTCTTTTCTTTCAGATGACTGGTGCCATGTAGTAGCGAAGAACTGGACTGTCTCAGAAAAGAAAAGAAAAAGTACAGGGTCGTGTACATCATCAACGGATGTGAATACAATGGTAATTAGAGTCTAGGTCTAATCAAGATGTTAAAGTCTCTGATAATAAAGAAGTTTGATTGTCGTAGACTGTTTCCGAAATGCAGTTAGTAATATTCAGCTTTTTCAAAGCAATGCCTTATTTACAAGGACATGTAGATTTATTCATGTGAATGATAATTTAATTTCTACATGAGACTTACTAAGTGCTAGACATAAGATCTTGCATCATTAAAATATGTAAAAGGCGAGACAATTTGAATATGCGTCAAAGACGAACAGCAGTATTTTTTGACATTCTTTGATCCTGTATACCATTTTGTTTTATGTTTAATATAAATAGAGCAAAATGATTTCAACTACAGCTTAGTTGGCTGATTTCTTTTTCTCAAAATGAAAGTTGTATCTTGTATCATGATGTTTGATTTTAATCGAAAGTTCTTAATTTCTGTCTTTTCTTTCACATGACTGATGCCATGCAGTGGCGAAGAGCTGGACTGTTTCAGAGAAGAAAAAAAGTACAGCATCGTGCTTATCATCAAGGAATGTGAATACAATGGCTTAAGAAAGAAGACAATCTACAGATAGGATAGAAGGGAGAACTTGGGATGAAGGGCGACAACATAAGGATGGTATATCTACATTAAAATGTGATTGTAAAGTGGAAACATGAAAAAAGATTCTAAGATTGAAGGTGAAAACATGCATTCCATTCTGTGATGTCGTAATTACAATTTTGCTACACTTTGATAACACTACTGAGAGACATTTATATCAAGGCAAGCTTCATGTGGATATGGAATGTTAGATTTTCTTTAAGTGTTCATAGTATGTATTTCATGATAATAAATCTTGAAGGTTTTGTGTGGTAATCATAACCTTGTGATACATCTTGATACATTTCTAAGTGCACATTGGCAATATTCAGATGATGCTGTAATCAGATGAAGTTAGATGGTTGAATAATCATTGCATAGTTGTAATAGTTATCGACTGAGGATTAACATTCCCTTCACTGATTTATTTTTCGTAAACGGTGATAATTGCGAGAGTCAATCTAAATTGTCGGGGGCATAACCAAATGTGTCACACTGTCAAAATGTGTATATCAGAAACTTTTCGCTCGCTGTACGAATTTTCACAAAAAACAGATTTATGAGAGTCACAAATGGTAGCTTAGACCCATTAACAAAAAGTTCCAGCTTCATCTTACCATGTTCATGATACATGTTCATCTACATTTTGCAAACATTCTGAATGTTGATTGAGATATGTTATACATGTATGTATTTTTATGAAATTAATGCAACAAATAATCAAATATGCATCTCTGCTAGATTATAATATTAATCCAGTTAATGACATGCCAAACTCACCTCAAACTGTAATTCATTCTATTCTCCTTTATTCTTTTATTTATTATTTTGTTGTCTTCAACCCACTTTGAATGTGTTACGTATGATTCTTATAAACATGGGAAATGCACTCCATATAACTGATAGGACTTATAACAAATTGACATAATCATTCAACCATCACTAGACAGTTCTGTTATGAGATGTTCTTTATTTAACTAAAATTGTAAATTATGATACTTGTATGCTCCCATGCAAACTCACAACAAAATACAGAAATATGATTTCTTTTAATAATAATTCACTATGTCTCTAAATGTACAATTAAAGAAAGTGATTACAAAAACGATGTCAAACATTGTATATTAAAATAATAGATTATTCATTTGTCTCCATCCGTAGTAACACATGCAACTGCAGTGTGCAGTTTGTGGGCTGCTGTGAAAAAAAAAATCACAGGCAGCCCAAGCGGGATTCGAACCCACGACCTCCGGATTACTAGACCAGCGCCATAACCACTAGACCACCGGGATGCCCTAGCACTACCTTTAGACATGAATGATTAAATATAGAAGGGCTTGGGGGCGCTTCGAAGTTAACTGCTCTTATTAAATATGCACATGTCATTTGCAACTCGACTAAAGATGATTACACGCACTGAAATTCTTACTTTAAATAATATTCATAATCTGTTTTTTTTTTCTTTAATAGCTTGGGATGTACACTTCATACACTGTATCGGTCTACATTTCGCCTACAATATGGAATTCTTTACTTCGAGACGTTTGTTTTTTACAAAAGAAAATTAAGAGTCCTTTAAAGGTGCTGTAAAACAGTGGCGTGTGTTTTTTTTTTTTTTTTTTTTTTTTTTTTGGGGGGGGGGGAGGGGAGTCAAATTAGCCTTGGCCCCTCTCCACCGTCCTTTCCCCCCCCCCCCTTTGGCTGCATTTTTTTTTTTAGTCATCACATGAAAATTCGTCTGCATCCACCCCGTAGTTTTGCCGATGACCTTTCTTTTTAATTATCTTAACCACACACAATTTTGGCCGAATTTCCCCACCCCTCTTGTGAATTTGCTAGCACATGTGTTTATAGTACTGGTGGATTAAGGATTCGGAGGGGGGGGGGGTCGGCCAAAATTTCTCTTTTCTCATATGTAACAAGCCTTCGGGGCGAAAGGCTGATATTATGGGCTTTCTACACACATTTTTAGATGCTAATTATTGGTTAATATGAGCACGATCATTTATGTTGTGATTAATTTGTTTCCTTTTCATATATGTATGACTTCTATTAGAGACTTAATTGGCTTGGCACTCCTTACATCGACCTATTTTAGACACCCATTTCCTTCTCTCTCTCTTGCTTTTTCTCTACTGTCCTGTGAATAGTGTAACTACATGTACATGCAGTACCTCTTCTCTTTTGTATGATATACATCAAGTTTCCATCTGAGCATAATGTGTGTTGCAGCACTCTCAAGCTTCATGCATATGCAGCAACATCTTTTTATGTTCATATACATAATTATGCTTGATATATTAATTTGAGAATGTTATTCTTTCTTTTGTATATGTTCCGTCCGCACTCTATAGATGTAAATGTACATTGTAAGATTTGGTGCGCATGTTCGAACTGTGTTTCTGTTTTTGTGAACACACAAGAACTGATGTAATAATGAACTTGAATTACGCATATTCTTTAATATTGATTCCATCTCCATTTGCCATTAGATATTTATTGATTTATGGAGCTCTTCCACAAGTGTTATCCTTCCCATTGTCATTACTCATCTCTGAATAATTCAAATTTGATACTTTATTGAGAACCTATATTTCTTCGATTACATAATGTACCTCTTCAATATATTGCTGCGAAAGGCATAATAAAACATGACCATTGTTATATATTTAAAATGAAGCTTGAAATTCTGATAATTTTGATATTTATGTATTTTTAGGAGTTTATCAGTTTCGAAGAGTGCATGCAGGATGAGTTTTATGTTGTTATATGATCAAGTGCAGCTATCAAAGAATCTGTTGAGCAGGAAAGAGAAAGATGGAAAATGAGGAATTATGAGTGAATTCGCATGCAAGCCAAATGACAATAATGACACCGATAAAAATTGTGACAAAGTAAAAGTCACAAATAATGTGGAATAATAAGAAATAAAGAAATTAATAGATTATTTCAGAGAAAGAAATAACAGAGTGCATGAGTATGAAAGATGAGTAAATGCAAGTAATCATTACTGACTGGCACATCTTTTTCCCTATATTTAGCGGTATCCTTCATCTTAGAACAAACATTCATAATTATTATGAAAGAAGTGAACTGAATTTGAATTAAAAATTATGTGAAAAATAAAGAAAGTAAGTTAAAAAAGTATAAAAAAACACAGTAAAAAGTAAAAAAAAATATGAAACACAGTATACCGAGTACATATTAATTACCAAATGATAAATGTCCACATGCAAAAGTGTTGAATAATATATCCACACAAAAAAGGAGGGGGGAGGGCAAAGAAATCTTTGGAGCGATCAACGACAGCTCTAATAACAATGCTAAATGAAGATGAAAACAAGGACAACACGCTTTTTAGAACAATTAAGAGAAACTGGCTTATATTATCATCTTAATTATCACCTAATGTATTATAATCATCACAATAATCATTACATGACAATTAATTTCAATTAATAAGGTTATTGTTGATAAGCAGGTATAGCCCTAATAGTATTTGTATGTAAACACATACGAAAATGAAATAGCGACGGTTCGTAAATACACGCGTATTGCACGTTACCTATTGTGCAGGCCCTACAGCGCGAGTCTCACGAACCGGCGTAATACAACTTACGTCGGTTCGTGAGACCCGCGCTTAAGTACATAACCTATGGTGCGCGCAAGAAACGATGGATTTACGAACCGACGCAGTGAGTTTGAAGACAGAAATATCGTAATTCTTTTGAATTCACACTAAAATTACACTATGGCTAGGAAGAACAACTTCCACTCTCATCACCCTGTCAAAATTTTCACACACAAGACAGGAAAAGTCATTGAAAACGTTGTCTAAAACTTGTGAGATCTTTAAACGCGATTTTCTCAGAATTGCATTTTCGCTCAAAAACGAAATAGCGTCGGTTCGTGGTAACACCGACGATATGTATGTATAAAAGATGACGAAGTAGGGTGATAATGCATTTCAGTTCAACAGTGCTATTTATTCAGACCAAATTTTCGACGAATACATTCGTCTTCCTCAGGATCGACAATGACAATTTGTGAAGAAAGACGAATGTTTTCGTCGAAAATTTGATATGACTAAATAGCACTGTTGGAATGAAATGCATTACCACCCTAATTCGTCATCTTTTCTGTACTGGTACCAACACGCGGATTACAAGTATTATATATATATATATATATATATATATATATATATATATATATATATAGCAATAATAAAATCACAACAGAGGAATGCAGGGAATGCATTAATAGCCAATCTTGATTTAATCAAGATTGGCTATTAATGCATTCCCTGCATTCCTCTGTTGTGACTTTATTATTGCTATTTCTAGTACTGCCAATACGCGGAACAACTACAATATATATGTTTATATTATATATATATATATATATATATATATATATATATATATAATGTGTAATATTTCGAAAACAAGTTAAACTGCGAAAGTAAACTTAAATCTATATGCAATCTCCACGATTTTCAACTTTGTACATTATACCCAGCTCTGTTACACCTGGTTCTACTTTTGTGTGCGTGTGTGTGTGTGTGTGAGGGGAGACCTTTTTTTATATAATAGATTTCTTAATTTCGGGGTTCTGGGACCTTTTGGACATGGTGTCTATTTGAACACCTTAAAAGTCTGTCATCCTCGGAATGCTACTTGCCTAGTTTGTTGAAAATCTGTCATTACATGTTTGTTTGTTTTTTAAAGAAAACCTGGAAATGGTTTTTGAAAATGTATGCATGACCGACGACCGGACGGTAGAAGATGAAATATGGCTATTTGCAATATTAGCTTGAACCTTTTTTGCTGTCTTGAACCTTTGGCTAAGATGAGTTTAAAATCTAATGGATCAAAGTCACCTGATCGTTTCCAGTACAGCACTTTCATTTTCTAGTTTGTGATAATACAGATACTTAAGGTATGTAATGTGATCTCTGAAAATATAGATCAATGATAAAAGTGAAAAACGAGTATACAAAACTATAGCTTACACTCACAGTGTTTTATGCGTTTACCACAAATTCTGGACTAGGATAGTGTGAAATTGCAGTTGATTAATTTAAAGCAAACAGGATCTCGGCTCCATTTCATACTGAAGTGTGGTAAGTGTCACGTTTGTTGTAAACTGTGTCGATGTCTTTCGAGAATGCTTCTTATTCCTAGTCACCAATTAGAACAACATCATCTCACTCCTCACATATTTTAGAAATACAACATTACAAGTGTCTGATAATGGCCCGCATCTGACACTGGTATAGGTTGTGTGCAATCAAATCTGTTTGCCCTACAACTATACACTGGCAGTTGCTAACATCCTGTCTTGCAGTTGCATCAGACTTTCTTCAGGAGTTCCTTAATAGCTGCAACTGTGTCTGTAGTGATCAGAACATATTTTTTATTAAACATCTTCCTCAAATCGTCCCAATTCCAATGATTGTATGTCATTTCCCTTCCACTGTTTAACTAGAAGAAAAGCTGCTACTGAGGTGGAGGGAGGGACCTTTTGGAAGGGTTAGGAACAGAAAATGATGTTATGTATTTTGTTTTTTATATGACTTAAGACTGTTTTTTTTTTTTTCGCCAGCAAAATTGAATTCAGCCTTCATGCTGCTCGCATTTCTGAAAAAAACAACAACAACTGTGTGTTGATGAAAGTGTTGTTAGTGCGAAGCCTCAATGCAATAGGAAACATTTCTTTTAATAAAGCAGCAGATACAACACGAAAAATAGTAAAAGTAAGACTTATAAGAATTAATATGTGTTGTATGAGCTTGAAGCTAATGAGAAGGATGCTGTTTGTATTGATCGACTGATGAATCCAGAGTACTAGTAATAGAAATGTTAAGGCATTTCCTTTTCTTTTTCTTTTTCTTTGTATCTGGCTGTAAATCACAATGTTTTACATTTTCAGTAAGTCACTGGGTGAAACCGCGCAAAATATGACAAAATCCACTTCCATACAAATTATCACGGTCATATGTTGCTTATTGATAAACATGCCTTTACCAAAAGTTTTGCAACAAAGGGCACAAGTATCGACTAAACATGGGTGTAAATCACCGCAGGTAAGAACAAAAGATGTTTGAAAAAACAATCTGCTGAATGATTTAAGACCAATTTTTGTGTACCGTAAGCACACTTTGAAAGCTATATGAGATATATCCAAACTCCTGAAACGTTTGTAAAGTAGCTTATGGATAATCATTAACTTGATGACATGCCCCCCCCCCCCCCCCCCTTGGCAAAAAAAAAAAGAGAGAGAAGAAATAAAGAATTGCAACATACACACAAGTAATAAGCAGTGAACATGAGGGCAAATTACAAAATATGATACATTAAATATCATGCAATCATGAAACATTTTAACGATTCCTACTACATAATTTTAGACTTCAATATTTGTGTGCCTATTGAGCACACTTTGGAAGAAAAGTTGAGATTACAGTTAAATAAAGATATGTTCTTTGATGCTACTTACAGTTGTTTTCTATTTTGAGGCTTTATCTCAAGAAAATGTGAGTACAATGTAATACAATACTTTTAATAAATGCAAGAATATACACACTAGGTGTAGGATAATCATCAAGGTTGTGAATGGTATTATAACAATTTTCCCTTGAAATCTTGGATGTAGACATTACAGTACAATTAACGTTCTGCAGCTTGTATTCCTATATCTGAAATTATATACATGGTAGTAATTTGAATAGATTTATATATAAATATATGCAAATTTTTTTAGTGAAACATAGGTAACTATTCCTTAGTTTAACGTATTCTACATCAGTGGTTCTCAGCAGTAAAATTAAGACCACAGACACCATCACTAGGTACCTTTTACAGATAGAAATATAAGCCTGTATAGTGGCATTATGGCGGCCATTTTGCATTCAATTGAATGCAAATATATGCAAAAAAAAAAATATAAAGGGAAGTTTGAAAGTTACTGCTTATATCATAATTGTATTCCCTGACCTAAGAAACATAGGTTTAGACAAGAAAATCTATTTTCTGCGGGTTTTATGTCCAGATATATAGCGACTTATTCCTGAGTGTACTACATGTACATTAATGATATACGAAGATACGGGCTTGCACAGGCAATATGGCGGCCATTTTGCATGTAATGATATGCAAATATATGCAAAATCTATGTAAAAGGATGCTTGAAAGTTGCTATACATAACATAATTGTATTCCTTGACCTAAAAAACATAGGATTAGACACCGGATTTTACTTTCTGTGGGTTATATATCCCCAGATATAGGCATAAATAGGTTGTATGGCGGCCATTTTGAATTTATGCAAATTAGACACTGATCCACCACTCGAATTTTAGGGAACTTTTAATATGTTATTTAAATAGCTCTTTCGGGGCAAATGCAAGTGGAATCGTTTCTGTTGCAATTAGTTGTGGGTCATTTCATTTTTTGACTGGACTATTTGTATAGGAGTTAAACATTATACCTGTTAACCCAGAGTACGTAAATACGTAAATGTTACCCAACTTTTAAAACTTACCTTTTTGAAAAAAAATGAAATTACTCTTTTCGATGGATGGTGAATGACGGCGGATGATTTATACAAACTTGAGTGGTAGCTGTGACTACAGTCCGACCTTTCCCATCCGGACATGTCTGGACCGGCGCTCATCCGGATCAGGGATTTGGGCGGATGTAATCTCAATGTTTAATATTACGCAGCTGTCTACCCGGTGGTATAGCTAAATGTATCAATTTTGTGTGAACATGTTACGTCCTCGTCAGCTGGGCTGCCTTCATAATTTTCATTCTTTACTCGATAAATGATTGCCTGTACCGTGCCCTGATTTAATGAAAAGTTTTGTGTCCATATTCTTCCGGTGGCTTTGGGGTAGTGAATATCTGAATGCATATTATTCAGATGAAAATTAGATATGAATGTTTATCTTTTAGTGATCGTGAATTCTGTAATCTCATTGGTCAATCCACCACGTAATATATCCCGTATTACGTGATATGACGTCATGATACTGTATTACACAGCCAGCTGCGCGTGTACCAAAGACGCTTATAAGAAAGTGCGCGCTAATCCTGTACAAAACAAATGGACAGCGCGCGGTCCTCAAGCGTATTGCGCACATAACCTGAGACCTTGATACACACGGCAACCTAGGCTACTGCACTGCAGTATCTTATGGCGTGTACGTGTACGTATTTGTATGCGCGCATCGCATGCAGTAATCAGCTCGCGAGACGTAGGCCTCAACATGGTCATGGCTGACAGCTAGCCGGCGATTTCAACATCATTCACGAGGGGAAATCAGCGAGAAGAAGGTTAGCACTTACACTAAAAGATAAAATCGTTACCCCCTGCTTGTTCTTACGATATACGGGAAATATCTACGATCTGGTGCCATATTCCATTCGGCCTTTGGCCTCATGGAATATGGCACCAGACTGTAGATATTTGCCCGTATTTCGTGAACAAGCAGGGGATAACTAATAATATATCCTATGTTGAAAACGACATTTACTCCACGTGAGTTTGTATAGGAATTTCGTTTTGAGTCCAAATCCTCCTTTCGACGTAATTATTAGATTGAAAAAAAAAAAAATAATGACAGCGAGATCTCGTCCGGATAACAGAGAGATCCGGATCAAGGGAGGCGGGACAGGAGATGTTGTATGGTAGGGGTCCAACCCACCGACCGGGTCCATAACGACCGACCGCGCATTATAATGGCATTGCGCGTACAGAAAGAAAATGTACGCATGGGACTACGCGCAACGGTGTTCGATTCTTCACTGGGCTACGCTACCGAGTAAAATGTGGCGAAAACAACTAAGTATTCCCTCTAAATTACCGAAATTTAGCAAAATCGAATAAGGTTTATCGTGTAACTACATATAACTAGGCCTACCTTTGCTGACTCGTTGTTAGATGTAGAGTATCCTTCCGTAATAAATTTGACGATTTTGACCGCAAAATTGTCACCGCCGCTTGTACGATCGTGCACACACGTTACACATACTCATGACATAAACATTTTATCGCCCGCTACGACCGTACGAGTTGATGCAGAAACGAGAAATGAATGTGAAAAAACAAACCGACTCATCTAATTTATTTCAATTACGATGAAAAGTTTCCTAATGAAAATCAAGTCAAATTCATCAAACAGGCCTTCAAAAGTAATATCGAAGGATTCAAAATATATTCAAATATTATTGGGGAAAAAAATTACGACTAGGAAAAAACAGCAGCTTGTCGAAAAAACGCGTTTAAGTACGCTTTATACGTATTGTCAATAGATGGTGGGGTGGTCGGTCGATATGAGCCCGGCAACTGAGTGCGGAAAAAATGACACCCCACGCGTTCGAAGCCGCCATCTAGAGCGCATACCTCAGATCGCATTTTCAGTGCGCGCTTGTGAATCCGGAGTATTTTCTCCACACGTGAGTAAAATTTCAGGCAAATTGTGAGATTTTTCACGTTTCTATTGATAGAAAAACGTTAGGTGTCCGATATTATGAACACCCAACCATACTGGACATGCTTTATCCTGGCTCATAACCTGTTATAAAGTCATCCTAAAACCAAAGTCATAAAATAAAATCATTTTCTGTGGCAATGTAATCTTGTAGAACACCTTAATGAGACACCCCCCCCCCCCAAAAAAAAAAAAAAAAATTGATTCAAGTAAAAATGTTTGCCAAAATGCAGATTTTGTGGGAAGGTACGTGTTGCGCGACTGACATCCAGGTCAAAACTAAATGTTCACCTCTGCCATAAAGTGTTAAAATGCTATAAAACACATAAAACACACAATTGCATTCTAAGGCTTTTATTATCTTTTCTAATTCGGACATTCCCGCAGTTTAAGAACAGTTTCATGAGGAGATTATAAAGTCACTGGAGTCTTCAAGATTCAGTGTATTCTGCGGTCATCGGTGCATGCAAGAAAAAAAAAAGAGAGTAACGTCTAAAGTGAGCTAGGTTTACATAAAAAAAAAAAAAAACTAATAATTGTCGTCCAATTCTGATTGTTTTTGGTCTTTTTATACCCAGAGATTGAAAATGATATCCGGAATATGTGTGCAACCATTGGACTTTTGACTAAGCAACAAGTCCAGAAACTTGCATCGAAACTTGGTCTCGGCGAAGAAGAACACGGCACCTTCATTGATCACGTTGACGGAGACACCGACATGTACGGGCTCATCAGGCTTTGGCGAAACAAAATTCATCCTGCCTCCTACAATTACCACAACGAACTTGATAAGGCTTTGTCATCTTTAAAACATGGCAAAGATACATCACCAACTGAGGAAGCATCATCTTGCCTGCACTGTAAGTTTGAAAAGTTTAAATCCACCAATGAATCTTTGATATACGGATAGGTTTATTGATATAACAATGCTTGGCTTGTAGCCAGCCTGAAGGCGTCAATATGGGATTAAATTCAATACTTAAGTAAATCCTCATAATGTTTTTTTAAAATTAAAACAAAATATTAAATAAATAGAATTATTAAGCTGGAATAGATTTCTGTAGATCAAGTGATTGCGCAATGGAAATCTAATTTTCTTCGACATTGGAAAGGCACTTGACCTATAGGTGTTCCAGAAGGTGAGGAGAATAATGGTTGCCTCTCTTTCTATAATTCGTGTGTATAAAATGTTGTATTATTCAATCATGAAACATGCTCACAAATCGGTGCACATTTTCCATGTTAAGATGGTGGTGTATGGAATTTCATGAAAATGTGCCACCCCCGGTCAGTGTCTGTGGTCAGTTATACGTTTGCCTGACTTTTTGACTCAAGTTTCGTTTTTACACTTGTGGGAATGCAAGAAGAAACACCGCTATAAAAAGGTATTTTTTTCAATCGAAAGGGTTTAGATCAAATGCGATTAAAATAAGTGTTCCTACACTTATTGGCTCACTTCTGTTTTTAACATTGAAATATTATCATATTGAATCATGTTCGAGGGTTAAGAGCACAAGTAATTACAGACGAAGTGGTCACACTTAGAAGAAGTCACAAAATTTCTTTTTTTTTCTCGACCCTATGAAACGAGGTTTTGTCAATTTCGTTCTGGAATATATTTTAGCGTTGTATGTGACCCGCTTACGCACGTATACCCACACACATACACACCCACATTCACACACACCTCATAAATATTTCAAATTTTCTACTCTTGTACTTTTCTTATAAAAGAGAAATAGTATTGGTGAAGTTACGCACGGTTTTCTCTTTCGTCATATCTCATATGTAATGACAAATTTCCCCACGTTATTGCCATGTGATTTTCTTTTCAGATGATGAGAGCACAAAACACTTGCTGGCTCAATTACCAAACCTGAGTTTTGTAATAATCACTGTTATTGGGATCAACCTCGATCTGACCGGGAATGAAATGGACTCCTGTCGCGCCGGACAAGACTTCAAACTGGAAATACTAAAACTTTGGCGAAGAAAGATCCATAACCCCCTCTATCACTACCGTCTGGAGCTAGCCACGGCGGCAGAGTCAATGGAGCTTCGAAACTGTGCATGCGACTTTCTGTCAGGTATGGTGTGGTGTTTCTTTCATTTATCTGTCATAAATTGAGAAAAGATAAGATGACAGACAAATATTGCGAGAATCTTCACTTCGTCGTGCATTGTATCTTATATTCAACACTAAAAATGTATCGTGAACGATCTGTTCATACATGCATTGTGTTCAGTTGGTGTACCAGCATGCACTTGATCTGCCCTAGCTACTCTATTACCATCTTGTCTACAGCCATTTAGCTACCATTGATAATAATAGATAGTGTACATCTGCCATTTGGTCAGTTGCTCAGTTGGTCTACTGGCCACTGGGGATGAATGTCGTTTCGTCCAATTATTATTTGAGCTTATATATTAAGTTGATAACCAAGTCGTCCACGTTGTAATATTAAACGAATTGTCTTTACCACACATGCCCGGCTCTTACTCTTTACAGTGATCACAGAATAATTTGACTTTGCCCGATTTGTCTATTACATGAACCTATCTTGTCCATATGATATTTCAGCTAGGTGTGTAGGTGGTGGAAAATGCCTTAGATATCAGTTTAAACAAAGTTAAAGGAATCTTCTATGTTTATTACATTTCAAATAAAAACTGAGAAGACATTTACTTTCTATATCAATGGATGGTTTCATTGTCAATCAATAAACTTTGTACTTTCAGCTATCCTTGCAATGGGGTGCGTGTTCACAGCCCTCCTTTCTTTGCATTTCGGTAGATCACCACCCCCCCCCCCCGCCATTACTATCGAGTTTTTGTTCGCATTTCAAAGTATACATTGTCTGTCCATTCGTTCTTACATTGTGTTAAATGTGATCTGTATTGCTGAAAATCGTAACAATATGATTTATCAAGTGCATATTTTGTACTTCTTTAAACCTTTTTTTTTATGAGGGGGGGATTGATTGTAAAATTAGGACAACAATGTGCCTTTTTACGTTATAACAACACTATGTCAGGTTGACATGACCACAACATATTTGTCGATGAATTTTCACTGCACACGATTGTATGGATACTGCTTAAAGGAATTACACTTTATAGACGGATGCAAAACGCACAGTTAACTAGAAGACGATGACGAAGAAAAAATGAGTCAATTATAATGTTGTAAATGTATGTGGTATTTATCTCCAAACAGGAACGGACTTACCGGAAACTCCAAACCCAGTTATAATGGTAGATATTTGTAGTCGCTTGACGTGTGATGAGAGAAATAGAATTTGCGACAAAATGGGGATAAACTCCAAGGATACAACTGGCCCAGACTTCGCCAAGTTAATGAGGGGATTCTTTAAAGAGGAGAGAGAAAGGATCATCGCTCTCATCTCGGATCTAGACGAAGATGATCGGTTTTGGGAACTTACGCATGAACTCATTCTCCTGATAACCTAAAATCTGGAGACGTTGTGTGACCTTTGACGGTCTGTTGTATAACACAATACTTTGGGTTCTTTGTATTTACCTTTCTGCAGCACTGTAGTAATTGATTGTTTTGTTTGTTTGTTTGTTTGTTTGTTTTTGCAACGTGACATTCATGGCAGTATCGGAGTTTCGAAGTATCGGAAGTTCATGTATAGAGTATGGCTAAAAGTGTGAATATAGCCAGAACTTGACTGGTGCTAGTCTTTCTTTCTCATGTAGACCCTGTAGTTTATGATGTTGTCTTTGGCATCTGCGTAATCATAACACTCACGTATCTCATAAACAAACAAAACGAATTTGACTTATTCGTACGGTCCTATAAATTGATATCAGTAGCTACATATTTTGAACAATTAGGTCTCGTGATACATTAAATTGATCCATAAAAACCAATGTACCCACACTTACATTCACAAAAATATACTCAAAGTTTATCGTTTGCTTTACAAAACAAGCAGACAAGCAAACAAACAAACGAACAAACCGAAACGTTTGATACACTGAAGGTTGTTGATTTTAAAATGAAATGCCTACTTAATAACCTTTGGAATGACGACCCTTATTTTATTTTCAGATTGCCGAACCTTCAAAATAACATAACTTTCAAAACAATGTAGTTTGGAGTTACAAAGCTGTTGATAAGGCTCATTATTATTCCGGATCAACGAACCTTCGGAGTAACGAACTGTAATTGAAGCCAATGGCTGAAAAAAGCAGACGACTCTTACGAAGACTTCAGACCTCGACCGTTTTAATGGTTTCTAGGAGACCAAAAATCGCTGTAGACATGAGAGAGGCATTCCCTGTTGAAACGTGTTCTTATTACAGTGCTGCTGTTGACGGGTTTGGAAGTAAAAAGCTTTGATAATCGCTTTGTTTGGAGGCATTGTAAGAGACGCAATTAAATACGTCTGTTAGAAACAAGTGAAGTCATAAGATTGTACGAGTACGTGCCTCTCATGTACAATTGTCCTGTATGTTACAAAACGGAGTAATGACAATATTTTCTTACCTTTGGATAAAACGTTAGACCGATGACAGTGACATACACTATAGTTTTTTTTTCTGCTTTTTCTAATTCGAAATATGTATATACAATCTGATTCCTTCAGAGCTTCCTCCTTTGTCTTTTCCGGCATCCGAAAGCAGTCATTGTTGCTGGTTTGTTTTCATATGCTGTAACTTACTTTGTTTGTGTTTGTGTGTGTGTGTGTGTGTGTGTTTGGAAGGGGATTGGGCAGGAGATATTGTTTAAAAAGTGAACCCGTCCCTTGATAACTTCAAGGGGAACCGATTCTGATAAGAAACGTAACATGGAGGATGCAAATGATACGAGGCTGCATATGGCACGTGTTGTAATTTCCTTCTTTCTTTTCTTTCTTTGTCGTTTCCCCTATTTTTATTTCTTCTTCCTTGATCTCATGTCAGTTGACATAGGTTCGTCTCTTTTGTTTTATATCTGTTTGTAGTTTCGTTAATTAATTATTCGTTCTTTTATGTATTTTCTGAGGGTCTCATATCGTACAAGGTTTTCTTTTAGTGGGACCCTCCATTTCCATTCCCATCCTTCTCTAATATAATTGGTACTATGCATATGCATGATCTTAAAAAATACATGTATTATTAATTTTGTTACTCATTATCACTTGTATTTTATTGGTTTACTTTCCGCAATATTACAAATATGCTCTGTTTAAACATTATATATAATTTCTCTGTTTTTTGATGGAAATGAAAATAAATTTGACCTTTGAATGCAAGTGGCTACACAATTTTACGGAAACGTTCATTATCATGTATATATATACTCTTCAGGCTGAATTAATAATTCTATCAATAATAAGCTAAGCAGTTCTTTGGTTACAATCATTTCATGTCGATGGAGTGATAATAGAGGTTTAAATCATAGAAAAAAACCAATGATATAGATAGATTATGTTCTTTTACAAAAGGGAAAAAGTAAAAGAATATTTACGCTATGTACACTAATAGCTTTTCCAGTGCAGATAGAACGCAAATGGGGTTAAATTGAATTGTTTTCCAGTGCTTCCAGGATTAAACTATTGTTGCTTGCAAAAGCAAATAATTATCATTAAAGCCTGCTGTAGATCACTCTTAAAGAAGTTTGTTAATGTTTGCATCAGAGTAGTACTTTTGAAAAGTGGGGTACGTTCATTAAAATAAAAACACACCTAATGATGCAAGCGAAGGAAATAATCGCAGAACAACCTTTCCGATGAAACAAAGTGTTTTCTCGCATTACATCTTGTTGAAATATCCATTGGTGGATTGTCAACAAAGGCCCTGCTCCGAAAGTTACCCTAGCAAAACTATAGACAACATCAATGTAACCAACCTTTTTGGCGTTCTAAGTATAATATTCATTTCAAATATTATAGAACAAATTCAATAAACACTAATTCAAACAGGTACAAAGTACCGACTGAGGATTGCTGTGACATCTGAAAACCGCATCTACAAAGAAATTAAACAACTGCTGACAATCCTTTCCTGTTATACTCATAAAATGAATAAGGAAATTACAGAATGGGGAAATGGGCATAAGAAAAAAATCTACAGGTAAGTGATAATGACAGATCAACACACAAGAAGGGATCCGCTTGAGTCACATATACCAGTAAAAACTGCGTATAACAGCTAAGTGCAAAATAGTGCTACAAAAGATTTGCCTTTACCCCTTGTTATGTTCGGAATTTCCAGACGCTTCAATGGCTTTGATAACTTGTCTATTGTAATCAGCATACATTAATCAATTTACTTGATATTGTTGTAACTTAACAATCTCACGTAAATGTTTTAAAATGGATCAGTCCAACAGGAATGCCATTTAAACACAAGAGGGATTATTGGAATTAGGTTATTCCTTTATAGTCATTGACAATTTCAGTTTCCAGACGTCTGTGGTAACAGCTAGAGAGAGCACTCCAGTAAGTGAGCCAATCGGGGAACGAGAGGCTATAAAGGTTAGACTGATTCCTGAATTATTGTTGTCATATAACGATATTACATACAATGCAGAAAGTCACAACGAATTCACTGACGTTTGATGGGAGACCGCCTGGTTTCTTGAAGTCATAAGGGCGGGGATGTTTGTAGATACAATTCATTACCATCCTTTTTGAGGTAAAGATTGAATGAGCTATATAGGCCTGTGATCTCGTTTGAAGTATAGTACTCCCACGTAAAAATGAACATATCATTCTTTCTTTGGGAGCAAAGAAATAGAATGCAACAGAGACCACACACACACACACACACACAATACACATATAATGTACATGTTTGTGTGTGTTAGTGTAAACATGAATATGATAGATAATTATATATGTATATATATATATATATATATTTATATATTTATATATTTATACGTATATATATGGATACGTATTTATATATATATATATATTATATTGTATATATATATATATATATATATATATATATATATGCTAATACAGTGTAAAATAATTCGTGTGGAGAGGAGAGGAGAAAAGGTTTTTAGCACGTAAGAGGGCATTATAACTTGCTCATGCTGGTACATGTACGTGTATACGTTAATACATAAAATCCTATATTAACAGCATATAGAGCTGATAAAGTGATGCCATTATGGAAAGCGAGCACGAATGTTGCATCAAGTACGTTTATCTTATCAATTTAGTGACTAGTGATGATTTAATAGATATTGGCAATCACTTTATCATAAAGTGCAAAGTCTAAGTGTAACAATTCAATCGCAAATAAAGTTCACTGAATTCATGTGTATCAATGATAAACATTGATGTTACGAAAATTCAGCAGTAACTAAGCATCATAAAAATTCATTTACTTCATGCATATCATGTGACATATCTGTGTCAACACTGTTGCTTTTGAAGAAGGAAATACGGAGATAAGGATACACATAACATAGTCTATCACGCCCATGTTGTCACAGACACATCCCATTCCGGTAACTGCTAATATCACAGTATTATTCCAGGAAGCTTGATTCACTATGGCTGCGCTGCACTTCATCTTCGTGACTTTGACACTTTCGTTGGTGATGTGTGAATCTTGTAAGTGAACTTCGTTTAAAACGCGTCTGATACTCAAATTGTAACATCTTTCTGGATCTTGACATCATGATACGTACAATTTAATAAATTCATCATTCATTATATCAGGCTCTATTGAGCAAAGGACTGCAGGTAAACAGTACGCGATCCCGTTACGGACTTGAGATTGGATCTAAAACTCCACTTTCCAGACTTTTACATAATATAGTCAGGTCGCTTAATGTCAAAATTTGGGCTTACCGTTACAGAGCGGATAAAAGCACCAAATTTGGAGAGGTGATCCCTTAGGACCTAGTCATTGATATTAGAGTAGGAGCCCTCTGGAATTTTTCGATTTTTCGGGTGAAAAAGCTGAATTTTGATATTTCTTTATAATGTAATATAATATACTGTCTTGCGTAAGAAATAGGTCGCTTAGCGAAATTACCATTACACGGCAGATACAAGCATCAACTTTTTTTTTTTTTTTCACACGGATTCCTTGAGGACTAGTAAACAATATTAGAGTAGGAGCCCTCGGGGATTTTGGTAGAAAAACACTGAAAAGATCAAATTTCAAAATGGCCGACACTTAATTTACAACTAAACCTTCACTTTTCATGTGATATGGGAGATACGATGACAATATATTACATTTGTTTTTGTATTTTTGGTTTGCTTTAGAACCTATCTTGGCTTTAACATTGCGTTAGGAGAATTATATTCTTGTATAATGTAAAGTCTCTGAACTGCTGGGGGAGGGGTAGGGCAAAATTGGCGGGACACCCCCCCCCCCCCCCTTTATATAAACAAAATGGTTGTTCGTTTGTTCTTTTGCGTGCTTTTTTTTCTCGTTTTGCTCTATACGCGGGGGATAAAAACATAACATTTGGCGCACGGATTCCTTGAGGACTAGGAAACAATATTAGACTAAACACACACACACACACACACACACACACACACACACACACAAGATCAAATTTCAAAATGGCCGACACTTATGGCAAACCCTTCACTTTTCATGTGACATTACTTATAGATAGGTGATACGATGACAATATTAGTACATATCTTTATTTTTGGTTTGGCTTAAAACGTGAATTTGGACATTGCGGTAGGAGCATTGTTTAAAGTCTTGCGTAATGTAAAGTCTCTGAACGGCCAGGGGAAGGGTAGGGCAAAGGGGGCGGCCCTCGACTTAAAAATTGGTGGTTCGCTTGTTCTGTTGCGTACTTTTTTATCGTCTTGCTTTATACACGGCGGATAAAAGCATCAATTTGGCGCAGGGATTCCTCATAGTAAGAGTCCTGCAATTTTTAAGGAACACACACACACACACACACACTCGAAATCAAATTCCAAAATAAATCAATTCACAACAGATCTGCACTTATATGTTATCACATTCCCTTAGTCAGGTTGCTTAATGTCAACATTTGGGCTTACCGTTAGTTAGAGCGGATAAAAGCACCAAATTTGGAAAGGTGATCCCCTATAGGACCTACTCATTGATATTAGAATAGGAGCCCTCTGGAATTTTCGTATTTTTAGCGTGAAAATGCTGAATTTTAATATTTCTTATAATATGATATATATATACTGTATTGCGTAAGCAAGGGAATGTGATAACATATAAGTTCAGATCTGATGTGAATTGATTTATTTGTCATGGACCTGAAAACATAAAACCAGACATGAGACCACGATTAACATCAAACTATCTGAAACATGGAGTTTGTAGAACTAATTACTGATCAAATATTATATAAATATATTATATACTAATCAAATATAATGTATACAGTTTAAACAGACAGAAGATAGTTTCTAAAATAAACAGTTTTCCTACTCAGTGGCGGATGTGGGTGCATGGAGGCGCACCGGGCAAACCCCTTCTATTCTTTTTTAATAAAAAGAAAAAATGGAGGGGGAGGCATGCGCCCCTTTAATTTTGTAAAGGCGCCCCCCCCCCCCCCCGTCACGGAATTCATGGATCCACCCCTGCTATTCCCATGCTCTGAGACTCATTTTACACTGAACTAATTGTTCAGTGCAGTAAGACTTAATTGTGGATACAGTGCACTCCCGTTATGACGAACGCGGTAAGAATTTTCGTAACAACTAATTAAAAATCAGGTCCCAAAACTCTCATCTTTTGCCCTTATACCTCTCCCCCAGTATACACAAGAATATAAAGCTCTTAACGCAATGTTCAAGCCAAGGTTCTAAAGCAAACCAAAAATACAAAAACAAATGTAATATACTGCTATTGTATCAACCATATGACATGAAAAGTGAAGGTTTTGCCAATTAAGTGTCGGCCATTTTGAAATTTAATCTTTTTAGTTTATTTCTACAAAAATCCCGGAGGGCTTCTACTCTAATATATTGTTTAATAGTCCTCAAGATATCCGTGTGAAAAAAAAAAATACTTTTATCCGCCGTGTAATGGTAATCTCACTAGCGATCTGACTATTACTTACGCAATACAGTATATCATATCATAAAGAAATATCAAAATTCAGCTTTTTCACCCTAAAAATCGAAAAATTCAAGAGAGCTCCTACTCTTATATTGTTTAATAGTCCTAAGGAATCCGTGTGAAATAAAACTGTGCTTTTATCGGCCGTGTAATGGTAATCTCACTAAGCGACCCGACTATTACTTACGCAATACAGTATATATATCATATTATAAAGAAATATCAAATTTAAGCATTTTCACCCTAAAAATCAAAAAAATCCAAAAGGCTCTTACTCTAATATTGTTTAATAGTCCTAAAGGAATCCGTGTGAAAAAAATTATGCTTTTATCCGTCGTGTAATGGTAATTTCATTAAGCGACCTGACAATTACTTACGCAATACAGTATATGTGACACTGAACCTCTAAACAAACAAAAAGTCGCCAGACACAAATTTTTAGTTAAGACCATATTCTGAAAGAGCATACTTTAAGCTTTAAAATGATGTATAACTCAAATCAAATGGACCATCCTAACCTATCTAAATATTGAAAAGAAAGCACAAACTCAGGAAAAGCGTGAACTGAGAAAAGAGGCTCTGAAGTACAGTGTCTATTCAAGCGCTTAATCTTTACCAAACCGTGCTGGCTGTGCGATGAATGGGACAAAAAAACAGGAAGTAAACCACCGGAGTAACAACAATGAAGGGATTATCAGATTAAACTGAAATTAAGCATGCCTCATTAACACATTCTGTCCATAATCAATGCCAACTTTCAAAGTAGTAGCACTATCCTTTCAAAAGTTATTAGAGTTGAAAGTGAAGAGTGTGGACAAGGTTTCTCAGAAATGAAAAAGGGATTCTAAAGACACACCTAATCACACTATTCTACCAAAAATGTTAGAAATAAACTGCTAAACAAACACACTTTCCTGCCCGTTTTGTGATACCAAATTTTAGTATAATGTAAAAGAAAACCCGCTCTTTCAGAAAATATGAAAAAGTCAAGTTCGTCTAGGTTGACCCATTTCACTTATTTTCAGTCCTCACGCAAAATCAGTGTGTGCGACTTTATGTACATTTTGAGGTGCACGGTCACATATATATCATATTATAAAGAAATATCAAAATGTAGCATTTTCACACTAAATCGAAAAATTCCAGAGGGCTCCTACTCTAATATTGTTTAATAGTCCTAAAGGAATCTGTATGCCAAATTCGATGCTTTTATCCGCCGTGTAACGGTAATTTCACTAAGCGACATGACTAATATGGACACCTGTAATTTGGTTTAGCTGGGTAGGCACCTACATAAGCTTAGTTTCAGAATGTATAGTGATTCGGATGAGGAATGAGAATGTTTTTCAATTTCATAGCAAAACACAATGAACAAGATTATGACATGGCATCATCACTATAAGATTGTATGAGTAGGGGTCAGGGAAACACAGCAGATGAAGAAAGTATACATAAATTCTACACAGGTGAACTTGTTAAAGCATTGGTATTGTAATGGAATTACATCTGAACATATCTGAAATATGTGAGGCTCCCATGTCATCATCCGTGTTCAGTGTATTTTTTTTTTCAGAGACTCTTTGCTGGCTTTGTGATGCACGATCAAACACAGGCATGCATATGCATTGTATATATGTATATATATATATATATATATATATATATACATATATATATATATATATATACATATATGATCGTGCATCACAAAACGAACAAAAAGTCGCACCCCTTGATTTTACGTAAGAACTCAAATAGGTGAAACAGGTCAAACAAGTTAATCTTGAGATTTCCATTTTTTTTTTCTTCTACATTATTCCTTTTAAGTTTGGGATCACAAAATGAATGGGAAAGTGTGCTTTCAATATTTTTTTCTGCAACCCTTTTTTTTTCTGTAAAGTATAGTGAGATCTGCACCGTTTTATAAAACTTGTTAGCAGTAACAGGTTGTTATAGTTGTTATAAGCTGCTTAAACCCTTGCATCTGGCTGGCTAAGAGCAAAAGTTGCAGTTGTCAGTGATAACAAGTTTTATGACACGGGACCCAGGTATGTCTTTACTATAGAGACCCTCTTTTCATTTCTTGAAAATCCTTTGCACCCTCTTCACTTTCAACCCTAATAACTTTTGAAAAAAAAAATAATGCTACTGCTTTGAAATTTGGCGCTAATCATTGACACAATGTGTTGATACAGCGCACTGAATTTCAGCTTAATTTGATAATTCCTTCATTGTTGCTGCTACGGTGGTTTACATCCTGTTTTTTTCCCATTCATCGCACAGCTACGGCGGTTTGCAAAAGAATACGAGCTTCAATAAACTGTGTACTTCAGAACTTTTTTTTTTTTTTTTTTTTTTTAGTTCACACGTTTCCAGGGTGCACACTTTTTTTCCCCAAAAATTTAGATAGGTTACGAGAATCCATTTGAATTCAGTAATACATCATTTTAAAGTAGAGTCTGTTCTTTCAAAATCTACCCTTATCTACAAATCTATGTCTGGCAAGTTTTCGTTGGTGTTGTGATGCAGGGTCACATGTATGCGTGGTGGTTTAGATAGTATACTAATCCATTTGTATGAAGCTTGAAAAAGGTATGCAGCAAGTATTTTTAATTACATTTCATTTTATTTTAATTCCAACAATACAAAACATTTGAATATACATAATAACATAATATCAATACAATGTAATAGCGAAGAATACTGTGAAATTGACAATACCACGCATCACTTTCTGATGATATTGAATTCAAAATAAAAGCCAAGTTTATGTTTTGTAGTCTCCAGATGAACAATACAAATACTGAACAAAAGCAAACACTCATAGGAAGCAACTTCCTTTGACAAAAAAAGTACACACACATACATACCCATACAAAGCAAAAAAAAACAAAACAACAACAACAACAACAAACAAACACCAAAAACCTGACAGACAAACATGATTTAGCTCATCGGTAAAGTAAAAGAAAAAGAAAACAAACAGGAAAAAATGCGTTTCATGACAGATATGTAACTGTATATAAAACACTGAAGTCCTAAATTCATAGCACGGAACTGAAAGACTGTATGATATACAGCATAGATAGTAGAGCAGATAAGCCGAAGAATTGTGCAAAATTTGACTAAAGCATGAAACTTTCACCATTGTTAGTACATGCTATAAGATTAATTTTAAGATCGGGAGGTAAGTCTGAATTGACCTCTGATGACCTCTAGAGGTCAATGACCTCAAAATCTAAGAAAATTGATATTTTGCGTCATTGGTTAATGATAAACACAGTAATGATGTACTAAAACTTAATATTTGTCACAGTGAAATTGTCTTTATGTTCCATAGAGCCCTGACAGGTTTCTATCTTTGACCTCTGATGACCTTCAGAGGTCAATGACCTCAAAATGTCAGTAAATTGATATTTTAATGCGTCACTCATAACTGAAACACGATAATTATGTACTAAAAACTAATTTTTGTAAGAGGAATTGCCTCAA
The DNA here is from genome assembly GCA_033980235.1 of Diadema setosum. Taxonomy (NCBI): domain Eukaryota; kingdom Metazoa; phylum Echinodermata; class Echinoidea; order Diadematoida; family Diadematidae; genus Diadema; species Diadema setosum. Next base: position 11,560,275 of record CM067070.1, on the reverse strand, counting down.
TGTTCCACTGATCCTTTCGAGTCAGATTTCTACCTTTGACCTCTGATGACCTCAGATGACCTATGATGAGGCCAATGACCTCAAAATGTCAGAACATTGATATTTGGTGCAATTGGTTGATGACAAACATGATTTAGATGTTATATTCATTTGTATTACAATTGAATTGTTTTCCTATTCCACAGAGCAAGAGAAATTACTCACGTGTCTCTACCTTTGACCTCTGAGGAAGGTGACAGGTCAATGACCTCAAAATATCAGAATATTGATATTCTATGTATAGTCAATGGTCAACTTTGTAATACCCGATGTGCAACTGAGGTCACATGTGTAGGCTTACCTGTATTGATGTTTGGCTTCAGTGGTGTAATCGTAAATGCTTAATCATGTACAAATCACGCATTGATGTTTTGATCAAAGTATGTATGCATATTCCACAGAGCATTGGTTTATAGTAACAGGTCTCTGAAATGTGAGAGGTCAATTACTTCAGAAATAAAGCTTAAGTTTCTTGAGTGATGGCAGTGACCTCAAATACAACTGTTATGTTTGGGTTAGTTATGTAGACTAGCAAATATGGCCATTATCTCGACACTCGAGGAAAACAAGGCCCACGAGACTGATATACAGAGTGTTTTAATCTATTCAGTGTAAGTCTCATAGATCTTTTCCCCATTTTGTCGGACTCATTATGGGACTGGTTTGCCTAAGTGTCAAGCTCATGGGCAATATTTGCATAGTTTCCAGCTGGTGGGCCTGTATTGGCCAGTGTAAAGCTGGTGGGTTGTTACAGTGTGACTGCGATGAATGACTCATGGTCCTGGAGTATACAGTCCACAGCTGCGACATCATGGACCATCTTGAAAACTTCGACATACTGTGAGGCCCAACATGCATTCCACATGAAGCAATCCTGTGTATTGCAACTAGCTATTGCCATCCGAGACCTACCCAGGGAATAGATAAGCATTTGTGGCAAACCATGGAGAAAGCGGATTGTGCAAAATATTTTGGAGTTCCAATAGGAGGCTCAGCTGGAATCAAATCGCCACAGCAGCTTAAAAAGGTTATACTTTAACCAAAGACTCTCTCCAGACGAAGATACGAGTATTATAAGGTTCAGGTGTTTTGCTACTCCATGCCGCTCAGGACTGTCCTGGAATATGCATGCATCATCTGGGATCCATTCACCCAGGTGAAACATCATGAAGTTTGGAATGATCCAGAGAAGATATGCACTCTTTAGCTGCAATGACCATCATATGCAAAACAAGCAGTGTTACAGCCACACTTTAAAAACAAAACAAAGCAAAACAAAACAAAACTACAATGGCAATCCCAGTAAGAAAATACAGCTCAGGCAAATTCAGCGATGATGTTCTGCATCAAGAACCCCACAATATCCATTCCGCAGGAAGTTGTGGCTCTATTGCTGCATTCTTCAAAAAGGGCAAATGACCAAAAATGTCAGGCATCATTTGCAAGAACACAAAGTAGGCCTACTCCCAAAAAAGGTGGCGGCTACTCTCAGCCACTGTCTCTTGTATCTCTTTGAAACACTTCAGGAGAGAGATACTCAATATTCAGCTCTGTTATTAAAAATACATATGTCTCTCTTTTTGTTTTTGCATTTGTTTGTTGTTTTTTGCTTCATATAGCTCTTTGGATACCTTCTTTAACCAATTAAGAAAAGGCTCCATGGCAGAATATTACAAGATTACACAGTATAATGAAGAAGAAGAAGAAGAAGAAGAAGAAGAAGAAGGAGGAGAATAGGAAACGAGATCTGCTGTCAATGATGCAGAGCCAATACCAATCAGTTCCATGGCAGATCTTAGTCGGCACTGCAAAGGTTTGGATGTCTCTCTCTGTTGACAAAGGATATTCTAAAGCTCCAAGTAAGTCCCTGGGGTGGTTTACATTGTCTGGGCATAGAGGGTTGGGTTGGGTATATGAGGATATGATGCTTTGTTATAACAATTAGGTATGAGATATCTATTTTTTATGTTTGTTTTGACCATCCCGCATGGATCTCCAACAAAAAGGAATGATAATGTGTTAGACCCAGCCGCCACCGTGTTTTTTCAATAGATTTTGATATTACAATGTAGTTGAGAAAAAAGTAACCGCTCATTGTCCTAGATGGAAGTCAAAATTGAACTGTGTGTGGAATACTCTGCATACAATTTTGGACACACACACGCACACAAAATGCATTTTAAAAAAAATATAATTATTATTTCATAAGCAGCTGGCCATTACAAACCAAAAGAAACCAGACATCAATATTCTTACATTTTGATGCATATCTTTCAATATCCTCCAGAGGTCAGAGGATCATCGCTAATGTTCATGTAAAATGAGTACACGCCTTTTGAATTGCTCACTTTTATTGCTATAGAAATACACAATATGTGCATCATGTCAATCATTAAATATTGTATCAGTTTCATTTTCAGTCTTGGATTATTTTTTCTATGTACAAATAAAATCGTGGCAAAGTAAACAACTTTCACATCAAAATATAAACGAGAATACTAAAAAAGAAATAGATGTAATAACGTGCAAGGCAAATACCAGGCCTACATCATCTTAAGGTACACAGGTGAAGGAAATCACCTTATTGATAAACAATTTACTTGACTGGGATAGCGACCACTGAACAATATTGTTTCTTAAAACTCTCTCTTCTTTTCAACAAGTGGAATAAAACACATGCACATACCGGGGCATTAGTTTGGAGGAGGGGTGGGGTGGTGGCAGGGATAGTTGACCCCCACCCCATTAAATTCTGAGATGTGGACTATGTTTTGTTGTTAGTTTTTGTTATTGTTTTTTGTTTTTGTTTTTTTTTTTGCTTTTTAGACAGAAAACTGCCCAAGTTTTTCACTTTAAGTGTGCATTGGATTGTTAAAATTTAATTCTGAAATGCAAAATCTCCTTTCTGTGAGAGGGGATATCTCCTTTCGATAGACTCCTTCCCCCTGCTTGGTTCCTTCCACAGATATAACATACTTTGGGGAATGATAATTTCCCATATTCTATGAAAAATGTTTTTAAGAGATATTTTTATTTGAATTCCAAAGATGAAAAGGCTTTCCTATATATGCACGATTGATCATTTTGGAGGGCAAGAGGCATTTGCCCCGCCTCCCGAGAAAATATGGGAGGGGGAACGGTGGGGACATAAAACTTTGCCTCCAAGTATTTCCTGAGATTGAGATTTTTTTCTTCACTTTTGTTGACAGAAAATGAATTGTCACTGAACATTTTAGCTATAGTATGCACCAGATTAAAAGGCAGAATCTCCTTTGCATACCCCCTCCCCCACACTATCTTTCGTTATGTCCCCTTCCATATACGCTCAGTGCTTTTGTCCCATTTTTGTTTTATATCATCACAAAGTATGTACTAGATCTTTAATTTCAGTTCCGACATATTAAAGAAAATCCCTCTTGTTGGAGGGGGTAGTGTATCTTTCAATTAACAATCCCTCCTCGGTTTCTACCCTTAGATTTGGTACACTCCTTTTACTGATAATTTCCCAAATATTCCATCATAAATGTGTGTACTAGATTTTTTTTTTTTTTACATTTCTATTCTTACTGCAAAGGCTCCCTCGCATGGGAAGGATTGGGGGACAGCCCCTTTCATACCCTCCTCTCGCTGTATCAACCTCTCCGCCATGCATTGATTATGGCTACACATTTGGGTATGGACTTTTTTTTTTCCAAAATGGTAGTTCAACCAAGAGTGGCACGAGATCATTAAATTGCAAACAAAAGAATGCAAAAGCTCCATTATGTGGGAGGGGGATACCTCCATCCACATCCTTCTGTCGATTGGTCTTCCTCCATAGATGGCTGACTTACTACACCTTTTTGATACAAATTTCGAGGTATTCCTTCAAAAGTGCCTGTGTGCCAGGTCGTTGAATCTCATTTCTCAAAATACAAGAGCTCTGTCGAATGGGAGTGGAATACCCTACCCTCGCCAACGCTGCGCTTCCTGGGTTCCCATCCATATAGACTTGGTACACCTTGGTGATCCATAATTTTCCAAATATTCCCCAAAACGTATGCATCAGATTCTTTAAAAAAACAAACAAACTTCGTCTTTGGGAGGAGGGTATATAGGTGAGATGCGCCCACACCCCATCAACTTCCGTATAAGTGATGACGCTCACATTAAACAAGAGCTACACTGAATCACTGATTTCAGGTCTAAACCTGCAAAAATCCAATCCCCCACCCACATCCTCCCCCTCCGCTTCATTCCTTTGCACCATGAACTTATGCTTTTACATATTTTCCAAGTCCCCCCCCCCCCACGTGAAAACAGATCGACATCCCTTGCTCTGTGCACATACCCGACTTAGATAATTACCTGAAAAGTTCTGCGGAATGAGTAGCCACTTTTTTGGTAACAGACATGCATGGTTTGTAAGCCCTACATTATAAACAATTATTAACTATTAACTATCGCAATATCAATATTAACATCCTCACATTTCATTCGAGGTATTTGACCTTGTGTGATTTTCATAGGTGAACGGTAATGGCTCGTTAATAAACAGGGCCTACGAGTGCTCTCTAAAACATCATCATGTTTACCATTGATGATGCCAAACTATTCTGATACTTTGAGGTCATTGACCTCTCGAGATCATCAGAGGTCAAAGGCAGAAACTCGTCTGTGTGCCTTGGAATATGAAGACGATGTCATTGTACACAGATATGCTTGTTTTGTACATCCTTACCATGTTTGACCTTTCACCAATGATGTCATACTTCAATATTCTGATATTCTGAGGTCATTGACCTCTCAAGGTCATCAGAGGTCAAAGGTAGAAACCTGTCTGCTCTTTAGAATATGAAGACAATTTCATTGTAAGACAGATATGCTTGTTTTGTACATCTTAACAATGCACGGTTACCATTAACCAATGACATCACAGATCAATATAATATTTTGAGGTCATTGACCTCCAAAGGTCACCAGAGGTCAAAGGTTAAAACCTGTCAATGCTCTGTGGAATCAGAAAATGGTTTCCCTGAAGTATAGATGCATGTTTAGTGAATCATAACCACATATATTATTCACAAATGTCTTAAAACATCGATATTTTGATATTTAAAGTTCATTGACCTCTGGAGGTCATCAGAGGTCAAAGGTAAAAATCTGTCAGTGCTCTGTTGAATCTGGAAATGATTTCTCTGTGGTATAAATGCATGTTTAGTGCAACATAACCACATATATCATTTGCAAATGTCTAAAAACATCGATTTTCTGATATCTAAAGTACATTGACCTCTGGAGGTCATCAGAGGTCAAATCAGACTTACCTCCCGATCTTAAAATAAATCTTATGGTATGTACTAACACTGGTGAAAGTTTCATGCTTTAGTCAAATTTTGCACAATTCACGTGATTTTGAGGGCTTATCTGCTCTACTAAGAGAACAAACAAGATTTCGTTTCAAAGGGATCACAGTGATAAAAGTCTGTAAACAATAGGAATCCTTTCGTTAGGACGCATAAGGTCTAACAATTAAATCAGGTCATGTGTCGATCTTGCTGATTCTGACTCTACCAGGTGAAACACGTAGTCGTTCATATCAAGAATAAACATGAATGTTAAACAGTTAAGAGCGACAAAGTATCAAAGATCATAAGCTACGTGCGTATCGATATCGATTGGCAATTTCACATCTTTTAATGGTATTCTTCATTTGAATTTCACACTATATCTTTATATGTCAATGCATATATATATATATATATATATATATATATATATATATGTTAATAATTATGTCCATATAAATACATAGGGAGAGAGAGAGAAACAGACAGACAGACAGACGTTTTTGGAGGCATAATCAATACTAAACCATTTTTATAGGAACATGTGTTTTGATTTATAGAGTTTCTACATGTCTGCTTCGACACGGCTGGTCTGTTAGTTTTATTTACGAGTCAACCCTATCATTATCATGGGAAAAATTGTCGAAGGTATTGTTTACCATTGGGAGTAGTGATTAAAAAAAAATGTTCGAGTTTTAGAATTTCATGCATGTAGATCAGTGCTATCACGACACACCCTACATAGATTATAGAAATTCGGCAATTTTTTTTTTTTTTGGTTATTTGAATTACTCATTTATTCGTTTTGACTGTCGGATTCAGTTTATACCGTGATCAAGTAGTTCGTTCAATTGACATTGTATGGCATTTATCTGTGAAAATGAAATTCTTAAATAAATGAAAATAAATGAAATTATAACAGGTGTAACTATTTTTCTTACTAAATCATTACTGTTTACTTTTTAGTCTAGAAACAATCTTTATTGTAAGGGTTTATATTTCGCATATTTTACAATACTTAACAATGGTAATAACGATCAAAATTTGAAAATTTAAAATTGCATTAGTAGTTTCTATGCGTAACTCACATTTTAGAGTGTTTTGTTAAAGCACAAAGCTGTTTTTTCATTTATATAACACAATGCAAATGATACATGATGTCTTTAAACGGAAACTGTCACTATAAACTATTATCCTTATTCTGTAATAACGCAGTTGACTCTTGGGGAAGGGAATCAGGTAAGAATTCTGATAGCATGCAACTGTTGCAAAGTTGCTGTTGAATTCATAGAGCTTGACGGCAGGTCAGACTGCAATCTGCAGCGTGTTAACAAGTATGTTTGATCGGACAAAGATATACCACGAAATGTTACATAAAACATTGCGAGTTTATGAAGTGTCTACAAAGTACATATTCAACAAAAAATCTGTTAATGCAAAGACGAGCAGCTTGTTATTTCGGGGGAGAAGTATTCACAGCACCACTATATAATGTTTGAGGCAACATGGGCATGACTGACTTGCATTTTATCCTTATCACCCTCTCTACTTCGTTGGTAACTTCTGAATCCAAGCCATAAGTATGCTTGACATCATTTTTTTTTGTAATACACAATATTCAGGATACTATGTCTTCCTTGGGTTTGTACGTGACGACGGCAGCAGCTACATGTCATGAAATGCCACGTTTTTACATCATCATTGTATTAAAAGGAAAAGGTTAAGCATCATGCACAAAGCCGGTTAAAATCAACAACAGGAGGTGTTTGCTCGTCAGGCTAAAAGGGCCGGAAATGATACATTATGCTACCGAAAGGTAAATAGATAAGTACGCTCGAAGTATGAGAAAGTCCGATCATATTGACAAACTGCTGCTGGAAAAAAAAAAAAAAGTCAAACCACATTGACATAAGCATCGACTCGGGACATATTTGCTCCAGTTTTTATCTCACTAATTCTTTTGTAAGGTTGATTTTAATTGTTTTATTATAGGCTTTACATTGTACTTCAATTTTTGTTAACAGCTGGCGCTAAAATGGTCACCACAAAGCTAAACGTCACTTTGGTTGTTGGATCATCAGCGTCCATTCCCTGCGGATACGATGGCAAAGTGTCTGTCGTGTACTGGCAGAGGAACAAGTTGGGAAGCTGGGAAACGAACGAGCATTTGGTGACCTTAGATAAACGGTCTCATCCAGCTAAAAGAACATTTGACTTTGACCGTTTCAACATCACGGATGACTACTCGCTGACAATAGAAGACATATCACTTCAGGACGAAGGAAGATACTTTTGTACGGTGGTTGACGACGCCACTGGACTGTTTGTGACTGGGCACACAGATATCAGGGTGAAAAGTGAGATGATATTCTACCTACATGCCGATGGGTTTATCTTTTTTTTTTTTTGCTAAACCAAAAAGAAAAAAAGAAGAAAAAAGAAGAAAATCCTCGCATGATGAAAATGTACATGTTGTACGCTAGTTTTCCCACAATTTTCTCTGCGGCATCTAAAACTAGATTTATATTCTTGGAAATAACTTTTATAATTATTGTTTTTCCTAAAGAAAACCTGCATCAAAAGAGTTGGATTGTAAAATTTAGGCCCTCCAGTCACTATGGCTCCTTCAAACGTGAGGCAATGAGGGTGCAAATAATAGGGACGGGACGGATGAGATAGACATCCAAATAGTAAATGCAAGGGTTCTATACAACATTTAGCATTACATTATACCATCATGATTTGAATAATAGTTATAATTTTCATTTTAATCATTACTAATAATAAGTAATAACAGTACTTTCATGACTGGTGTCAACACTGTTTTTATTCATATCAATATATTTATATAATCATCGTTATTGTTACTCATCATCATCTAAATTCATTCGCTCAGCCACAAATTACTCAAATAAAATCCAAATCAACACACTGGATTCTCAACAATTCTTAATGTAACACTTGCATTGTTCCCGGGATATACACGTGAATTATCAACTCTCCACCTTCGAGAATTAATCCGTAGGTACTTACAGTTTTCATCGGCATTTCTGCATGTTTTTCTCGACAATGCTTTCTGCATCTTAAACCTTTCTACATGTCTTGGCGGCTGTAAGCAAAGTGGTAGCCAAGTTGCAGATTCACTCAAACATCCAGAATGTAATGGTCTCCACACCTTGTGCGAGTCTTACACACATACACACACACACGCATACACACGCACACACACAATAGTTGTATTGTTGTCTAGTCTTGTTTCATGTTTGTTTGCGTCTATGTGTACGTGTATTTATTTGCTAACCTTTTTTTAGTGGGCTTCCAGACTTCTCCCTCTTGTTCTTTTTTTTTCACGGCGCTTCAATTATCTTTCCATTGATGTTCTCTTCTAAGGGGGGGGGGGGGGGGGGGCACATTCTACAAGTTCTTTCCTTAAGGGGGTCCCTCCATTTTTTCACACTTTACGCAAGGTTATACATGTACTTTATTTCGACCAATTCTGTTTATTTTTTCTATAATGATTAGTTACTACAAGGTTCCTCAATTATTGCATTATCTTCCCATTCTACAATGTCCATTTTACCTTATTCTCTGTTATCAAAGAAAGTGATGTATATGTTTTGTCGAAAAATGAAACAAAATACCAAAATATATTATATTATATATATTATATATATATATATATATATATATATATATATATATATATATATATATATATTAATAATGATAATAATAATAATAAAAGCGAGCACATAAGAGATCGCTGTGGAACTCGGCGAGGAATCGATATCAAATGAGAGGTATAACTCTTGCTTTCTTAACAAGACTCCTGAGCAAGGCGTAGGACACCGAAAGTTTGCTTTATTGGCCAAAATGCATTACAAGTTTGTTTCTTTAGTTATGTATATATAAAGGGCCATTCATACTTTGTAGCGTATGACACTTGATCGTTTATCGTGGTTATTACTCGAAACACTGAATACTCGCTGTTAAGTGTGCCCATTATAACCCCTGCAAAGATGGTAAATTATACATAGGCTATTTGCGTGCTCAGTGTCAACGCAAATATTCTGGGCACCACATTATGTACCTTACTCAATGGCCCGTAGGTTTATGGTCGCATACGGTTAGATTGACATCGTACAGGGATCGATTTTCATATATCATGACTTGCGATTTGTTTTATTCCCTTCAGATTCGACAAGCTTAAGTGAAACCTCGGCCACACTTCAGGTAGGAGAAAGCGCTAGTATCCCGTGTGGACTCAAAAATGCGGTGGAAGAAAGACGGACTTTTGATAGACTACGACGACACTCGCTACGGCACAGCCACAGAAGACCACTCTCTGTTTATTCGTCACGTGACTATTTGGGATGATGGGCAGTACGCATGCCAACACTATAAACCAGACGAGAACACGCTGTACCAACATGTAACAAACGTGAAATGATAGGTAAAGTTGCCTGAGCGTTAACTACGTGTGTGTTATCTAGTCCTATGTGTACTGCCTATGCTCCCTCTATACTTGTGTATGATGTTTAAGTACATAAACAAGACAACTGATATTAAACTATTCATGTGCTTGATAAATTATGTAAGCTCAATACAGGGCTAGCAATTCAGCACCTATTATCTTTTTTAATTTCATAAGCGATCACTTGTTTGTATTCACAAATCAACTACAATTACATTCAATTTCTGAGTCAACATTCTACCTACACCCAAGAAGTGCTAGCAATAAATAGAGCTAGCGAAAGCTTCCGAAAGGTTGATATAGACAAGCTTAACCTTTCATCACTCAGAATGCGTCTGCGTCTTCTCTGTGTAAAGTCATTGGAAATGGACAAAAAGGGGTATTCCCTCTTATACATTATAAGGGAGCTTTGCATTTTAAAACGGGAATTCAAGGATCTGGTCCATTGTTTGGGGGTTGATATCAAAGAAAATGTTCTAACAAAATGTAAGAAGAAAAAATATATCTAAACACAATGTCAGTGGCTAAGTTAATTTTGGTATCTGCCAAATGTTTTCTGTACTTCTTTTCACTGTGTACCTTAGTCTGTGGAGATGAACCAAGGTGGGGGTGGGGGGGGGGGGGGGCAAGAAGGGGGTATGCTTGTCCCCCAAAAGGGAGCTCTAGCATTTTTTTAAAACTGAAATTCAACGATCTGAATAATAAAAGGAGAATTTCCATGGCTATAAGATGCCATTACCTACCCGCGTGTTTGTCTTTCCGTGTGTAAAGCAAATGGATCGGGAATTGCCCTAGGAGGTAGTTGCCCTTGGGGGGATTGCCCTGAAAAGCAATAATCAAGTTTGGGGTTCCAGTTTGAGCATGAGCAGAAAAAAAAAGGTCATTTTCACCGAGAGACAGGTTGGTTAATAATTTCACTGAGATAAGCATATGAAGGGTTTGTTTGCAAAAACCGATAAGTTCATTTTTGAAGATTTTAAAGTACGATCTCTGTCATAAAGTACAAAATAATACATTTTAAATGATATATTGGTCACTACATATAAAGGTATATTTTTGAAGTTATGGTCAAAAGAAGCAAAAATTTTCTTATTATTCTCTTTATTTTTCTTGACCTTTAATCGCAAATATCTCCATTTGACAAATATGGACTTATCGGTTTTTGCTAACAAACTCTTCATATGTATTAATGCTATGACTATTCATGGAATCCCTATAAATGGTGCCTGCCAGTACATCCACCTGACATCATGCCTGGTATTTGGCAATGTTAACAGAAAAAGTTTGTTAATGTATTCAAAACAGCACAATGAAATAGATGCTTCCCAAAGTGTTGACTGACGAACCATTCTGGTCACTTCATCTGCACCGGTTCATTCTTTGTTAGAATGCGAGTTCCATAAAATGCTATTTTGGGCAAGCTGATGTATTATGTCGCTTTGAATTGAGTGAAGTGCCTATCCAACTGAGAAAAATGAAAGGTCATCTGCACCCATGTGCACACGAGCTATCTCCGAACTGGCTTATTGCCTTATGGGGGAATAGCCTTGGGGGTTATTATCTGGACGTAAGTTATCCGGAGGGTTGTTGGGGCTAACCGTTCGTATACCGCTTAAACGTTTGTTTATTAGTTTGTTTGTTTTTTACCTTTTCATGTAGAACGTCATCAGCCCCTTTGTAAACATTATTATATTGATTTATTAGTGCATTTTTTCCCAAACTGACGCCATCATGCCCCATTTTTCCTTAGTTAAAAAACGAGAAGTTTTGAGTTGATAACATACCTATTTTTTTAAGCCTTGCTTGTGAAACAGCGCTCTCACCATTTTCTATAGGTTTCTAACTTTACCAATTTCTCAAATTTAAAAGTGAAGATATAATATTCTAATTTCTTACTTACGAATTAATGTTCATTGATTCAACCCCCAAGCTGTCAACATTGATTTCCCGGTGGTTTGTTACAAAATAATTGGATTTTTGGCAACAACTCAGAAAACTTTATTGTACATCATGGTGTGACACATCATGAAGTTACCATGATAAAGTAGCAGATTGTTCTTAACAGAAGTAAAGAGAGAGAGAGAGAAATAAATAGGAAATCCCACTTCTTGAAATACTTTCCAGCTATAGCCAAACCCATCAGTCCGTTTCCCTCCATTGATGCGTGCAGTGACAAGATGGACAGAACGACACAGGAATGTACACTCACGTCTTCCCAGCCTCTAATTCTCACGTGCTCTATGAGTAGATATTTTCCTGATATTCCACTCATCTTCCTACACGAAGAAAGGATTCTTTCGCTTATAACTGCGAAGGAGACCTCGAACAGCGATGGCACGAAGAACATGGAGATCTCTATACGTGCTTTCCCCAGTACTGTACCGTATACCTGCATTGCATACGGACTACCAGGAATGGGCGGGGAGAGATTTGTTGATGTCACGATAACGGCAAGAGAAGAAAAACCACCCTACACGACAGGTATACTTACCAATATATATATATATATATATATATATATATATATATATATATATATATATAATTGGGCCGTGACGCGAGAAAAGGGCCCTTAGGGCATTAAATACCGAAAATGAGTTTTCACCTCCACTTTGTGGAAATAACTCTGACGTATTTAGATATGCAAACTTTTTTTCTGTAATTCCAATCCAAATGACCCCATTACGTCATTCAAAAAAGTATGTTTTCTTCAAATCCTGTCACTTTTTGATGCGTCTATGCATGTGCGCGCAGTTAGCTAGTTGATCTTTTTTTTTGCGCGTATTGCTTTGTCAAACTTCCGCGCCGTTTTCTGGCGTTTGCGCGCAGCGGCGCTAAGGGCCCTTTTCTCGCGTCACGGCACATATATATATATATATATATTTTTTTTTTTTTTTTTTTTTTTGGGGGGGGGAGATTTTTTTTTAATAATTGTGATTATAAATTGTTGGTCAAATGCGTAAAAATGAAGAAATGAAGGAAAATGGAACATATTGCATATACACGTACCCACCCCTTTCGTGGGATATACGCAAACATAATCATATCACAATCGTTGAGGACGGCTCGTCATTTTTCTCAATATATACAAAAATTCAAACAAGACGTAACTCTTAACGTATGTATTCTATCAAAATATCAAGTACCAAAACCAAGAGATGTTATTCATCGAATGTCCCGAAATACCCCATGCACTGTAGTGTGGCCTTTCATGGTTTTTACACGCAATAATATATACATTACAATCGGTAGTTTCCATTATAGTAAGTTCAATACAATCCTGAAAAGAAAATCAAGAACTTGTAAATAAACAAGCTAAAGAAACATAGGACAACATTGATTGCTTCAGGATTGCCTGAACCTTTGCAAATAACAGTAATTACAAAGCTTCAAGCAGCTGTCAAGTAAATTAAATTAAGATATGGCAGCTACTGCACTGGTATAGCAACGTACTGAAAGATATTAAATGGGAAGTCATTCCAATTCTTTCCAGGTTTAGACTGAAAATTCAGTCCTCATAGTGAAATCACATTGTATTTACTGCAGAAAGGGCAATACATCTAAAACAATTTATCTTTATCCTGTTCTCTTTTCGTTGTATATTTACACTTAACTTGTTATTCACCATCCAGCCCTTACTGCGATCTCAGGAGTACTAGTCATTTTTGCCATTTTGTCATTGATAATGGTGTGCATTCGTCGGAAACGAGGGACCAAAAGTAAGAATGGTGAGTTCATTTTCCTTGTATTCATTGATCTTGTCATCAAAACACGGTAGCTATTTAAAACAAAGGACGTCCCTAACAACGGAGTCCACGTCACAAAATTTCCTGCTATACGGTACATATTGCACGACAAAGACTTGTGCTTAGATTTACTCTTACAGGGTAATAATAATAATAATGAAATTTTTATAGCGCATATAACAAATGAATGTTCCCTATGCGCTTTACAATCTCATCACAAAACACACTGTAATTAACAATTTACTTTCAATACACACACACAATACGAAGAAAAAAGAAAATATCAATTCACAAACAGATAAGTCTTTGAAGAAGATTTGAATGAGACCAATGAAGACGACTAAAGGATTTTGTTGTGGTAATGAGTTCCACAATCTTGGGGCAGCAACTAAAAACACCTGTCACCATAAAACTTTGTATTAACTTTAGATATGCGGAGAATGGATTGACGTTGTGATCTACGACTACGTGTGAGGAAAGGTGAGGTAATGAATTCAAGATTTCATGCAAAACGAATGCAGTACAAACATCAAAGTGTCTGACATGCCAGAGTGATAATGGCTTTTGAAGTCATTGGCTTTGTAACGTATTTTATTTTCTTTTTGCTGAATCCACACACATGTTATTTTTTTTCTTGCCATTTCCGTATAGTAATGGAAGAGAAGTGGTTGAGACCGATTTCCTTCTATGGGTGTATGATGAGTATCAAGATTTTGCTGATGTACAGAAACTGCTTTTAGTCTGCACTTAGAAGACAAATTGAATGATGCATGGGGGAGCGGAGGTATTCACTACAATATCTACAACTGTGATAAGTACTTTCAGCTTTTCACTGAAAACGGGAGTTGTATCTTGATGACTGGATACATTTCCACGTTAGTCTATTTACACCGGGACAGAAGATGAAGAGGTTTCTGCTAAATTACAGACCTATGTCTTTGATTATATATATATTTTTTTCTCCATGAGTTTTTTTTTTTTTTCAAATCTCGTTGCTGTTGAACAGTAAGCAATCTTAGCAAATCATTCAGCTGTTACATATTTACACAGGGTAATGGAATGATGATTGGCTTGAAGCAATAAATAATCATGAAGCAGTGGCAGTATAATTACGTATACTTACGTATAGTGGCAGTATAATTACAACTAGGAATGTGCATCACAAAACGAACAAAAAGTCGCACACACTGATTTTGTGTGAGGACTGAAAATAGGTAAAATGGTCAACCGAGCCGATCTTGACTTTTACATTTTTTTTTTCTGAAAGAGCAAGTCTTCTTTTACATTACGCTAAATTTTGGGATCATAAAAAGGGCAGGAAAATTGTTTTTTTTTATCACTTTATTTTGAACATTTTTTTTTTTTTGCCGAATAGTGTGATTAAGTGTGTCTTAGAGTCCCCTTTTCATTTCTTAAAAACCTTGCACACACTCTTCACTTTCAACTCCTATAACTTCTGAAAGGATGATGTTACTACTTTGAAAGTTGATAGTAATAAAGGTCAGAATGTGTTAATAAGGCATGCTTAATTTTAGTTTAATTTGATAATCCCTTCATTGTTGTTACTCCATTGGTTTACATCCTGTGTTTTTTTTTGTCCCATTCCTCGCACAACCAGCATGGCTTGGAAATAATTAAGCGCTTGAATAGACACTGTACTTCAGAGCCTCTTTTCTCAGTTCACACTTTTCCTGAGTGAGTGCTTTGTTTCCAATGTTTAGAAAGGTTAGTAGAGTCCATTTGATTTGAGTAATACATCATTTAAAGCTTAAAGTCTGCTCTTTCAGAATATGATGTGAACTAGAATTTCATGTCTGGCGACTTTTTGTTGTTTTGTGATTACATGATTATTATAATATATCATTTTTTTTTTCAGTGAACGGAAACAACTAGTAAGTATCGATAGAATGTTATCTAAACGAAGCAAGTAACAATGAACATTTTTTGTTGCCACTCTTCACTGGTTATGATTTCATAATTCTTTTACATAAAAAAATGAATGATTTTTTGAAAAAAAAATGATGCAGACTTTCTCTTCGAAATATCTTTTTTTTTGCAAGAAATTTACACAAAACTTTGCGTGATTAAACCCATACATTACATTACTTAATTCTGAGATCATTTTCTGAGAACATCATTTTATGTTGACATAATCAATAATTGCATGGCAGCTGTTAACACCTTTGATTTCTGTTTTTCCCGAAATATCCTGACAATTTCTAGTATGTAGCACTTGTGCTATTGTTTCATTACTGTCAAAGGGAAAGTCCGCCCTAATTTGTTTCAATACAAATACAGGGAAAAAGAGCGGAATAGCAAAAAAGAAAAAAGTTTTAAAAGTTTCGTAACTGTCTTACTGCAGGTGATAACAAAAGAAAAGAAGGTATGATCAATCAACGTAAATCGACAACTAACTCCATTAAGTCTGTAAATAGCATGTGAGCTCTTGTTTCATGTGCTTTGTTCATAATATTCCATAGAATCCCCTTTTTTTTTGTTTCATTGATGATAGAATGTACTTTTAATTGCAGGGAAAGTAATATACGAATACAAGTCACACAGCTGTAAAGGTCATATCGCAAAAATCGTTTTTTTTTTCTTGCCCGTTTCTCTTCCTTTAATCATCTCTTATTTTATAGAGGTGACACACCACATGATTGTATATACAGACTATTATATGAATATGTTTTTATATGTTTGTTTTGTTTGTTCGTATTTCATGTGCAATTAATTGTCTTTGAATTACACTGATAGGATAGTTCATCAAATACACGGAGGCTGACGCTCTTTACTACAATAGCAGATCCTTGATATTTTGCTAGGTGAAGACATGAAGTCAGTTAAAACAGTGAGCCACACATGCCTATCCGCAGTCAACCAACATTCATTATGGCCACCTTGACTTTGTTGTTTTTATGCTTAGAATAAGATAACTTCATATGTAGGCGCCAGAGAAAGATCGCGAATACACTCCAGTTTCAATGTTTACCTATTAACCACTAAGTCACATAGTGGCACATGTACACGCACACACACACACACACACACACGCACACACACACACACAAACACACATTTGGCTCAAGTTGGGACTTACCGGTCTATTGGTCAAGCAGAATATAGTGCAAAAACAGAAATTTAATGCATTGGGGTGAGTGAAACGTTGTGTCTAAACAGAACTGTGACATTAAAAAGAAGATATGACAATTATAGTTATGCACATTGTTTTTTTTTTTTTGGATAAAAGGCATAGTGTTTTCGGATATTTCCGTTAACTCGCCCCAACTGCAACTTCACGTTTGCCTACATTTTTTTTTTTTTTGTGTGTGTGTGTGTGTGTAGGTCTTCATGAATGCATGAAAAAAAGGTTTCAACATTGCTTTGTTTTATTTTTTTTCTTTTCTTCCTTTTGTGGGGGTGAGTTTCAAGTCAGGGCAGTTTTCAGGCGTATCCGGGCACTTACCCCCTGGGCAACCACCCCCCGGATAACTACCACAAGGATAATTACCCCCCAGGGCTATTCCCCCCTAGGGCAAGTACCACCCGGAAAACTACCCTCCTAGGGCAATTACCCTCCAGGGCAATTACCCCCTAGGGCAACTGCCCCCCGGACAACTACCCTCTTAGGGCAATCACCCCCCAGGGCAATTCCCCCTAGGACAACTACCCACCGGATAACTACCCACCGGTTAACTGCCCCCCAGATAACTACCACCCGGATAACTACCCCCTGGGTAACTACCTCCCGGAGAACTACCCCCTGGATAACTACCACCAGGATAACTACCACCCAGAAAACTACCACCCGGATAACTACCACCCGGATAACTACCACCCAGATAACTACCACCAGGATAACTACCACCCGGATAACTACCACCCGGATAACTACCCCCCGGATAACTATTTTTTTATGAATATTTATCATGAACGGTGTCTGCCAAACAATCAAAAAGAAAAAGCAAGCACATGAGGGGGTAGATAAATGGCATTTGTCCTTTCACACGAAGGTGATTTAGTCTTTTCAGACCTGAAATTCAACGATCTGGTGCAAACTTTTGGTGCAAAAAAAAAAGGAATAATGGAATAAATAGGGCTCCTTCAGGAAAGTGTTACAATCACGGAATTTAGCTCTTATTCCGAGTCATCATCTCTATGTATGAACAAAATCTAGTGAAGTAGAGTTTAGGGTTGGGGTGAGGGAGAAGGATTTCCCCTTCCGCTCGACGGAGCTTTTGCGTTGTTAGAATTGAAATAAAGCGATCCGAAGCACCCTTTTTTGTGCAGAATTAGGAAATTGTCATTCCCCGATGTGTATTAAGTCTATAGAGGGGACCAAGCAATGGGAGGGTGGCAAAGTAGCTCTCTCCTATATTCGAGGGAGCTCTTTTTAGTTTTAGAACTGAAATTCAAAAATCTGTAGCACACTTTTTTTTGAATGTCTGGAAATTTGTCAATCAAAAAATTTGGAAGGGGATAAGCGCTATCCAGCCCCCCCCCCCCCCTCTCGCACGAGGGACATTCTGTATTTTCTGCTTGCATTTAAACGTTTTGATGCAAATATTTTGTGGCATATTTGGAAAACTGTCTATGTTCAGTCTCCTTGCATGCATGGAGGGGGGGGGGGGGGCGAGCTATCACCACACTTACGGTTCGAGGGAGCTTTTGCCTTTTTAAAGTTACAATTTAGATATCTCGAATACGGTTTGATGAAATATTTGGGAAATTAAGAAATAAACAACTGATCTTGTGAAAATAAGAGAGGAAAGTGTTAATTAAAAGGGAATTTCCTTTTGTACATGAAATAACTTTCGAGTTTAAAGTTTATAAGATAAGTGTTGTACACTCAGAAGTATTCAGGATTTTTTTTTTTTTGAAATAGTCTATACATCATCCAACAAGATTGAATACTGTTCAGCTCTCTTACCGCTCTGAAGGTGGGTGTATGAACGTCAAGCAATATGCTGAAAAATGATATAATCACATTTCTGCTTCCTCTGTTGTTGTTTATTTCTTCAGATTTCAGGGAGGATGATTGAACAGGCAATCCCCCCCTCCTCCATTTCAGGGGTGGGGGATGTATACCCCCATCCCACCCCCGATTTACGCCCATGGCTTTGTGTAATGTAGCATGCCGATCTGTATCAACGATGTAGGCCTCCCTGTAGACTCATAGAGAGAACCACACGTGTGCAAAATACGTATCGCTATATGCTTACCTATACATTCAGATAATTATGTATTTTCTCTTCCGACAGAATATAATATCATATTCTGTAGAGTAATCTCATACTAGTATATATGTACTGTAATTATGTCACAGATGTTTGGATAATGAATATCGTTTAAATTGAAGAAACTAGCTATAATGAGAATCATATTATTGTATATATATTACATTTTATTATTTGATACCAAAATGTTGTAAATGATGCCTAACAAATAATAAATAAATCATCTGACAGATGTTATTGAATATACAATGTTTGGCTGTACAGCGAAAAATAACGGGTATCGACGAAGTCTTAGCAACCACAGTGATTCTTCGTTTATTTTCGATGATTTCGGTATGCCCGAGCCGCATCCGAGTCGATGATACGTACATTCACTGTCTGTGTTTGACGTTTGTGATTTTTTTGAAGAATACACAGAAACCAATTTGAATAAGCCAACCGCGAAGAAGTCAAAGCATGATTAAGCATATCAGCTACAGATAAAAAACAACAACAACTCATCTCTAACATTCCGCTGAACTTGAGTTACATGACTTCGAAATGAGATTTCATAATGAATTATAACACCTATTGGAGTTACGGGCTGTTTTTTCATGAAGTATACCAGTGCTACAGACAGGACTGATGTGGACATAATATCATTGATGATCAACTTCACTTAACATTTCATTCTTGAAACCCATATATACATATGATAATAATAATGATAATAATAATAAACTCAAAATCTATCATCCTTCAGTTTAAGACCATTGGATGCCAGCAAGATTCTTCATGTCTTGCCTACACGCTTCAAGTTCTGCAATTATGGCGGGTGACAGTGAAGACAAAAGAGGTTTAAAAGAAAATTAGGCTGTGTATCACATGCATAACAATAATAACCAATACAATGCTTGCGCAATATTTTAGTGATTAGTTTCCTAAACAGACCAAACAACAAAAACAAAACCCGGGCCTCCAACAGAACCCTGGGGTAACCGAAAATCATTAACCAACAACCAATAACAAACAACAAATAACCAATAACAGATAACCAATAACCAATAACCAACAACTAATAACCAATAACCATTGCCAATCCTGACAGAATTATATGCTGCAAGAGCTCAATAACCATCATTTTTCAATGAGTTAAACAAACGTGTGCGTAGGCCTACGTCTAGGATATACTAGTACATGAAAGTCTTATATCGCACGAAATGCACAAAAAATGTCGAAGAACGTGGCAATAACTCCTACTGTCTTTCATGGTGAGGGAGATATTTATCTAGGGGGTATAGGTCATACTTATCCAGGGAGTGTTCTTCGAGGGAGGGGGTAAATTGGGGGTAGTAATCCGGGGGCATCCAGGGCTTTTTATTTTTATTTTTTTTTTATTCATTTCATCATTTTTTTTTTTTTTTTTTTTTGGGGGGGGGGGGGGAGTGGAGTAATTATCCAGGAGGTATTTTTCCCGGTGGTAGTTATCCATGGGGTAGTTATCCGGGGGCAGTTATCCCGGGGGTAGTTATCCGGGGGGTAGTTACCCCGGGGGTAGTTATCCGGGGGGTAGTTATCCAGGGGGTAATAATCCGGGGGGTAGTTATCCAGGGGGTAATAATCCGGGGGGTAGTTATCCAGGGGGTAGTAATCCGGGGGGTAGTTATCCAGGGGGTAATTTTCCTGGTGGTAGTTATCCAGGGGGTAGTTATCCTAGGGGGTAGTTATCCAGGGGTAGTCATCCTTGGGGTAGTTATCCGTGGGGTAATTGTCCTAAGGGGGAATCGCCCAGGGGGGTGATTGCCCTAGGAGGGTAGTTGTCCGGGAGGTAGATGTCCTACGGGGTAATTGCCCTGGAGGGTGATTGCCCTAGGGGGGTAGTTGTCCGGGGGCAGTTGGCCTAAGGGGGAATTTCCCTGGGGGGTGATTATCCGGGTGGTAGTTATCCGGAGGGTGGTTTTCCAGGGGGTACTGTTCCTAGAACCGTTTTCAGGTCATGCAACTTCAAACTACGCGGAACTTACTGCATTATAAGAAATCACCGTGAAAATACGGTGTAATTAATTTCAATTAATTCAACCACACAAAAGTGTCACAAACACACCCAAACACACACACACACGCACACACACATTATGACACGGCAACCAAATATCTGACTGCGACAGACAAAAAAAAAAAATACAAACATTAAAATGTCTTACTCAGATAGCTTTTACTTAATGACAGTTTTGGTAGGATAGGATTCAACAATGAAAGGTGCATCAGTCTTATTTTAGCATCAGGTTCAAGCCTGAATTCTTCATCTAGGGTCGTGCACATAAGCACGTATACCTCGTGGCGTTAATCTGAGTAAAGTTTTCGTAACATCCATATTATGCTTTTAAGGAAACTTTATATAATTTTACTACAAATGTTATGAGCTGCTTCTCTCGTGATTTCCGATAACTTGGTTCTTAGTAGTGATATACAAGTTTTTGCTTGGGTAGTTAATTTGCTCTTCTTGGCCTTCCGCTTCCTCTCTGAGAAATGAGATACTGTATTTAGTATGTATGATATCTTTCTGCATCAGAGGCATTCCCCCACCCTTCTTGTTTCCGGCCATTTCGACGATGCAGCAGGTCGACATTGCAAATTTCAACAGCCTCAAAGTTATAGTCTAAATGAAACAGCTGTAAATTAATGAAATGTTCACTAAAATGGACAAGTTTTCACATCAACCCAGTAGGCTGACATCTTGAAAGAAATAGTGTGTAAATTTAGACTGATTGGACCTATAGCTACCAAGCGCGCGCGAGAGAGAGAGAGATCGAAGAGAGCAGCATTGCACATAATGAAGGAATGCATACATGTTTATACACGTCACCCTATAGTTTGACATTGTGTTTCCCTAATCACGAGTGTTTGCTCCTTTTCAAAGGATCCAAGAATGCTACTACATCAGGATTTATTGGTAAAGTATTTGATTCTACAACCTAATCAATACTTTCACATTTGCCCCTTGAATCAAAGAGCAAAGAGAATTATATATATATATATATATATATATATATATGAAACAAGGAAGGAAAATCTGACCAGAAACAATTTCTTTGCTCAAAGTTTTCGCTATATATATATATATATATATATATATATATATATAGGACATCGGAGCAAAATATCGTAAATATCTTCAATTTTAATTATGAACACTCTGAGGAAAAAAATGTACAGTCAGACCATTAAGTTATGTTACTCCCGCACGCACTGCGCACGGGGCTGCTTCGTGCGGCTGCGTGCGGTTTCGCACGGGTGCGTGCGGCTCCGTGCCATTTCGTACGGCCTCGTGCGGGTGCGTGCGCTTCTGTACGCCCCCGTGCGACCCCGTGCGACCTCGTGCGCCTTCGTGCGGCTTCGTGCCAGTCAGTGCGCCTCCGTGCGGCTGCGTGCCACCGTCGAGTGCGGGCCATCTGGCACGGTACCGTGCGAGATGTTGGCACGGTACCGTGCGTGGTGTTGGCACGCTACCGTGCGAGTCCGTGCGAATCCAGCATCCTGCTAGTCCCGATACGGGACTCTTATCTTTTTTTTTTTTTTCACTCTCTCATACGCCCTCATTGGCGGTGTATGTATCTCTCCTTGAAAAGAAATTGGAAAAATTGTGTGGTTGTATGTGTGTCTTTATCACTCGATAACTTGAACAGTGTAGAAATAATTATGGTAATAATGACAATTAACAACAACAACAACAGAGAAAAGCTATTGTATTATTACATTAAGGGAACCATTTGTTGATGATGATGTTGATGATGACTCAAAAAGGTAGTAATAAATGTACATTGTAGATGTTCCATATTGTTACATTATCAGTATGGTGTATTAGTATTTTTACTATTTTTGCCTCCCGTTCCTTCCGCAATTCTCTGAGTGCCTTTAATGCCCCCAAACGAGATTCTTTTCGCCCGTCTACAGAGAGGCACACAGGTTGGTAATCCAGCTGTGTGAAGGCAGTCAAGCGGTTCATTGTGTCCCCCTTTCTACGGTCAACTACATGTGCCCGTGAACAATGGAAATATCGATCGGGTGCGAGGTATGAATAGAGCGTGCGCTGATGAGCTCTCACAATCTTTTGTTCTACACAAAACCAGGTACCTGAGTGAGGTGACTGGGGTCAGCAAACCCGCATTTCTAACTGATCTCAGCCTTGATCATTTTATGTACATGTTCGTACGAGTTTACAGCAGAACAAGCAAAAAACTAAATCAGGAAAAGGTACATAATACTGTAAAACCCCCTTTTTTAAACAGCAGGAGAACAAATCCTGATAGAATAAACTCAGATCTTTTTATCAAACCCACTCTTCTGAGCATTCTAACACAAAGAAAAATGAATTTAGGCCACTGAAGCAGGTACCCTTGTCTTCATTTTGGGAACCTGGTAAACCAGGTTCCCGTATATCAGTTGCTCCCACGGGAACCCGTAAGGAACGGGTTAAAAAAGCACACACACACAAACACATTCTTTGTCCTTTCTGATATTCCCCCAAAGCCTTGAAATATATGAAGAGCTTACACATTGTCGTAAGCAGGAGATTAAAAAAAAAAAACATCGTCGCTGCAGGATAGGTCAGTATATTAACAGTTTCCGTCTCGATTGTTTTGTAATCTTGGCAAAATACTGACAACTACTAGATTGCTAGAAGAGAGCGAAGTCATATGTGGATTTAAACGTTTCTTGTGATGGCTTATGCACCAACATGCCCCTTTGATAATGATCGATTAACCCGCGAGTATCGTAAAAACAAACAAAGGAACAAATACCGCGGGAAAATCCGATTTGTGACTGGTTCACCATAACATTCGCGCCTATCGCATGCATGTGTATTTGCGTAATATGATTGTTGGATGTTGACTGGATATTGGTAAGCTGGCTTAGTGCATTGTGGGAATGTGGGTAACTTACCATATAAACATCCATCATGGCGGTTGCAACGATTTGCCGATCGATGCATTTAATAGTGTACTGTATGTATGGTGTGGTTTTGTTTTCAGCCTAGTTTGGCACTTTCTGATGATGAAGCACAATCATGTCATATTTATACTTCTTTGTCATACAACTTGTACCTCGCATCCGGTGTATCGGATTATTATTAACCATGCATTGTTCCATTGCGCTGACGGGGGAACTAATCCATGAAGAACAACCTCGGGAGATTGTTACGATAATCAAAACTGTTTTGGGCTATCGGCATCTGAAAAACATTATTCTAGCTCTGGACTTGACTCCGCCACTATTAAATTAATATAACGTAACCCTCACTAAAAGAACGCATTGTGCCACACATAAAAGGCGGATTACACCTCTGAAAGCCATCATCCGCGACCAGGCTTCTAGAAATGTTTTTGTATCGATACAGTACTGAGGTCATACTCCAGCCAAATGTTTTGATAAAATCATTAGTCTACCTGAAATGAGAATCAAGGAACGAACTGACCCCCCCCCCTTGTTTTTTGTGTTTTTTTTTTTTTGTTGTTGTTGAGTGAACGCTCCCTACATCCCCTTACCCACAAGAAGGCTACGACCACATAGGAGCAAGTGCGCTGTTAGCTGTCGTGCTTGAAACAAAACATGGGCATTATACATATGTGTGTATATATATATATATATAATTATATTTACATACATAGATTAATAAATATAAATATACATATATATATATATATATATATATATATATATATATATACATACATATACATAAATATATATAGATATTGATTGAATCGTTTCTTTACTCAAGAAAATGTTTTACATTGCACCACCGGTCTAGTTATCTCAAGGTTTCTTTGAAAATGCTGCAAGCATCAAAATATCAAACATCGTAATTTCTATATACAATTTCCCGTGAATGCTAAGCGTATGAGAGAAAGAGATAGAAAAGAACAAAAAGTTTCTCGCTTTATTGCAGCGTATGTCATTGTCGAAGTATAAATGCTATGATAATGTTGGTAACAACCACATGAGAACTTGCACATTCGATTCCCAACAACCATTAAATCATTGGGGTCCGTAAAAAAGGTTACATAATACATACGAAGCACCTCATTATAATGTTTTCGATGGACCGGTGCAGAAAAAACTGGCTGTCTGTAATCGGCCTTTGGACATCTCTATTAAGCTCATAATCCCCGACTTTTCAGATGGCGGCTACGAGCGCGTCCAGGGATGTTTTTGTATCAACATTCTGATTATTCATGGAGGTACAATGTAACTTGTCCTGATACTCTGGCCACCTGGTCTATTCAAAGTATTCTTGCGTAATACACGCCCGTAATTATGTTAGGCTGTGTTTCACCATGATGAATATATAGGACCCCATAGTAGCAATATCAGCTCTTGCGTTGTATGAATGCTATACAGGGATCCTCCATTTGGTTCGTTGGCCAAGTAGATTCTTTTAACGATCTTATAAGCAGGCTGTCATTCATAAGTATGACAGAAAAAACAACAACTTCAAGCAACATCGAAGTTGAGTTTCGCGAACTAATCTTCCATTTGAGTTGGTTTCTCGGTTTTGTTTCAACAATTTTTATAATGTTTACAAAAGCCTGATGGGATGTTCAATATTCAAATAAATCATTGCACCTTTCTCGCAATCTTTGACAACTAATGATGACTAAACCTGTGAAATCCACCGTGACGATTTATCTATTTATTTATTAATTTTTTTTTTGGTATAGAGACGTTTTCTTTTTGAATTTATCCATCATGACTGCCTCCATATTTCGACCGTATAAAATTATATGACTTAGGTTTCCATGGGATCAATAAAGGAGATAAACGAGCGCATTTTCGTAGGTTTCCTGTCGGGTTTAATGTTGCAAAGTTTATGTGCAATCACGATTCACTTACAACCCTATATATACCGCAATGTTGGGATGAGATATTGTTCACTACACATCAAGTGAGATTAAATCTTACACAGTGATATGATATAATATGATAAAAGTCATCAGCTAACGGGATAGATTATTGTTTTGTCTATGTGTGTGTGTGTGTGCGTGTGTGTGTGTGTGAGAGAGAGAGAGACATGAGAAAGGGAGGAGAATATATTAAAGGGTTTGTTTGCAAAAACCGATAAGTCCATTTTTGAAGATTTTGAAGTGCGATCTCTGTCATAAAGTTCAAAATAATACCTTTTAAATGATATATTGATCACTACATATAATGGTATATTTTTTAAGTTATGGTTAAAAGAAGGAAAAATTTTCTTATTATTCTCTTTACTTTTCTTGACCTTTAATCGCAAATTTCTTCATTTGACAAATATGGACTTATCGGTTTTTGCAAACAAACTCTTCATATATTCACTTACAACTATATAATTTTATAAAACACATGTTCAAGTCAGTTGACGGAACATTTATAAGCTCTTCCGGTCTGCGTATGAAACATCTGAGTCTATGCGATAAGAAGAAAGATTGAGAGATAGAGAGAGAAAAATAAAATAGGCTGGTCTTCTAAATTTTGTTCGATGAATGGTAATCTGAACACACTTTTGCAAACGAAATGAAATATTATACACGGCTAGGTTTGCCTATAATATGTGTTATGGTGATATCTTATTAGATTATACATAATAATACGGGCAAAGTATCTTGGATAAGTGATCGCCACCATCGATGAGGATATTCAATCTAGACGACTAATGTGAAGATGATGAGAATGAAGAAGACATAGTGGATAGCTGGAAAGGAAAGTAATGTGATGCAATAAGATAAAATGAAGGAGCACGAATCGAGGCAAATGTATTACTAAGGAAGAGAAAATGGCATATTCGAGTGTTCAAAATGGTTTAACATTATGCGAAGATTTCATAGTCATTTTTTTTTTCTGTGTTTGTGTGTGTGTACGTTTGTTTTCTAATTTTACAGTTATGTAATTCAAACTCGTCGACAAAATAAAAGAAAAAAAAAAGATAGCGCCATGAATATGTTCATAATTCAATCTCAGTTTCCTCTCACTATATCCTATCACTTCAAAAAACGTATTCAAATTAGAATGTCCATGGACAATTCAAATTCGTCTCCATGTGAGAGAGCGTCTTTTCAAACAGGGTCGCGGGTGACCATTCCCGAATTCGACGCAGAAGTTAATTCAATTTAGCAACAACAACAACAACAACAACAACAACAACAACAACAACAAAAAAGGCTGGCCATCGCGTATACTCCAGCAGCTGTAGAAGAAGCCGACATGATCATAGAAGTATGACAAGCACAAGCCACACAGGCTTGAAGGCCTAAAATTATTACATCACTTGAGAAAATAAGGAAAAGACAATATTTTTGTTGAAATAAACAACATTTCTCCTGGCACTCTTCAATCTCTCATAACAGACGGCTAATTTTGCTGAATTGTTCTTCTCTTATGTCATGAGTGTAAATCAATATTTGTTTTATTGTTTATACAGTACCAGTCATCCCCCGATAAAAGACAAGAAAGAAATGAAGAACTAATCTCATTCAATAAGCATAATGTATAAAGGAAATGAGCATTTGCTGCAATCGTTTATGAATATGAAAATGTTGCAATGTGCATGAGTTCGCGAAGTCTAATGGAATGAAAAAATGTAGTCCTACCTAAATGCAGATATATGCTTATATATATATGTGTGTATGTTACATAGTATATATATATATATATATATATATATATATATATATATATATATATATATATATATATATATTACGCTGGCACGATAAGTGAATAAACCACTTCAATAGCAGCATGAAAACATTTGATTACATCGATACACATGAGATGAGACAAGAACACTTCATGCTTTTGTTGCCCGAAATACCTTGCTCCTAAACAAAGTGTTCAATTGAAGCGATGGGTTATCGCAGGTCCATCTCTCGCAAAATTGAATTACCCTTCGCAAATTTGGAGCGCTTTCTATACGAAGGCAAATGCATTCTATGGACCGGTGCAGAAAAAAGAGACCGTCTGTAATCGGCCTTTGAACTTCTCTATTATGCTCATAATCCCCGACTTTTCTACGAGCGCGTCCAGGAATGTCTTTGTATCAACATCCTGTCTATTCAATGAGGTACAATGTAACCTGATACTCTGGCCACCTGGTCTATTCAAAGTATTCTTGCGTAAAACATTCGCATATTATGTTAGGCTGTGTTTCACCATGATGAATATATAGGACCCCATAAAGGCAATAACCATCGGCTCTTGCGTTGCATGAATGTTATACAGAATATCCTCTATTTGGTTTGTTGGCCAAGTAGATCATTTGAACGATCTTTAAATGACATAATCAGACTGTCATTCATAAGTATGAGAGAAAGGGAAAAAAAAAACTTCAAGCAGCATCGAAGTTGAGTTTCGCAAACCAATCTTTCATTTGAGTTTATTTCTCGGTTTTGTTTCAGCAATTATCCCTTTCATAATGTTGACAAGAGCCTGATGGGATTTTCAATATTCAAATAAATCATTGCATCTTTCTTGCTTTCTTTGACAACTTATGATAACTAAATCTGAAAAATCCATGCTATTGCGGTACCTGCCATCCACACAGAAGTTTCTTCTTTTTTTTTTTTGTATAAGAAGTTTGCTTTCTGGAATTATCCATTATGTCTGCCTACAGATATGACTTAAGGTTTCCATGGGATAAATAAAAGAGATCAACGAGCACATTTTGTGATTCAACAGTAGGGGGTTAAATGCTGCCAATTTTATGTACAATGTTATAATTGACTTAAACTCTACTGCCAAGAAGTATTTGTCATTACGAATCACATGAAATAAGATTTCACATAGTGACAAGACAGAAGTTATTTGTTATAATATAATTATGATGAAAACTCATCACTAACCGGAAAGACTATTGTTTTGTGGAATTTGTATATTTGATAGAACATTTTGGAGGTCTTCCGGTCTTCAGGCGAAATACTGGAATCTATGCGATGAGAAGAAAGATTGAAAGGGAGAGAGGGAGAAAAATAGGCTGGTCTTCTAAATGTTGTTTGATGAATGTATATATATATATATATATGTATATATATATATATATATATATATATATATATATATATATATATATATATATAATACAGGCAAAGCATCATCGAGAAGTGATCTTCACTAATGATACTATTCAATCAAAGAATTGGATAACTGGAAAGAGAGGGAGAGAGATCAAAGAGGGTGAGGGAGAAATATGATGGTCTTCTAAATTCTTTTTGATGGATGGTAATCCGATCACACTTTAGCAATCGAAATGTAATGTTACATCCGGTCAGGTTTGTCTATCTATGTTATGGCAATATCTTTTTAGATTGTATATACGGGCAAAACATCTGTATCTGTTGGTACCACCTGAGGTGGCAAAACCTTTTTGGTGTCAGTTTGTTTGTCGGGCAGAGATATGCTTATCAAGCTATGATAGCATTTCCAAATGAGTAGCTTAGTCATAAAAAATGATTTTTTAAAACCAATTTGGTCTCGTTTTTATATCCCTATACTTCTGTATCGAAACTAACCGCTATACAAAGAAGAGCACTGTCTTCCTTATGTCCACAGGTGTTCTGTTGTAAACGCGATGCGCTTAGTCTTTATTCAAGGCAGCGAAGGGAATATCAAAGGGTTATGATGTCCACAGCTGTCACGCGGTGCGCTTAGTCTTTATCTGGACCAATGTACCGTTATCATATCTAAAGTTCCTCATAAAAGGGATCATCTATACTATTTTTATGCTACCCTCTAAACAAATAAATCAATTTTAAACAAAAATCACTCTGTTTATTTACAATATTATTCATTATAATGTATTGTAGTGTACCGGTACATTGTTTTTGCATTATCCTTTTTTGTTGGATGAAAATAAAGCGACATCGGCGTGGTATTAGCGTTTTCACACTTGCGTTTTTGCCGGAAAATGATAAATAATTGCAAAATACGGTAAAATTCAAGAGGAATCTTTTTTTTTTTTTTTTTGGTTGTTGTTGTTTTCAGATAAAAGGATATACATGTGTACACTGTATCATAAGCTTTGGATATTCCCTTCGCCGTCTAGAATGAAGACTAAGCGCACCTCGTTTACAGCAGAATACCTGTGAACATACCATAGAGCTGCATTTTGCAGCTCTACGGAACATACAGAAAACAGCGCTTCTCTTTGTATAGCGGTTAGTTTCGATTCAGAAGTATAGGGATATAACAACGAGACCAAATTGGTTAAAAATTCATTTATTATGACTAAGCTACTCATTTGGAAATGCTGTCATAGCTTGACAAGCATATCTATGTCCGACAAACAAAATGACACCAAAAAGGTTTTGCCACCTCAGGTGGTACCAATATCTGGCCTGGCCCATGGACTATTAGAATGCCAATCGAGAACTTACTTTCGTCTCTATATGAGAGAGTGGTTTTGGTTTTTGTTTTTTTTTTTTTCAAACAGAGTCGAAGATGAGCATTTCCGAGTTCGTCAGAGAAGTTCACTCAATTTAGCAACGAAAGGATTGCCACCTGGAAGATGAAGAAGTCGGCATGACCATGGAAGAATGGTGAACACGTGCCACACAGGCTTAAAGGCTTAACGGTGACTTAGTTGCCGCAAGTTTTTAACTCACAAACAATAGGAAACAGTAGAAAGAAAGGCACGCAATGCGTATTACAACAAGCGTCTTTTAGCAAGGGCCTTGATCGCTTCCATTCTCCTCCCATGTTGTTGTCAATGGAAACTAAAGGAGATGCGTTTAGCAAGTACCAATACCTATAGTCCATGGGCCAAGAGCCGAAAAATGGGTTGTTAGTACCACTCGAGGTGGCAAAACCTTTTTGGTGTCATTTTGTTTGTCGGACATAGATACGCTTATCAAGCTATGATAGCATTTCCAAATGAGTAGCTTAGTCATAATAAATGAATTTTTAACCAATTTGGTCTCGTTTTTAAATCCCTATACTTCTGAATCGAAACTAACGCTATACAAAGAAGAGCACTGCCTTCTGTATGTCCACAGGTGTTCTGTTGTAAACGCGGTGCGCTTAGTCTTTATTCAAGGCAGCAAAGGGAATATCCAAAGGGTTATGATGTCCACAGCTGTCACGCGGTGCGCTTAGTCTTTATCTAGAACAATGTACTGTTATCATATCTAAAGTTCCTAATAAAAGGGATTATCTATACTGTTTTTATACCACCCTCTCAACAAATACATCATTTATAAACAAAAATCACTCTGTTCATTTACAACATTATTAACTATAATGTATTGTAGTGTACCGGTACATTGTTTTTGAATAATCTTTCATTGCTGAATGGAAATAAATCGACATTGGCATGGTATTAGCGTTTTCACCGTAGCGTTTTCAGCGGAAAATGATAAATAATTGAAAAATACGCTAAAATTCACGAGAAATTGCTTTGTTGTTGTTGTTGTTTTTAGATAAAGGGATATACACTGTATTATAAGCTTTGGATATTCCCTTCGCCGTCTTGAATATTAGACTAAGCGCCGTGGACATCATAACCCTTGGATATTCCCTTCGCTGCCTTGAATAAAGACTAAGCGCACCGCGTTTACAACAGAACACCTGTGAACATACAGAAGACAGGTCTCGATTCAGAAGTAGAGGGATATAACAACGAGACCAAATTGGTTTAAAATTCATTTACTATGACTAAGCTACTCATTTGGAAATGCTATCATAGCTTGATAGGTATATCTATGCCCGACAAACAAAATGACACCAAAAAGGTATTGCCACCTCAGATGGTACCAATATCTGGCCTGGCCCATGGACTACTAGAGTGAATAGAACCTGAGAACCCATTGTAGGCGGGGATTCAAAAGACAGCATCAGTAGAGAAAGCTAATGAAGTTAATTAACGATAGTCGTCTTTTCAGATCGTGTTCTTTGTGTGTACTAAAAACCCTCTAATAATGCAAATGGTCGTAATGTTGCAGAGCATCAATGACTGCTTTCGTGCCTGCTCTGCTGCAGCTGTATACAGCCGTAACATTCTGACTTCCCGCCATATTAGGCACATTTCCCTTACAGGCGTTGCGTCCACATTATTTATCGCTTTTATCGCGCTTGCCAAAGCTGCACATAAGTTATACTATACGTATCAGAAGCAAATGTTGATGTATAGGCCTGAGAGCTTCATGTTGTTTTTTTATAATTATGATTGTATCATATTGATTTAAAATTATATTACTTCTTATTCTCTGTCACTTTTGTGATACCATAGCATATAAAGAACCATTAACTTGTAGCTTAAACCTATCTTTATTTATTTATTAACTTTTTATTTTTTTTATTTTTTTACAGAACACCACATTTACAGTTGTAATCTTTCTGCATTTGAGAAGTTGAGTATAGACCAATAATCATATTTACAATTATATTCGGAATTAATACTTGAAAGGCCGTCCTCGTTTCGTTTTGTATTCACAAATCTTAAACTGAAATAAGTGATTGCTTGATTACTTTCGGGTAAAGGAACCACCGGAAAAGGAACGCATTTATCTGTTTATTTTTTTTTTCTTTACTAACCTAAGCTAATAGCGAACCATATAAATTTTGTGATCTATGAACCTTCAGAGTAATCAATAACCCCCCCCCCCCCAACAAAAGGAAGCATATCATTGGCATACGTTGTCAATAGTGATAAAAGGCCAGTTTTTATTTCGTAGTGCGTCTCAGTACTCCTGTGTTTATTTTTAAGGATGTGGTTTCTCTTTATGATTGCGATTGATGTTCAACTATTTCTTTCCCGTAAGCTTGAAAAAGAAGAAGCTGAAATTCAGGTGGAGAGACGAGTTTTCTTCCATAAGATACAATCATTAAGGCATTTTATTCCCAAAAGTTGTGTGATTGCTTATGCGCTAAAGAATTTTGTCCATTACATGTATTAGGCACTAAACAAAACGGTTGAAATCTGCTGAAAATTAAACTTCGTTTTCTTTCTTCTTTTTTTTTTTTGTGTGTAATTTCATTTCCATTTCAAGCGGGGATAGACGACTAGAAATTAGTTTGTCTATACTGGTGGGAGACATTAGTGTTCCAGTACATACTCCGCATTTAAACAGTTGTCATATTTTCGTAGTCATAATCAGATAATGGACACGTGATATATTATAAAAATGAAAATACAAAACAACGAACAAGTCATATTATGTACAAACATTATTAGCTTCAATGAATTATACTTACTTGAAATATTCTGCATAAAAAAAACACGCGTGCCAATTAAACAATATCAAATTTAACAATATCATAGAATTAAACGAACACACAGCGATATCATGCACGGCAGATCAAATCAAGTTCAGCTGGTGAGAAAGTTATAAAGTTGACTTATTTACGTTTTCCTTTCTATTTATGAAAACAGAATTACATTGTATATCTATTGACGCGGATTGTCTCTGTTGCAAACTATTGCCAAAGATAGCATTGTTAATCTTCTGAGCAAATCCGAATCCTTAACGTACTGTAATTTTTGCTTGATAATGTAATAACCCATATAACTTTATAAAGGACTCGCAAATTTAAAGTTTCAAACCGAATACTAAAACATTACATTGTACACGGTCTATTAAAAAAAAAAAAATCATTTGAATGCGTTGTGTTAGGATTTAATAGCATCAATCTGCCTTTTATTTTCCGTATGTAAAGCGCACAAAAACGTAACTGACATTACCGAATACAGTGGAATGCCTTGTACGGCGTGATATTATCATTAGAAGTATATCCCATTCATTTTCCTTTTCTTAGTTTGAAGCAGTAGTCAAACCATGTGTCATTTTCGAAGCGACATCACTTGGGAATTAGAATGTATGAAGATGATCGTTACTCGTGTATTTCGCGCTATTATTATAGCATTTGCATTTTCCAACTGTTATTGACAGTATTTTGTTACTGTATGCTTACGATTACGAATGTCGGTTATGAATTCAAAAGAATAGTTCATCAATCGAACTATAAAGGTAATAGTTGTGTTGAAAGTAGTTCGGTACAAGTTCAAAACGCAATCGAAGTCATCGTCACAGGGTGAACTAATAGCTGTAAATAATACTTGTTTAGGCCGTAAAGATTGCCGTATGCAATCTTTGTAGAAAGTTTTGACTGAGGCTATCTTTTGAGTATTTTGAGAAATTACATGAAGATTTTTTTTTAATTATGTATAGAATTAGTTTGATTTTGACTATGAGAATAAAAAGGCG
This sequence comes from Diadema setosum, assembly GCA_033980235.1. Lineage (NCBI taxonomy): Eukaryota > Metazoa > Echinodermata > Echinoidea > Diadematoida > Diadematidae > Diadema > Diadema setosum. Next base: position 11,526,246 of record CM067070.1, on the reverse strand, counting down.
CGGTTACCTCAATCATGTCGTAGTTCGATTAGGCATGATGGGTAAAGTGAATTCATGACTTGCTGAGAGAGAGACAGAGAAGAGAGAGAGAGAGAGAGAGAGAGGCCAAGCAAGATGCAATAGGCTACTTGTACATAATGCCCACCGACAGACACAAGCACAGTATGTTACAGCTAGTAGACGCTTATAATTGACCATGTCAGTTACGCTGGGGTCGCTCATAACACACAAAGGGCATCCATGGAACACGTCAATTTCTATATGTGGGACAGTACAATATTTTCGCGATTTCGTGCCGAGTAAAGGAATGATATCCTTATGATTTCAGCTGGCGCGCGCTGCTGACCCATCTAATCATCACGTTACACCTTAGGTATAATCTTATAGCTGGATAATAATTTTCCTTTTACATGGTATGCGTTCGTTAGTGCCCTACAATGAAAAAGAAGACTCTTAGGGGAATTTTAGACGAGTATGTGAACCCATTATTTCCAGGACATCGGTAATGAATTAGCCATGCACGAAGTCGATGACCTTTCATTTCGCTCTTGGAAAATTTAAACAATATTGCATTCAGGTTTTAGCCTTAACCTGTCCAAAAAACAAACAAAAAAAAAAATCATGTGAAAACGTAATTCAGTGATCATGATCTGCGGGGTCAACTCGATGTCACCCGTGCGAGAACTTGGATTTTCTAGACGAGGTTTTTCGGCTTGCCGACTGACTGGCAATGCGCAAGCAAGGGTTTGAAGCTCCTTGGCGCAAGTAACAAGCCTTGTATTGTCGGGAATCGTCTCATTTCACGCTTGCGCTGAAACTGTCGGCCGGGGAATGGCGCATGGACTCACACGCGGTATACACCTGATACACACGTACCGTGTAAGCACTGCGGGAACCAGGGAGGTGAGATGGGATCATGCGGGAACCAAGCACTGGCGGCACGGGGCCGTGCGAAATCGCACCCCAAAGCCGCACGGGTCCGTGCGCCCGACCCGCACGGGCCCGTGCGCCAGACCCGCACGGGTCCGTGCGACAGCGTGCGTGGGAGTATGGATCCGCACGCAGGCGTGCGGATCTGCACGGGGGCGTGCAGATCCGCACGGAGGTGCACGACTAGGCACGGGCGCGTACAGGGGCGCACGGAGCCATACGCTCCCGTGCGAGATCGCACGAACCTGCACGCAGCCGCACGAAGCAGCCCCGTGCGCAGTGCGTGCGGGAGTAACATAACATAATGGTCTGACTGTAAACATCATTTTAGATATCATGTTATTCCTGACCCCAGAAATATCCCTTTTTGTGGTGTCGTGCTTACCACTTTGTGTGAAGTGCACCTAGCTCGCAAGTCTCGCCTCGCATAATCGATAGTATCATTCGAGAGTATCTATGTCATGAAGGTCATATTGGAGTGAATGTTGTTGTCTCGTTGAGCCAGATGTCGAATCTCAATAAAATACTCGTAAAAAAAAAATCGTCAACATAATATATGTTAATGATTTTTTTTTTTTTCATTCTTCTGAATTCAGATTTTCTTTTTCTCAGGGTGAAGTACACTGGCAGTTTCTGCAACGAATCGTTGTCCAAATTCTGGGAGACAAGACATCATAATTTAGATATAAATATACTTTTATGCACAGAGAATGAAAGACATTCATTTTGAATGGTAAATCCAATAAGATCAATTTCATTTTCATGATAGTAATATGCATTCCCATCTATATTTGATAGAATAATGATATGATATCAAAAAATTAGTTAATGAGAAAGTAAATGTGACCATCCTCCTCGAATCCCACAAAAAGTGACAAATTAGGAATCTTCTTAATGAATGAAAGACTCAGTAGGTCGACCGGCTTATATTTCTTTACCGAGTATCAGAATTCATATAATTTATCTAATCAGTAGCAGATTTTGTCTCGACCATAATTATTTTCTTCAGACAGGCACTGCTGCATTCACGGAGAATTACAACAAGTTTTTATTAATAATTCTGCAAAATACGCGAGAGTGATCCTAATCTTTTACTCATTTTTCTTATTTTTCCATGAAACTGCACCTCCTTATTGTCTCTTATTTCATCCACTATTTGAATGTGTTTGTATGGCTCAATTCTTGCAAGCTGACCCTTGATTCATTCAAGTTTCGATCATAATATTTCTGCTGCCTTACAGGTTGTGTCGTCCCATATCAAACTGTATCAATTCGTGGCTTAGATAAAGAGAATGATATTCATGTATCATACAAGATAATTATGATTATGTGACAAATAAGTAAAAATTGAAATGTTTACTTAAAATGATAGAGCTATTAAAGAGAGAGATAGATAACTATTTAGATAATCAAAATTATAAAATGTATTTCTTTTTGACTTGCCATAACATGCAGCCGCTGTTCGGGGATTCCCCAAGATCTTCCATTACTGCGCGCGCTGAGCGAAGAACGTACTCTTTGACACTGTAACGGTCGCATTCCGTCATGTTTTCAACATGTCCCCTAGCTTTCTGAAATAATGTCCAAATCCGTATTGCTTCATTTGTATTCGGGATACAGGATCCAGTTGTTACTCAGGTGAGTTGTTGAACGATGGTTTTCCAAAAATCTGAACGATGGTTTTCCAAAAATCTAAACAAGGGACGCCGTAGACTTACAATCTACATAGCATCAAAACATCCCAGGAAATCTGCACGCAAACTTTGGCCATACATCATGTACATCCTGTGAAGAAATTCGGTCCAAGAAACTGCCCTTTTTCTGTATTGTTCACAACCTAACTGCGTTTATAGTTAAATATAAAAATATATAAAATATTGAATGTTGTTTTACCTCATCAAAGTTCATCTCCAGGAAATAACTCGTATGTGGGTGAAAGAGATGAGTTTTGAGAATTTTTCCGGGGGGGGGGGGGGGGATGGGAGGCGAGAAAGAAGCATCGTCGAATGTTGAAGGACCGGTATAATACTAAGTGTATCCATGGGCGTCACCGGGGGGGGGGGGGTGCGCTGGGTGCGAACGAACCCCCCTTCAGAACTTTTATTAAACCCCCCCCCCCCAAAAAAAAAAAAAAAAAAAAAAAAAATCGCTTCAGTCTGCGAGCGGCCTCAACGCCGGACGCTAAATAATTGTTCTTTTTTATCATTTTTCTTCTTCTTTTTTTTTGTGGGGGGGGGGGGCACCAGGAGTACAAAAAACAAAGCAAAAACAAAAACAAAAACAAAAACGAAAAACAAAAACAATCGCACCCCGGCTGTGGCAGCACTGATGCTATACATACATCACGTGTTTACTATCTATCGCCCGTACTGTATACGTAAGGTACATGTATATTTCATTCATTGTGCAACGGATTATCAATTCAGAAAATACAAAAGCTCCGTCGCATGGGAGGGAGATAACCCGCCCACACCCTCCCCCGTTATAGATCTCCAATTAGTGGCTTAGCTGGGGGGAGGGGGGGGGGGGCACGTACCCCCTCCCCCCAATCCGCTGGTTTAAAAAAAAATCAAAATGGTAATTCAAGGGTTGGTAAACTGCTTTTGAAATTGACATGAAAGGGTGAGCAAGATTTTTTTTTTTATCTTTTATTTTTTTTTTCTCTAAGATTTCTTTTAACCATAATTAAAGAAGGATCAATAGTGTGAAACATTTTTCAAAAAGCCCGGAGCCGAAAAAAAAAAGATTGTGATTCAGCGTGATTCCTGGTTGGCATTCTGAATGATAAGCAGGATGGAGCAATGTACTCAGAACATCCGAACGAGCGACATACGCCGATTGCGAAGTACCTGCGTGGGAGTTGCCTGCAAGGTGCTGCCGCGATCAAAGGGCCTCCTATACTGGTAGTCTACATGTACCCTGGGGGCAAACACACGCGACTTGAGCATGCTCAAAGATTTGTCTGGGGAAGCCTTGCGGGTTGACTTGCGAGGATTTTTTTTTTTTTTTTTTTGCTATCCGGATCTCCCAACAGTTGGTCCGGACCTCCCAACAGTTGGTCCCTACCTGACAGTTCCTAGCGCGTATCTCGCCCGTAGTTGCGCGGCGGTGCGCACGAAAGTCCAGTGGATACCCACAGCCAAGTTTTGAGCATGACCAAAATTTTTTCCGGGTGAGTCGCGGGGATTGCTCACAGAGGTCCACGCAGAACGCCAGTAGGAGCCCCTTAGATGTAGCACCTCGCAGGCAACTCCGACGCAGGTACTTCGCAGCTGTAACGCATGTACTTCGTAGTCCCTGTAAAAACACCACACGCAACAAGCCCGCCTAGCTTGCCAGGGGAGGTGTGACAGGGTCTAAACTTGGCTGCGGGTGAATAGGACTTGAGTAAAATCTCCGGGTAACTACGGATGAGATACGTCCTAGTTACTGTCATGTGCCGGTCATCTGGGGGGACCTAAAAATTGTTCTTCGCACTTAAGACTTACCCTGAAAGGTTTGACGGGGCCTTTAGCAAGAAGAAAAACGCAAAACCCGCATATATTAGATGACGTATATACTTTGTATAAACCTTCAGTGAAAGCAGACAAACCTATCCTTTCCCTTTCTCCTTTCAACTATCCTATCTCTATGCAAGTCATCCCTCCATCCTATTCTCTTTCCGATGTATTTATTATTATGATATGCTACGGGGGCTGCACGCAAATCAAGCTACGCTTATGCTGTAGCCCCTCTGTATTATTCATTGTAGTATGTTTTGTTGTACTTTTGCTGTACATTTTACACAGGCAATGAACAAGAAAATACCTACATATATTATTATATTTATGTTTGTACATGAATATGTGTACAATGATGATACAGAAACCAATTTAGAATCAAATCAATCAATCAAAAATCAATCAACGTATAGAGGAGTGACAGTACTGCTGCGTTTACACCCTGTTCCCGGCGGCCACTGCAGACCCGTTTGTCGAAACGTTGTCCGTCGTGGGTAGATGAAGCATTTTCTTGTTTTTTCCTCTGCGTATAAAAGTCTTGTTGGTTCCAGTCCTCGCCCCAGAGAACATCACAGCTGTCAGACGCAGTACTGTGAGACGCCGTCAGACGCCGTGAGAACAGCGAATGTAAAATGCGGTGCATTGTGAACCGAGGAATTTGGTAAAATGTGGGAGGGGGGGGGGGAGGTGCGCACGCCCCCTCCCCATTTTTTTAAATTTCTTTTGTTTCAGAAAAAAAAAAATGGTGGAGTGGGGGGACACCGGGTGCGCTCCCAACCCTCTCCTCCTCCCGATCCGTCACTGCAACTGCATAGTGTATTTTCCTTGATTTAAGCATGGGGGTACAAACTTGTACTTCCATGATTTAAGAAAGTTATGATCCTTTGCTCAATTCCCAAAGCGCTGTCTTCTTTACCATTCAGGCCGACTGTCAGTGGGTATGATGGGATCAAAACCGGAAAGCACGTAGGGCCCCACACAAGTGTATGTGAAAAATACTTCTGTAACGCTTTTCCAAATAGGTGCATGACTCAAATCGAGCGCCGAGCGTCGATCTGTAGTAGTATAGGTCTATGGTTTCTCAAACAAATTTTCAGAAAGATAAGGGACATGTTCACGTACGTATAACAACAGGGGATATGTGATGAACGTACGCTGTGTTTACATACTGCAGTACATGATCTGCATGGTAACTGAAGTACATTGGCAATTTATTATTTATAGAATACTAACGTAGTATACTAGCATGTATTATGATGGACTTTACAATTTCAAAACGTGAATCTTGATCTTGACACTACTCGGACATACACAGTAGTCAAATAGTTGTATATTGCGGCACTGTTTGCAGGCCCAGATAATTTCATAGGCAGATAGAAAATAACCCATTTAGTGCGGAGTGGGTAAACGCTGGGGTTGGTTCTTTTTAACTAAGCGAGGGTCTACCTCAGCTGGAATCATCTGGTAATATATATATATATATATATATATATATATATATATATATATATATAATATACACATATACATACAAATGTACATACCGTATATATTATTATTATATATATACTTATCGTATATATATTAAATATCACCTGCATCATAATTTTCATGAGAACATGAAATGCACTTTGGAAATAATTAAAACGGATGAAATTGTTAAATATTTATCTGATCATGACCCCATTGCCCATTTGTTTTGTTTTTGTCTTTTTATTATGCAGTAATGTATGTAGGTCTCTATAAACCCAGTTTAATTACGCTGTAAATACTGTATATACATTCAGTCTTGCCCAGGGTATTGCGAAAAAGGTGTAATCTCAGCATGTCATAATTTTATCATTTTAAGGTGATCCTACACCTCTGAGCTTTGACCTCATGATCTAAAACAGCCAAACTGTAATGTCAATCACCACGTACATGTTATAAATTTCATGAAGATATTTAGTGTCGGCTATCGCTAACCGACTAATATCACGGATTTTGGCTCATTGTCATGATTGTAGACGTCAATATCTGTCTGTCAATGTAAGGTTACCATTAAATATCAACATTTTTTTTTTTCAGGAAAACTTGTACTCTCCATATGATGTGTATGAGTGTGAAAGTGAGTGTGTGTGTGTGTGTGTGTGTGTGTATGTGTGTGTGTGCGCGCGCGCGTGTGTGTGTGTGTGTGTGTGTGTGTGTGTGTGCATGTACCCCCCGAGTTTGGAAGGCTTTGGGTTGTTTTGGGATGTGCTGTCCTATAGACCGTAAAGGAAAGCTGGCGTATATACAGTTTTACAAAGAAATTCCGTATCATATTCCAAACCTGTAATAGAGAGAAAAATCAGATGTTGACAAATATAAACAAGAAAAAGAAATAAACTGAACATTAAATTTGAATTCATACATTCACATTTTGTCTACCTACTCGTCAAAGATCGACAGGCACCTCAGAAGGCTAAACAAAGCATGGGTAAAACATTCGGGCTGGCCACAAGAATGGGCCCAAATGTTTGGAGCGCACTCAAAATGTCGTCAGAATTTGTAGAATTCACTTCGAATATGCAGGAATGCAGGAAGAATTTTCATTCCAACTGCCAACGACATTCCGGCTCATTCCGCCTCTAGCGTGACGGGGATATAAAAAGAACTAAATGAAGGAAAAGTGTTAAATCTTAAAAGACAGACGTAAGATAATCAGATAATCAATGACAAATATAAAGAAAGTGTCACCATGGAAAAATGTTTGACATATCTGCCACGAGGGTTGACGAAGGCACATTTAATACATGACATTCACCTTCATTGAATATGGATTGGAGGTTCAATATTATTAAAACCCCCTAACATTTTTTAAAGCAAAAGCTTGTATGACTTTCTGTGTTTTCAACTATTTTTTCCGCTCATGCATTCGGATTTTCGGAAATGTCCATTGGAACGTATACTGACGTAAAGATGCACATGCACTTTCAGTCTTTTTCTTAAGGCGCAACGAAAAGCTTTCAAGAGAACACAAGATGGTATTCTATTAGGCTAGATTCTATTAGCATGATGACTTAGTTGCTTGCCTTACGTTTTCCCTACAATCGTTAAAGAGCTTGTTTATGAGTATCTTATAACGACGTCGAACATCTCCCGCCGTCCCCAAACAAAGGTGGTTCCCACGTTTCTATTATTCATTGCAGTACAGAGAGCTACAGACTTGTCGAATTTGTGTGTGTGTGTGTGTGTGTGTGTGTGTGTGTGTGTCTGTGTGTGTCTGTGAGTGTGTGTGCGTGTATGTGGAATGTGACAGAGCGTGAGAAGATATCGCGGCCAGAATTTTATTTTTTTTTTACATTGTTCATTTCTATTCATTTTTATTTTTCCACATAAATTTCCTCCTTGTGATGTCCTGCCCACCCCTATTATGCGAAATGCAACTGGCTCAAAGTCTCGCCTCGCTTATTCACTCGAGCGTTTGTTTGTCAGGAGAGTCACGTCATAAATTTAATTGGTTGCCAAGCTGCACAATGGATCTTTTGTCATATTTCAACGACACACTCACGAGACAAATACACTTTTGCATGATTACATTTTTAGATGTGTACTGGAGTATGACTTACATAGTTTTTTCTCTTAAAAGGGGATGTCCAAATGATTTTCATAAAATCACATCATGTCGTAGGACACGCATCGACAGCTCCATGCAAGGAGGTGCTAGAGAAGAAGTGGAATTTGTATCCAATTTGTTCAAATTTATGCGTAGGTTTTATACCATGACAAGTTCATGCGTAATTGGTATGGCACTCCTTTCTACCACTTGGAAGTTTTAGAACGTTCTTGTTCAACATTCCAAGTTCGTTATTTGGAAGTTTTGTCTAAACATTTTCAGAACGTCTTTTTTAAAGGAATGTTTTCGAAGTATTAAAACGTTTCTGTTTCATATAAACGTTGAAACAGTCTTTAAACGTAAAAACAAAAACAGATACAAAGCATTTCACATCTTTCAAGGACCACCTGAAAACCTTTTGGACATTATAGACGTCAGAAGATCTTTTGAGAATATTCAGGACCTTCTCTGAGCATTCTGCAGACGTCTGTACATCTTTCAAACCTTCTAGAACGTTCAAAACATTTAAGAATGTTTTTAAAAGTCTTACGACCCTTTCCAGAACATTTTAGAGAACTTCTCATATCTGTCTAGATCATCCAGTATACCTTGTTTAACAGCAATTAGTGTGTGTGTGTGTGTGTGTGTGTGTGTGTGTGTGTGTGTGTGTGTGTGTGTGTGTGTATTTCTTTTTTTGATTCGGCATTAAAGGTAACATAGGGAACCGTGATTTCAATTTCTTCTAGTTATCACATATGATGCATATGGGTCAGAATTTTGAACGATGTACAATTGAGCCAAAACAAGGCAAAATTTAAAAAGTAGGAAATTCTCCAAATTATCCATCTTACCTGAAAGCGTATAACTCAAGCTTTAATATGAACCCAATTATACTAGGATTTTCCCAGAGGAACAAGTTTTTATTCACCGCTGAAGTTTACCATGTCCAGAGCAGCGAACGTCCGTGAGGAATAGTACAGCACATACACTTGAATACCATTTAACATAGTTTGCAAAGATCTGATTCAGTTCAAAATCCTAACAAAATATCTTAAGGGACATGTGTACGTGCTTGCAGAATATTAAGCTTGTACTCTTAACTTGTACGTAATGGTAGACAACTGATGATTTAACTAAATTCGTCGTTTCTGTTGAAATATTGCTCTTCCGCTAAACACTTTCTCCACTTTACGCGCATTTTACAGAAACTCAATATTTTGACCTCTTATTTCACTATCCCATACTTCAATCCCCACTCCCAAATAATAACATACCTTTTTAAGATGTATCTGATCTAGGCAGTCTCTATAACCCAACGAACATAGCACAGTTTTCATCACGGAGGTTCGCATGTAGCTCACGGACGTTCGGAACAAACAAGATGCAGCTCTTTTGAGTTGGAAACGCATTCTACTCACAACAAACAGCAATTTCATGTCGAGAACAAACTCCTCTGAAAAATCCTGAACAGATATTACCAATTCTCAATTATATAAGCTTGTTTATCTTCTCATACTGAGGAATCAAAGAAAACAATTTTTCCATCTCTCGTAAATGAACGTACAAACGTACGTTTAATCTCAGTGACGTAGTCCATCCTTGAGAACGAATATCAAAATTTCGTTATCATGAAGTAAAGATTCAGGTCCTAAATTTGTTACCTAAAGTCTACAATGCAAAGTTTGCTTATAACGAACATGGTCACAGCTAAAATTATGACAAAGAATCAGCATAGAAAGACAACAGAAATGTGCTCCGTTATAAAAATACGAAGTTTAGCTGGGGAGGGCAAACGAACGCGCTGGTAAGAAATCCCTCTATGTTTGCTCCTTGTGTTACACACAGTTACCGAGGAGAATTTGTATTATTATATTAGGCAGAAATGATAATAGATTCGATACTGCGAAGTTTCGTCATAACAAGACACAATAAGTCCATATTACTTGGATGGATGTTTGTGACTTCGATATTATACGATATGGTTTGTTATAACAAACATTTTGTAGCGCGTCATTTCGGAGGCTCGTTATTCATACAGTTTGTCAATACGAAAATTGATAGAGTTCGTATAATTATGAAGCTTTTTTTATTCGGTAAATGATAGGAATCTCCGAAGGTTAATCGAAAGGTTTATTAATTGGAACATGACAAATCATGTTCGCTTATCCAAATGTGGAGAAACAAGTTAACAACTAAAATCCTCCAAATTTCAAAACCTTATAATAACCGTTTTCACCTAAACGAATATCAGGCTCTTTCCACTTTTAGAAGAACGGACCTAAAAGAATGATCCTTAATATCTATTTTTCGGACTAACAAACTTTCGGAATAAGAAATTTTTTAATAACAAACCTCCCTAATTAACTACAACCTTTATTTTCCCATTTTCGGAATAACAAACCTTTGGACATCGGAAAAACGGATCTTAGGAAGAGCGAACGTATCAAAGTGCAACCTTAAACCTATTTTTAATCATTACTTTTTTTAACATGTGTTTTCAAAGTAAGCACAAAAGCACAAACAAATTGACGATCTCTCTGTCTCTTAAATATAAAATGAAAAACAAAATCTTGGAAAGAATTACAAATGAACATTGCTTTTCATTGATGAGTATAAAACAACACCATGTGATGATAAGCGGAGGATTTGTTTGTTTTCATCAGACAATTGTATACTGCATTATTTTTGTTCGCTTGTGACGGCATTTCGATGAATAAAAAAAACATAAACAAACAAACAAAAACTTCTCCAGAGGAACTTGGTACAACGGGAGTGCACTGGCAATTCTTTTCTCTGTGTGTTGGAGCTCGATTCCTTCTCTGTTTCTCAGTCATTTTTATTCAACTGCTTCCACGTCCTTTTGAAGCTTTTCCATTTTTTATTCAATACATGCCCATTACAGACTTCTTCCGTCATTATCCTGCATGTGATTACGTAGCACTTTTCGGATTTGTTTTGGCTTGTTTTGTTTTGTTTCTGTTTTCTGTTTGGTCGCAGCATGTCCAGGCTATCGAGGGAATGAGATAAAAATCGTCATGAAGAGAAAAATAAGAATGAATTAAGGCATTTAATATCATGACAGTTACAGCGAACGTCCGTTATGGAGGCCAAAACTGGATGTGTTCTGTTTGAGACGGCAGCTACTATACTCAAAAGATAAACACTTGGTGCACCTGTCACTAAAAAGTGGCACTGATCCTCTTTCTCCTACTATGTAATCCATTGACTTATTCTACCAACGAACATCCGTGACCAAAACGTTTTCCTTTTGCTATTACAAGTAAATTGAGTGCTGAACATTATTCACTTTTGGTTATGAGCGGCTCGGTGATTTGGTAATATTTTCAACTAACATTAACTTTATTCGCAGTGATATATTTGTAATTATCAGCAATTTCCTTTCTCGGACAGAACGTCCGTGAGCGAACTTTCTGAACCTGTAACAGTACAAATTGTCTCCAGATCCTCATTAGAAAGAAATTTAAATGCACAGAAATTACAGATTACGCAAAATTCCATTTTCCTATAACTTTGTTTTCAGTGTTTAGCTGTTTTTGTATAACTAGAGGGAAAACAAGCGTAAAATTGTGAGTAAATTTTCAACTGTTTATTCATCATGATCACATAACGCCTTAAAAATTCTGAAACTACTGCCCTAAACTCATTGGTTACTTTATAAAACTTTATTTGTGGCTATTGGAGCTAAAAGTTTTAAAGAATACGGGACACTTTCGGGACAAATTATCCCTATCGAAGGGATAACATACGTCACGGACGTTCGCTGGAATTGTCACGGACGTTCGTTCTCCTGATAGGGTCATGTTCCCGGACGGATAACTAATCGGCAGAGAGTACCTAGCCTTCCTAACTCTTTCAAAAAATTTAAAAGGTATTGTCAATGCAAATTATAAGAAATTTGACATCCTTACAACATATGTATTGCTCAGAGGGGGATCAGGAGGTGAATTTTCAGAGAAAATATTAATTATTTGCATGGTTTTCGGTAAATTGCATGGTCCGAAAACTGCGGACAAGCCTCAGTCCGCTCCAAAAATAACATACAGCTCCTCGGCTAGAGAGCCAAAGGTAAAATGCACGTTCGTCATCAAAGCAAGATGGTGTGCCACTCGAAAACGTTTTAATCATCACGGACGTTCTTTTTTTCTCGGAGGTTCGTCTAAAAATATAATTTCGGTTCCTATTTGACAAAGGATGGACAGAAACTCAAAACAAACATATTATCGTGTGGCTAGATCTTAGTTGATTACGACTCAGAACAATATCACCAATAGCGTTTATTGGGATACGATCTTTATTAGAAAATAGCGGAAACACGTCCGTGACGAAAACTGAGTATAATTTTGCATAAAAGAATATTACGTCCCATGTACAGCCAGCAGACGTACAATTTTTGCAGGATATGTGCCATAGGTGGAACACCAAATTTTCGTATACATTACAGTTGGGACAACAAAGTAGAATTTGCAGCAGCGATAAAAATAAAAGCACCACGGACGTTCGTCTGTTTGGGACTTTGATATTTCAATTGTTCTCTGTGATTTTATACGTGCTCATAAAGTTCTTATAATTTTGTGGTTCATACCCATGATATGTCAGATCCAGAACATAGTCAGATATTAGATGCCACGTACGCTTAAAAATGCACATCGTTAGTTTGAAAAACAAAAATAATTGTGAAAATAGCGTTTTTACCGTATTTTTACGCTTTAAGTCCTTGTCAAATGAAAAATATCAGGCAAAAGTCAATCAAACCATATATTTCCTGAAAGGAAATTTACCAATCTTTGAGATGACATGAAAAAATCTGGTTTCTTAGATCATCCTGCCGTGTTGTAAGGGAAAGAATGTCATAAGGTGCGAAAATTGGCAATTGTACATCGTTCAAAATTCTCACCCATATACATTTTGCAATAAAGCCTAAAACACAAGAAGATATCACTGTTGTTCCCACTAAACCATAAGTGTAGACGTTTTAGTTTGGAAACAATACAATTTTTGTATTCAACAACACCAGTAATTATACTGATTAACTTTTTTGTGTATTGGTTGTTTTTATCCCCCGCTCACATTTTAGAACCATTTTAAAGCACTAAAGCTGGATTTTTTTTTTTTTCAGAAAATGGAAAATAATAATGCCTTTAATGTTTCCTAATGGTAACCCTATAATCCTATCTGAACCTGTTCCTTGTTTGTTTGTTTTATTTTGTTTTATTTAAACACGGGTAAAAAAAAATACTTGCACTCAGCCGTTAGGCTGTTTTTCAGCAGGTCCGTATGACATACACTGTACAAAAACATAATGTGGTACAATCAACGTATAGATTAATACATAGACAATAATAGGTATAAAGAAACAAAAAGATGAAAGAAAAAATACATATATATACACAAACTCTTTGACAGAATCAAATACAAAAGAGATTGGTCTTTGGTTTTCGTAACAATACTTTAAATGCCGAGTTCCTGAGATTATAATCAGATACTTTGACGTTCACTTGATGAAAGTCAGAAAATCAGGTCAGAGGTTATCTAAGACTTTGTAAATGAAAACAACAAGATTTTTTTCACCTTGGCACTGAGGCACTCAATAGGCAGTCCCCCATTCAAATCTCGTCTATTGTGACGATAATCCACTTTCAGAAGAGTTCGCCAGGCTCTGTTCTGAAGGATTTGTAGTCTTTTTATGTTACCAGAATTTGGTTTCATCGAGATGGTGTTACAGTACTCAAAGTGAGGACGAAATATTGTATTATACAGGATTAATGTGGTGTCTTGATCATTTATGGTTTTGCCCTTCTTAAAGCGTACAAATTACCGAACACTTTACTTTTTCCGCTGTCAACATGTGGTTTCCAAGAGAATTCTGTGTAAATGACAACACCTATAGATATTTACAACTTTCTACCTTTTCTAACTGAGTAACATCAATTCTTATACTAACATTTTCATTTTTTTTTTCCGATTACGCTTAGTACCTATAAACATGTATTTACATTTTTTTTTAACATTCAACATAAGCTTATTATAAAGCAACCATTCATGCACGGCACCTAAGTCGTAATTGACTGCGCCTGACACGCAGGTAACACTGAAGTAGAATGTAAGTAGCACAGGTAAAATGCATGCGAAACTTCTTGCCCAAATCCTTGTCCGCCTGCAAAAATTGTCCTGCGTGCTGGAAAAACACCACACGCAACAAGCCCGCCTAGCATGCCCGCAGAGGTGTGACAGGGCCTAAACTTGGCTGTGAGTGAATAGGACTTGCGTGAGCAACTCCGCGTAACTACGGGAGAGATGCGTGCTATAGGTACTGTCATGTGTGGGTCATCTGCGAGGGCCTCCAGGTATCAAAAATTGTTCTTCGCAAGTCGCACGCAAGGCTTGCCCGGAAAGCTTTGATAGGGTCTTTAGGAAGGAAGAAAAACGCAAAACCAGCATTATGAGATGACGTATAGAGGAGTGACAGTACTGCTGCCTTTACACCCTGTTCCCGGCGGCCACGGAAGACCCGTTTGCCGAAACGTTGTGCGTCGTGGAAAGATGAAGCATTTTCTTGTTTTCTCCTCTGCGTATAATAGTCTTGTTGGTTCCAGTCCTCGCCCCAGAGATCATCACAGCTGTTAGACGCAGTACTGTGAGACGCCGTGAGACGCCGTGAGAACAGCGAATGTGAAATGCGGCGCATGTGAATCCAGGAATTCCGTAAAGGGGGCGGGGACGCACGCCCCTCCCCATTTAAAAAAAAAAAAAAAAAAAAAAAAAAAAAATTGGGGGACCCACCTCCCGATCCGCCACTACAACTGCATAATGCATTTGTCCTTGTTTTAAACATGGAGGTACAAACTTGTACATTCATGACTAAAGCGAGTTATTATCTTCTGCTAAATTCTTATTTCCATTCAGGCAGGCTGGCTGTCGCGGAAATGATAGGCGTTTTCACATCAGCCCGATAAAAATCCAAGCTCGAGTTATTTTTTAATTTCCCAAGTCAGAAAATAGCGCGCTATTTCGATACATCAGCCCGATAAAAATCCAAGCTCGAGATATTTTTCGCAGAAAATAGTCAGCAAAATAGCGCGCTATTTCGAAACATCGGGCTGATGTGAAAACGCCTAATGAGATCAAAACCGGAAAGCAAGTACATGAGTGTATGTGCAAAATGCTTTTGTAACGCACTTGCAAATAGGTGCATGAATTAAGTCGAGCGCCGAGCGTCGATGTGTAGTACTATAGGTTTCTCAAACAAATTTTCAGAAAGATAAGGGACATGTTGACGTATAACAATAGGGGATATGGACGTACGCTGTGTCACATACTGCAGTACATCTGCATGCCCGTAGCAACCTCACCTTGCGCGCAGTGATTGAAGTGGATTGACGAGGGAAACATGAAACAGTAAGTCTCCTTTATTTGGTGATATAGTTAGTGTAGTTTTTGCGATCGGGACACATTCAATTGGTCTGGATTTTCCTAAACCAGTAGATAATGTATACAGAATGAATTCTTTATTTTTGTCAAGACAGTGTCCGTGCACAGTTATAGATCACTCAAGAATGTTCCGTTTACACTCTTGTAAACTTGTGAACCCTTTCATTGTAGTTTGACACAAGAATTTTCCTCCAGATGTACATTCCTCCTTCATATCTCACCTTCACAAACTATCTCTACGTAAATGCATAGACGTTCGAAGGGGCTTGTCAGCATGACTCTGTAAAACAACCAATCTATTTTTTTTTAACCTTAACTGTTAGAACACTTCGGTCGTATCCTATTATTGGAGTAATTATATTTCTGTTATTACCATATAAGCGCCTTGTCTTCTTTTATAATCATTGTTATTTCATATTACGCATGCGAATTTACCTCACCAACGTTAAGTGTAGGAGGATTCCATTTACTTTTGTAGACATGAATTTAGCGAGACTATATGATGTAACATTTGTTCTATTGTATAACGTAAAAATGTATCAGTATCATTATTGTTATTATCAACTCACATGCGCTGTACACCCCCACACATGCACACACTCACATTTACATTCACGCACAGACATTGCAACGTACTACACAAAAAATACATGGCCCCAGAACAACCATTCCCAACTTTCCACTCAAATCCTCATAATGGCTCATAACAACGATCATCCTGACCAGGGTATCATAAGTAATCATAGTAAATATTACACTATTTCTGATTTCAATAATATGTTCAAATCTTCACTTGATTCCACTGCAAGTCATGTTACTAATTCCCGTAGTAATTCCACAAGTAGTAATGATGACACTAATTATAACCCCATTAAAGATTTTAGCTTATTCCACTGGAATGCTAGAAACTTAAATTGAACTACTTCTTCTTTCTTTACAAAATTTTCCCTTTTCCGCAATCGGTATAACTGAAACTTGGCTAGGGCACACGTCTCCAAATTTGTTTAGCCTTGATAGATATAAAATATTTCACTCTGATCGTAAGAGAGGTAGAGGGGGGGGGGGGTAGCCCTATATATATATATATAACGAATTGCGAGTAAAAATAAGAACTGATATTGATATTGAAGGTTGTGAAAGCCTGTTTGTGGAAATCATTAATGATAAAATGAAAAATAAGATAATTGGTGTTATATACAGGCCACCAAATCATAAAACCGAAACGTTTTTAGAAAATTTTGATGAATGCCTCAACACGATTACACAATAAAATAAGACAATTTATATTATGGGCGACTATAATATTGACATGACGAAAATAGATACTTTAGCGGTAAAATTAAAAACTATTATTTTTTCATATGCTTTCCATTCCCATATTGATAACCTAACAAGAATAATATTTTTTTTTTATAATAACTTTTCTGTAAATAAATTCATTAATGGTATTTTATATTATGATATATCTGATCATTTACCGATATTCATTATTCTTCGTTTTTCTGAAAACGTCAAGAGTATACTTCAAAACCCAGGCCAATAATGTACAGAAAAGAATCAGATAAGAATATTGAGTTATTTAATCTTGACTTAGTGAAGGAAGAATGGCAAGAAGTGTATCTTCAAAATAACGCCGATAAAGCTTATGATATTTTTCTAGATAAACTTTTATATTATTATCGAAAAAACATTCCTTTAGTTAAGAAAAAAAAACACGTAGGAAGAACAAACATCCCTGAATTACAAAGGGAATCATCAATTCAATAAAAAACCCTTAATAGATTGTATAAGCTGGCGATTACTACCCACAATACAAAACATTTTACAGATTACAAAAAGTATAGAAATATACTCAGTAATTTGATTCGCATTTCTCGTAAAATGTATTATTTCGATAAGTTTGATAATCAAAAGGATAACGTAAATGGCTTATGGGAAACTATATATGAAATAACAGGTAAAAATAATAAGGAAACATCGTCCGTTTTTTATAATGACAACAAAGAACTCACAAACCCTGATGAAATATCTAATGCTTTTAACTCATACTTCGTAAATATTGGCCCCCAATTAGCTTCAAAAAAAAGAAAACAAAAAAAAAAAACATGTTCATTCGAACTTTACTGAATTTCTTCCACCAAAATGCGACAAATCCCTTTTCTTTACCCCAACAGATGAGGAAGAAATACTGGAGATTGTTAACAGATTAAAGCCCAGTAGATCTAGTGGTCATGATGAAATAAGTGTTTATATACTGAAGATAATCATCAAACAAATAACCACACCTTTATCTTACATTTTCAATCTTTCACTGTCTTCTGGAATATGCCCAAACTCATTAAAAATTGCTAAAGTAGTTCCAATTTTCAAAAGAAAAGACGACCCTTCTCTTTTAACAAATTATAGACCAATATCGTTATTACCTAGTATTTCAAAAATTCTGGAAAAAATTATTCATAAACGCCTGTACATTTTTCTTCATGTAAATGACCTACTTATACCTAATCAGTTTGGATTTAGAAACGGCCATTCCACCGATTTAGCTATAATTCAATTGTTAGATAAGATCACTGAATCTTTTGCAAATAAAAAACACTTTATAGGAATTTTCATGGATTTATCAAAGACTTTTGATACCATAGATCATGATATATTAATTTACAAATTAAAAAGATATGGTATTCGTGGTTTAGCACTTTCTTGGATTATTGATTATGTATCCAACAGAAAGCAATATGTACTATTTAAGTCATCTAAATCTCCGAATTCTAATATTGTATGTGGTGTTCCCCAGGGATCAATTCTTGGCCCCCTACTGTTTCTTGTATATATTAATGATATAATAAATACATCAAAAACTCTTAAATTTATATATTTTTTTTTGCGGATGATACTAATAGTTTTTACTCCCATGAGAACCTCGAAACACTGTTTAATACTCTGAACACGGAAATAGACAAAGTCTCCCGATGGTTTATATGTAATAAATTATCCCTTAATGTCTCTAAAAC
Organism: Diadema setosum; assembly: GCA_033980235.1. Classification (NCBI taxonomy): domain Eukaryota; kingdom Metazoa; phylum Echinodermata; class Echinoidea; order Diadematoida; family Diadematidae; genus Diadema; species Diadema setosum. Next base: position 11,507,779 of record CM067070.1, on the reverse strand, counting down.
AAAGTTTATACGTTTCAAACCTACTGCTTCACAGAACATTAACAACAGTTATAATATTAATATTGATGGATTATCCTTAACTGAAGTAAGATCTATTAATTTTTTAGGAATCACAATTGACTCGAGTTTAACTTGGAACGATCACATTCATAATATCCACACGTCTGTCTCAAGAACTGTAGGAATTTTATATCGACTGAAAAACTTCATTTCTCAAAATTCCCTGTCTATTCTATATAATGCATTGATCTTACCACATATCACATACTGCAATATCGTTTGGGGAAACTGTGGCTCAACTAAAATTAATCCAATTCTTACTCTCCAAAAACGTGCTGCACGTTTGATTACCAATTCCCGTTACTTATCCCCATCCAATCCCCTATTTCGTCAACTAAAAACATTGAAAATTTAGGATCTTCACACCTTTCAAACTGCTGTTTTTATGTATAAATATATATTAATTGTCTTCCAAAAATTTTTGATGGCTTCTTCACTCCAAATTCCACCGTTCATTCATATCCAACACGTCAGTCGGCCGATTACCATCTCGAAAACCCCAGAATCATTTTAGCTCAAAAATCATTAAAACATAATGGACCAGATATTTGGAATTCTTTACCCCCTAATTTAAACCAACGTACGTCGTTGAACATTTTCAAACGAGAACTAAAAAACACCCTCATAATCCAGTATACTTCTGACACATAAATATTCATACCACCTGGTCAACAAACACTCTAAACAATGAGTTCACGGCCATAACTGAAGTAACATTCACCTCATCACACTGATACACAAAATAACACTCAACGTACAAACCAAGATTCATCCCAACACAATGCACACCGCACCGCACCGCACGTCCTTCGCACAATTACTTCCCACTCAGTGAGTGGCAAGATTTTCTTTATGTATCTCTTTATTGTGCCCTTCGCACAATTACCCCCCACTCAGTGACTGGCAAGATTTTCTTTATGTATCTCTTTACCTGGGGCCATCTTCCTCGTCAAGCTTAGCTTATGATGATGGTCCCCTGCATTTCATTTTTATCCTTTCCTATTGCTTCCTTTGATATATGATATTCGTTCTTGAAAAAAAAAAAGAAAATGTATGTAAGATCCAAACGTTACGAATATTAGCTGTGTAAATGACTATGTAAGTATTTTGTTGATTTGTTGATTTGTATTGATTTTGAAATGCAGAAATAAAAACTGAACTGAACTGAACTGAACTGAGTATGTTTTATAAAACATCCTATCTATAAATGTTATGATGGCTTATGCTAGTATTGCTGTTGTTTTCCCAATAGGCAGATAGGAAATAACCCATTTAATAGTGCAGAACGGGTAAACACAGGGATTGGTCCTTTCAACAGGGACTGCAGTACTGCTTGAGGTGGGGATTCATGTTTTGAACATTCCTAAGTGAGATAATAAGAAACCTCTGATGAAATAATGAAAGAGCATGTAATTTCAAGAAGGATTCAACGATTATATGATGAAAATTGGTTTTCAAATGGCTGAGATATTAAAAAAAAATTATGATAATAAAAGGCGACAGGCCACGCCTTTTATTAGGATCTCTTTGTTTCCCCTTGTTTTTGGATATCTCAGCCATTTCAAAACTGATTTTCATCAAATGGATACCCCTTAGAATTGCATGCATTTTGACATTTCATAGAGTGGTTTCTGAATATCTCGTAAAACGTTAAAAGCTAAATCCTCACCTCGACCAGAACTGTACACACCCTTTAAACTAAGCGAGGCTCCGCCCAAGGTGGAATCATCTGGTATTATTATTATTATTATTATTATTATTATTATTATTATTATTATTATCATTATCAATATTATTTAGTATCACCTAAATCATAATTCTCATGAGAACATGAAGACGTACTTTGGAAATAATGAAAACGGATGAAATTGTTGCATATTCACAAGATCCTGACCCAATTGACCACTTGTTTGTTTGTTTGTTTGTTTGTTTGTTTGTTTGTTTGTTTTTTTTTTTTGGGGGGGGGGGGGCTTTTATTGTGCAGTAATGTATGCATGTTTCTATTTACCCAGTTTGATTACGCTGTAAATACTGTCTATGCATTCAGTCATGCCCAGAATATTGCGAAAAAGGTATAATTTCAGCACATCGTAACTTTAGCATTTTACTGTGATCCTACACCTCTGAGCTTTGACCTCATGACCTAAAACATTCAAATAGTAATGTCAATCACCATGTACATGTTCTAAATATCATGAAGATATCTTGTTTGGGCTATTGCCAACCGACTAATATCACGGGTTTTGACTCATTGTGGACGTCAATATCTGTCCATGTAAGGTTACCATTAAATATCAACATCTTTTTCAGGAAAACCTGTACTCTCCATATGATGTGTTTGAGTGTGAAAGTGAGTGTGTGTGTGTGTGTGTGTGTGTGTGCATGTACCCCGCCGATTTTGGAAGGCTTTGCGTTGTTACGGGGTGTGCTGTCCTATAGACCGTAAAGGAAAGCTGGCGTATATACACTGTAAAAAACATCGGTGTTAAATTTAACACCGATCAAGTGTTAATAGAGGACCACACCCGCAGGTGTAGAAAATGCACTGTGATGGTGTTGAAAAGTGTTCACCTGACAATTCGTGGTGTTAATTTGACACTGTACCTGGTGATATTTTGACACTGTACTGGTGTTAATTCAAAAATGACACCACATGGTGCTGATTTGATATTTGTTGGTGTTAATATCAATGGTTAAACACCCGTCCAGCTTCAATAAGAGACCACACCAGCTGGTGTTACTGTGGTGTGAATTCATTTTCACATTTTTTCAAAAATCTAGTATTTTAATGTAAAATTCTTGATCGTCTTGTTTAAATTAAAAAACAACAAGAAGTGCAGTTACTAAGAAACTCTTCAAAAAACAGTTTCATATTTGGAAATGACACCCGGAGGTGTTAATTTAACACCATAAATGAGCACCGAAAATTTAACACCAGCTCGGTGTTCACTATTCAACACCGGACTTTTTGCAGTGTACAGTTTTACAAAGAAATTCCGTATCATAATATTATTCCAAGCCTGTATTATAGAGAAAAGTAAAATGTTGATAATTTGATGTAAACAAGACAAGAAAATACACTGAACGTTCAATCTGAATTAATACATTCGCTTCTTGTCTGTCTACTCGTCAAAGATAGACACAACGCCAGAAGCCTATAAACTAAAAGAACTAAATGAAGGAAAAGAGTTAACAGTCAAAAGACCAATGTATTAGATAATCAGATTATCAAAGGCACATATACATTAAAAGAAAGAGTTAACATGGAGAAATGTTTGACACATCTGCCACGAGAGTTGACGAAGGCCCGTTTAATATATACATGACATTCACCTTCATTAAAAATGAATTGGAAGTTCACATTATTACAAACCACTGACATTTTTTAAAGCAAAAGCTTGTATGACTTGCTGTGTTTTCTACTCATTTTTTCGCTCACGCATTTCGGATTTTCCGAAATGTCTATGGGAACTGACGTAAAGATGCACATGCACTTTCAGTCTGTTTTTCTTAAGGCGAAACGAAAAGCTTTCAAAAGATTTCGAGACAACATGGTATTCTATAAGGCTAGAATTTATTTGCGTGATGACTTTGTCGCTTGCCTTACATTTCTCCTGTAATCGCTAAAGAGCTTGTTTTTGAGCATTTTATAATGACGTCGAACATCTCCCGCCATCCCCAAACAAAGGTGGTTCCAACGTTTCTACGCGTTCAGTGCAGTACAGAGAGCCACATGCATTTACCGAGACTTGTTGACTTTGTGTGTGTGTGTGTGTGTGTGTGTGTATGAGTGTGTGTGCGTGTATATGGAATGTGATAGAGAGTGAGAAAATATCGCGGCCATGTTTTTTTTTTTTTTTTTCTTTTTTTACACTGTTCATTTCTATTCAGCTTTATTATTCCACATAAATTTCCTCCGAGTGCTGTCCTGCCCACCCCATTATGCGAAATGCAACTGGCTCAAAGTCTCGCTTCGCTTATTCTCTCGAGCGTGTATGTTTGTCAGGAGAGTCACGACATAAATTTCTATGGTTGCCAAGCTGCACATTGGATCTTTTGTCCTATTTCAACGACACACTCACGAGACAAATACACTTTTGCATGATAACATTGTTAGATGCTTACTGGAGTATGGCTAACATATTTTTTTTTTCGTAAAAGGGGGAGTCCAAAAAATTTCAAACAATCAAAACATGTCGTAGGACATGCATCGACAGCTCCATGCAGGGAGGTGTTAGAGAAGAAGTGGAATCTCTATCCAATTTGTTTAAATCTATGCGTAGGTTCTATAGCATGACAAATTCATGCTTAATTAGTATGACACTCCTTGCTACCGATTGGAAGTTTTCAGAACGTTCTTGAAACGTTCCAAGAACTTATTTGGACGTTTTGTCTAAACATTTTCAGAACGTCTTGTTTGAGGAATGTTTTCAACGTATTTGAAACGTTTGAAATCTTTAAACATTGATAAAAAGATACACAGCCTTTCATAATTTTTAAGGACCATCTAAAAGCCCTTTGGACGTCAAAGATGTCAGAAGACCTTTTAAGAATATTCAGAACCTTCTCTGAATGTTCTGCAGAAGTCCATGAATCCTTTCAAAACCGTCTAGAACTTTCAAAAACAAAGTCTTATGACCCTTTCCAGCACATTTAGAGAACCTTTCATATCTGTCTTAATCATGCAGTATACTTTGTTTAATAACAACTAATGTTCTTGTGTGTGTGTGTGTGTGTGTTTCTTTTATAATGGGCATTAAGAAAATTATGAAATCATTCAGGTAGGTATAGAATCTGGGATTAAAGGTACTGTTTAACATTGGAAACAGTACTTTCAAAAATGTTTGAGTTATCACACTATGATGAATATTAATTTTGCCAAAAAAAAGCCTCAAACACAAGAATATTTAACTGGTTTTCTTACTACACCATAAGTGTAGACGGTTTAGTTAAGGAACAATATAATTTTTTATTCAACGACACATAACACTAATTATACTGATTAACTTTTTACTGACATTGGTTGTTTCTATCCCTCACTCACATTTTAAAACTATTCTAAAACACTGAAGCTGGGTTTTTGTTTCTTTTGCAATTGGTAAATAATGTGTTTAATGTTCCGTAACAACCATATTATTATAACAATGTCATATCCCAACCTTCTCCTTATTTCACATAACGTATACCCACAACTGATGTATCTCTATCACATTCTGTTATATACTGGCAAACATGTAATGCGTGACATGTTTACTAAAATTGAATCACACATACCTGTCGTTAGGCCCATCAAAATTATGAAACTTTATACCTCTTCACAACATGCAATTTGAAATTGTGAATAACTGACAAATAACTTAGGTACAACCTATCAACACAGTTCAGAAGACTAAAGTTTGAACCCTGCGGTACGGTACTTTAGATATCAATGTCTGTTGTTTGTTTCCACTAGTTTTCAAATAATCGGCCAGTACGTGTTTCCGCGTGTTTGATAGAATTTTGCAGCTATAGAAATGCATTTCTTTCTTTTTTTCATAGGTTTTTGTTCGCGCGTCTTATTTTCTACACCCTGAATGATTGTTGACAAGAATCTTGAAAGGGACAGCGAACTGCTGCTCACTCGGTTTGCTGTGGATTGAGGAATGATGCATACCTGAATAGAAATGCTCTCTTTTGTCGAAGCAATTCATTGTCCTGCGTATAACTTCACGGGGGCACGAAGCAAAGGAGAGACTCCTGTTTCTTCTCCTTCTCCAACACCTTCCTGATTTCAACAAACCAATTACAAGCAATTTATGGTTGTCAAATAATCATCCAAATATCTCCTTCACAGTATGTTCAAGCAGAACACTTATGAGGGTAAAATACCCTGCGAATATCTACGTTGTGAGAAACTACGTGTTGAAATGGAGGAAAGAACGAAAAGAAAACACACACACATATAAGTCGTCATATCTATTCTTTTATTTACATATTTTTACTAATTTACTATTTCTTTTCTTCCAACCACAATATCAGCAACCATTGCACATAAGAATATCAAATTCTACAGTGGTGTCAGAGAAGGATAACCTTTCCAAATACATTAGCATATGCAATCTTCATTGATATGTGAATCATGCATACGTAGTGCAATTATTCCATAGTTCTGCTGCCATGGCGACTGCCCTATCAGGCATGATATTATATATTATATAATGAAAACATTTTGTTATGTAAGTAACCGTAGTTGAAACTTTCTCTGTTGGGTGATTTGTATTATTTTTCTTTATAACAGTAGAAATATTTTCATCCCTCCCACTGCAAATGAACAAGATGTTCGTGTCAACGGTCAAACTTGAAATATACCTTCTCAGACACTTCTCTTATGTTTTACACTATTTCGTCGTAAACGTAGGCATTTTTTAAAGTGTTATCATGGCAACTGACATCTTCGTACGAAATCTATCCCATGACAAAGGTTTCCGTTGCATTTGAAGAGGAAACTTTTGAGTCTATAAATTCAGTCATTTTAGTCTCATGCAATATTGCTAGATAAAAATGACATAAAGTATTATTTAAAAAAATACCAAGTCTAAGGAAGTAGATGTCAAAGAATGGACAAGCCTTCAATTAGAATTTTATGAGAAATTTTAAATTTATGGAGTTCGTACCATTTAATAGATTTAGGTAGTATTTCATTAAGAATATGTGTGCTTGATCGAATATGGTTTGTTACGACGAAAAAACAAACAAACCCGAAGACATTAGAGAATGACTTTGAATGCAATTGTAAGAATAATGCGAATCTAGTGTGGTACATGCTTGTTTGAATATGGGCCTACATGCCTATTGAATGAAGGCCTACATGATCCCCCCAAAAAAAACAAAAACAAAAACAAAACAAAACAAAACAAAACAAAACACACACACAAAAAAAAAATAAACAAAGAATCATTACCGCGTCAACGACAAAGGACGCCAAATTTCAAGAGAACTCAGTGTATGAGTTATATGTCCCGACGTCTGTGCTTTTAGACGACATGTACACTTTCTTTCTTTCTTTTTTTGTCACTATACCATCAGATGCGTTTAGATGTTTTAATTCCCTTTTGGCTTGCCGTAGACATAAGACCTTTGATCCTGGGAATTCCCAAGCTCTTCCTGCTTGTGCCCACCCCCCCCCCCCCCCCCCCGACCAAACGAAAAATGAACAATTACCTCACGAATACTTATTACGAAGGCAGGTCTGGGCCGTATCGTATTGTGTCTTTTGTGTTCGCACAGAGATACTGCTCTTGTGTGTCTGTGTGTCTGTGGGTGTGTGTGTGTGTGTGCGTGTGTGTGTGTGTTTTGTGTGTGTGTGTGTGTGTGTGTGTATGTAAGTGTGTGTGTATTTGTGTATGTGTGTCTGCGTGTGTGACTTCACGCGAGCAGTACGCATTGCGAGTGTATGTTAGTACTATTAGTTACTATTAGTTTGTAGGCACAAACCTTTGTGTTGGACGTAAAGGGGTCTGTGCCACAGCATCTCATTATAATTATAAACACATGCAATGATATTCCCTCCACTGTAGCAGCAGCTCCCAACTAGCGGCTGCAGTACACGGCCCATGGGACACTATCAGTGGCCCATGCTTTATTTTTCAGTCTCATTTACGACCTGCAGGTTTTTTTGTTTGTTTGTTTGTTTTTTCTGTAAATTTTGCGTAGTACTATCATGGGCGAAATGCAGGGTCCATTTGGTTTTGAGCTAACTACAAGTAATTATCTTTAGGGCGTATTGTTATTTTGTGAATCATCGTGATTGTGAATTGTATTGCACTGTACACAGTGTCCAAGGCAGTGCCCACAGAGCCCCAAGCTTTCTATCCCTCTCTCCCTCTCATGACGTTCTCGTTTTACCAGTAAAGGGATTTTAATACCTTAATTCTTAATCTCACCCCTTCCTTTTCCCCTTCTCTTATGACCATAACAATGATAACAACTTTAGAAAAGTTATCTTAGAATATTTATTTGGACAATATAGCCATAGAAGAAGTTTCTTCAACTAGATTTTTAGGTTTGATTCTTGATAATAAGCTCACCTGGAATTTGCATATCGATTCAATTTGCCGCACAATTTCTAGAAATGTGGGTGTTATCAATAAAGTTAAATTCTATTTTCCGAAAAATGTTTTGTTAATGTTATATTCATCTTTGATCTTACCCTATCTGAAACATGGCATTCTCGCCTGGGGCAACACTTACTCCTCATATTTAGAAAGAATATTATTATTGCAGAAAAAAAGCTCTTCGTATCATTTGTAGAGAATTGTGGAGATGTCATACTAATGACTTGTTTCATCAAAATAATATTTTAAAAATTAAGGATTTATATTGTTTGAATTTAGGTCAGTTTATGTACAAATTAATAAATCACTCCCTTCCTTTGGTGTTTGACTCTATGTTTATCCAAAATAAAACTGTGCATTCATACCCCACTAGACAAACCAATGAATTCCATTTACCACTGTTTAGGACAATTTTTGCAAAGTCTATATTCTCCCTCGCTGGACCTAAATTCTGGAATTCCCTTGACAGCAGTAAAAAAGAATCTCTAAGTTTCAACACTTTTACTTTGAAATTAAAGAAAATGCTTATTAATTCTTATATTACTGGGGATTTGCATTTTGAAAGCTCCTGATTTCTTTTGCTGCTAACGCCTTTATTTTGCTTACTTTATTTCATAACCATTATGTTATATCATTCATATGAAGACAACTTCTCGGTAAGACCAAGGTCTCTTGTGTCCTGGCATCGACCCCCAATACTCTCCTCCTTTGCCCTTCCCTCTGCCTTCTTGTCCCTTTCTATCTCCTTTTTATCCTTTCCACGTGTATGTAAGAGAGCTGCTTTGTTACTGTATGTGTGTGCGTTTGAGTGCGTACTCGTTTTGTGTTCTGGTTCCCGTGGATTATGTTATTATGTTAAAATGTCTCGTGTATTACTATTATATTGCGACTCCGAGGGAACTGCATTCTACAAGCTTGGCTTTTTAGCAGTCCCCTCCATTTCCGACCTTTTCTTTGTTATGATTCAGTCACATTTTGTCCTTGTACTTCTTCTACCAAAATATTTTTTTTGTTTCATGTAAACAAATGACGTGTATTTAAATTTCATTTGGACATGTAAAAGTTACTTTGTACTGACTTTGTGTATATGCAATGTCATATTATATGCTTTGGCCGGAAATTAAATAAAAAATGAATGAAAATGAATGAATGATGCTAACAATGATAATAATGATAACAATAATAATGAAGATTTTTAATGCACTATATTTGTAACACACTAGCACTTCTGGCGCAGAAAGGTAATACCTCCCCTCACATAGCTTCATTCAGGAAAAGATCACAAATGAAAGAAAGCACACAGGTACTGAAACAAAAATGTTTTGAGTTCCCTCTGTCCAAGGAGTATAATGCACCCGTTAACATGCAAAATCGCGAGAGCAACCCCTTTTTAATAGCGCACTGCGTTCACTTCTACACTATTTGCTTCCGAGCCCTTTACAATCAGAATCTTCCCCCCAGCTCCATTTAGGTGGTTCAGTGTTTGCATGCATTGAGTGCAGTTTTATTTACATATTTTTCTTGTGAAATGTAAAAAGCATGATATGACATCGGAACCTGATTTCCTTTATTGATGTATCTATTTATCATTTAATCATTTATTTATGTATTTCTTTCTTTCTTTCTTTCTTTCTTTCTTTATTTATCTATTTATTTATTTATTTATCTTGTTATTTATTTATTCACTCATTTATTCATTTAATATAGTTCTGAAATATCCTGTATTGCTGATATCAGAAGTAATCCCACGGCGGTGTTCTTCCTACCCATATTGAGAAGTGCAATGGCTCAAAGTCTCGCGTCGCTTACCACTCGGGAATATTCATGTCAGGTCAAGGAGTGAAATTTCGTCGAGCCTGATGTCAGGTCTTTTGTCTGATTTCGGGTAAATTTGGGCAAAACAAGACGTAGTGTAGACGAATACAGTTGTTCATAGGCAAACAATGAAGGTAATGATATGCGTTTTTTAATGGTATAAGAAGTATGGATAAAACACATTTGTAGGGTATTGAAAATGAAGTTAGCGAGAAAGTATAAGTTTCATCGGAAAGAAAAAGAAAAGAAGAAGAAGAAGAAATCGCCTCGCACTTACAGCTTTTTGTGATGATTAACACGTGACTTCGGGGTTTCCCAGACAGTGATGTTCCCATGATCGCGCATTGAGCGATGTTGAGGTTGTGTATCGTACATGACCGCAATAAACTGTGTATATCCGCCATATTGGGGAGCAGCGATATGGTGAGGCACACAAATTACACTAGAGTGCTCATTTTTGTGGCAAACGCACTTTGGTGAACGGACTAACATCGAAATGTCAGACGGTATTTTCGTTTTCCGTGAGCAAGTAAGTCTACGATTCGCTATTGTTTCAGGAAAAACGAGAATGTCCTACTTTAACCGTTGCGGATAGCTTGTACCCACATATTTCTTTCATTCGAATTTTTCTTTCCACTGTAACGTACGTCGACAGTTTGTCGTGTGTTCGTCGTGTGCCTTATAGGCTGGCAATTTCAATATCAATTTCAATTTGTAGGACACATTTAAATTTCGAGTAAAGAGATATGTAGGCCTATCTCAGTATTGTAAGGAAACCCACTGAAACCAAATGCGCATTCGATCTTGAGAGTATTAAGGTGATCCACGTCTGCATTAAGTTCTTCTTTGTAGTGGATCACTTCGTCACTTAGTTTACATCTTTATGTCATTTCTGTGAAGAATGAATTCTACTATTTTATGCTCATTCGCACATACATTCTGTACAATTATATATAATAGCTTGTGCTCTTACTTTCTGCTTGTATACATTACATTCTGTGTTGCCTTTTGTTCGATGAAAAAAAAAAATAGATGAAGGATAAGGATCAAAATATCAAGAATGGTTGTAAGAAAGCATACGATTAACTGGAAGGAAGAAAAAAATAAATTGTAATAATTGTGTCCCTTTGAAACTTTTCTCCGTATAAGTAAATGAGTTGGATAATTCCTACACAATGCTCCCATTTCTGCTCAATACGTTGCATTCAGGATGTCAACATCTTCGTGCCTGTAATATCCACGCTGTGACCATAACGACAGTGAATAGCAATACCCGTTGTACATGTAAACCACATTGCATTATCATTATGATAATTTTTAGCTAGTACAACTTAGTGATGTAACCATTAAACAGATGTATAAGGCAGTTATTACTATTTATTTTCCACAAGGAATTTTGACTATTATTTTCATCAGCCAAGTTTTATGAGACATGACTAACAACTATTTCCCAGTACTGTAGTGGATGATTGAAAAATATGAAAGAAAAATATGCAACATAACGAATTTGATGATGGTTTTTGTTATCATTATTGCAGCATTACCATTTTTCTCCTTTCTTCCAGAACAACGCCTTTTTGCTTTCAGTTCGAGTTAATGACGTAATTTGTCATAGGTTGTATATAATATTCATTCTACCTTGCTCAATATTCAGAGTTTATATTCCTCGTGAGTAAATAAATTTTACCGACTGTGATGTATAGGTGTTTCATAATGAAAATTTTATGCCTCCTCTTTCAATAATTATGACATAAGATCCGATTTGGACTTTTCCTGTTCTTCTCATTGTCTCTTATGCCGACCTTTAATGAGCAAATGCATGCAGTTTTCCGCACAAGCTGGTATTTAAAACAAGACATTACATACATTCTACACGAAATATTCAATATCAGCCTTTAATTCACTTTCAAATTTCCCTTATAGAAGTCCTGGCATTTGCAATAGGTGCCTTTTCCCCCTTCACTCTGCTCAGAGGTTCTAAAACGAAATTCAGAATCTGCAAGTGCTGGTTTATCTACACCGAAACAACGTCCGTCCCTCTCCTAAGCGCAACGGAAAGCTTTATCGAGTCTTCAAATGGGGAATCGAAATATTATCTTTCCTCAGCTACATATTAATGATTTCTGTTTAATCTGTTGATTTCCCGGCTTGATATTTGTATAACAAATAGTACGACAAGTAATTAAACAAGGGTTATTTCCATTTCTTTTCATGACGTAGGAGACCCTTCCTTATACAGTTGTTGTATTTCTTTCTTTTGAAAAGATAGATCATAAACGTGACAACATTGGATCTTTATTATTCAAGTTTCAACAACCTCTTTTGTTCCCTTCATTAAAAATGATCTTTTTGTATTTCATGATATATTGTTTAAGTGCATAATATATGTACACTATCTGGACTACAGATTTAAGAAATTTTAGCGTCGTTGTTTAAAGGGGATGGCTAGTAACCAATCAGTGGGAATCAGTGGGAATGCTGAGGGATGATTGTTCCAATCCTTGTGGGATTTATTTAGGAGTACATTATATATCTACTGTTGTGTGAAAATTATTTGCTTCAGAACGGTCTTATATTCAAGTAATGTGCAGATTAATGCCCCGTCACTGACCAGGGACGCTTACCTGGAAACATTAAACTGCACATTACTTGCATATGAGACCATTCTGAAGCAAATAATTTTCACACAAGAACAGATATAATTATAGTGTACTCTTAAATGAATCCCACAAGGATTGGAACAATCATCCTCCAGCATTCCCACTGATTCCCACTGATCAGTTACTAGCCATCCCCTTTAATGTGCCACCCTATGTAAAGGAGCTAAAGACGTACACAATAAAAAAAGGCTGACTCTTTAACGACTGTTCTATATCACAACTTGGTAAAATAACTAAGCAGCACATAAGACAGTTGTATAGATCTTCCCTTGAAAAAGTACGTGTATAATCTTGCGCGACCATGTTTCATTTAACAGATACGCATTGGCGGCCTACCTCCTTGTTTTGAACCTTGCAACTCAAGCATTACAGCAGCTCGTGTTATATGTATCGGCGCCGAGCATTTCGTGCATGAATTACATACAGTTCTATAGTTTCTATTCCAACAACCCCATACAGCGAGTGAAGTATTCCAAGCGAAACATCTTGCTCTAGTGAGGAAGTAGACCTATTTGAGACTGTGCGAACATGATACCATTTGGAGTGTATTGGGATTTGTGATGGCTGAACGCAGTGATGATGCTGTTTCGTGTTACTGAATTTGCGTTGTTTTCCTTTTCACGGTACTGGGCACATCGACAGTTTTGCTGGAGGCCTATTTCTGGCATGACGCCAAATAGACTGGCAATGGCAAATTAGAATCCCCTCACATTCAAAACATGTGCACTTTGTAACTCACTGCTAAATGTATGATATTGATAGACACTCATTTACGGAGGAAACAAAATATCGAAGAAATAAACACGGAGGTTAATCAATTTGTCAATCTAAACGGTAAAAGATAATGAAATTAAAAAGCACACAAAAACAGGAAATGGTTTCATCTGACAGATAGTTGCTATATAGAGTTCTGCTTAGTAGTTATGAGATCTATGATTAAGTCAGTTACAATAAAACAAGCAAGAAGTCAACGGAACAACAAGCGAGAGTTCACAACTCGATCTCGCCAAGAATTTTGCGAGTTTTCTGGATTATTTGATCCATTCCATGGTTGAAACTGGTACTTTCTTTTATGGCTATCTATTCATCACTGTTAAAAGATATATGAAATTGACAAGTCTCTCACAGTGTTTTGATTTGTGTGTGTGTGTGTGTGCTCATGGTGGCCATTAATCTTTGGTATCATGGATCCATAAACATGATAAATGCAGGGTTTAATGATATTTCGAGGTAAACTATATATATATATGAAAGAAAAAGAAGTCATAGAAGACGATAAAGACTGTTGAATCCACTCGATTGTTTTCAACATAAAGTTAAAACGAACGAAAATTAATTGCCTCACAAGAGAATGGACATACACCATCATTCAATGACTATCATATCTGCACAGCAAAATACAGGTAAAAATTGATTTAAACTTGTGTCATTGCGTTGATTGCTGTTTTGTACCTAACTCTAACTCCGAACCCATATCCCCCTTCAGTGAGTATCATGATTATTCTATGTGACTCTGCAAAACAAAACCAGTAGGTCGCTAGACATGAATTTGTACTGAGGGACAGATTCTGAAGTATGGGGTCTATTCAAGCGTTTAATTATATATTATTATTATTATTATTATTATTATTATTATTATTATTATTATTATTATTATTATTATTATTATTATTATTATTATTATTAATAATATTATTATCATTATCATCATTATTAGTATTACCATCATCATTATTATCATCTTTTTTATTATTGTTGTCGTTGTTGTCATTATTACCATTCATATCATTATCATTCATTTCACCAGGTAAAGGATATTATGACACGACACATATAACCATCACAAACATTTAATGTAGAGGCCATCATGTTTCATGACTTTTCTGTGTTGTACGATTTGTATTGTCGTGCTGAATTGTATTCCGGTGTACTTTACTATCGTGTGTAATGCGTCTGTTTGCGTTTGCATCTATACACACATACAGACACACAAAAACATTTAGATATATGAGTCATATGACCCTGCACAACAAAACCCACAAAAATTGCCAGATGTGGATTTTTAGTTAAAGGGACATTCCGGAGAATTTTAATAATTTCACATCGTGTAGTACATAAATCAACAGCTCCATGTATAGATATGTGGAAATTGTTTTTGGTCCTTGAGCAGAGAAACCAATAAATTGAAAATCTTAAACAAATAAATTATACACTAAACAGTGCCGATGACATCAGAGCCTCATATTATATTTCAGAAATGTAGCAGTGCAATTCTATTAAAAAACCACTTGCTAAACAAGTTCACCTTTGAAGAATCTTTGCACGCCTTCTTCTTTTGTTCTGCTTCCTTGAGGCCCAACTCATGCAGGCTGCCATGTCATCATCCTTGTTCATTGCAATTTGTTATAAATGTTGAAAACATTCTCATTCCTCATCCCAATCACTATAAATCCTGAAACTCTGTACTCAGTTTAACTGATTTATAGTTGTTCAAATGTAAAAGTCTGAAAATCATCCGGAGGTCCCCTTTAAGGAAAGATGTAGCCATCATAATCCTTTCACAGCTGCAATCAGTGCCAACTCTATGAAGCACATTCTCTACCATCCCCTTTTCCATTTCCCTTGTTCAGCATGTAGGCATTCTCTCATTCTCTCTTTTTCTTTCTTTCCTCCCATACTTTTCATCTATTCTGGCAAGTTGTGTCATGTTGTTGTGTTTCTTCTGTTTTGTCCCGTCCTGTCGTATATCATATTTGTCACAAGTGTTTGTAAATAAGTAATTCATAAGTTTTTTTGAGTGGTTCACAATCTACAAGCTTTGCTTTTTAGTGGACCTCTCTATTCTTTCTTCCTTTTTTTTTTTCAACTGAAGCATGACTTTGTATTATTATTTTTTTTTTTGCCAGTATGCGCTCTTGTGTTTATCGATATCATTTATTTATTGCAAAGGCATTTTTTTTTTGTTTATGATGTGTAATACCTGATTTATCTTGTGTTATGTTTTTGCTGAAAGAAAAAAAGAAGAAGAATGAAATTAAATGAATTGAATTGACATTGATTGAATTGAAAAGGACAGATTCTAAAAGAGCAGACTGTGAGCTTTAAAATGACGAATAACTTAATTTGAATGGCCTCCCCTAACTTACCTAAATACTGGAGAGAATGCACACACTTATGAAAAGTGTGAACTGAGCAAAGAGGCTCTGTAGCACACTGTCTATTCAAGCGCTTAATCTTTTGCAAGCCGTGCTGGCTGTGCCATTATGAAAGGAACAAAACACAGGATGTAAACCACTGGAGCAACAACAATGAAGGGATTATTAGATTAAGCTGAAATTGAATAGGTTATGTTAACACATTCTGCCCATGATTGATGCTAACTTTCAAAGCAGTAGCGTCTTCCTTTCAAAAGTTATTAGACTTGAAAGTGAAGAGTGTGCAAAGGAGTGGTCTCTAAGACATACCTGGGGGTGTTTCATCAACGTTTGTCGGCGCTGACAACTTGAATCACCATAGTTACAGTCAGTGAATAGAGCATCTCAGCCAATCAAAACCAAGGATTTTGCTGAAATTGGTCAGCGCCAACAATTGTCGACGCTGACAAGTGTTGATGAAACACCCCCCTGATCACTCTACTCTTCCCCCAAAAAGGGGTTGTAGAAAAACGGCTAAAAACATACTTTCCCATTCATGTTAAGATCCTAACTGAAGAATAATGTAGAAGGATAGCTCTTTCAGAAATTAATATTAAAAACTCGAGACTGACTTGGGTGAACCATTTCACCTTTTTTGAGTCCTCACGTATAACCAAGGGCTGTGACTTTTTTTTTTGTTTTGTGTTGCACGGTCACATATATAATAATTATATATATATATATATATATATATATATATATATATATATATATATATATATATGTATTGTATGTGAAGGGTTTGTTCGCAAAAACCGATAAGTTCATTTCCGAAGATTTTGAAGTACGGTTTCTGTCATAAAGTACAAAATAATGCCTTTTGAATGATGTATTGGTCACTACATATAAAGGTATTATAGTTATGTTCAAAAGAAGCAAAACAATTCTTATTATTCTCTTTATTTTTCTTGACCTTTAATCGCAAATATCTCCATTGGAAAATATGGACTTATCAGTTTTGCGAACAAACTCTTCATTTGAAGACCTGAATATAAAAACGACCCAAGTCCAATTTTTGGCCAAATTCAGTTTGACATGGGAAATTGTAGCTTATGCATGGTCTCATCTTGTGTATAAATGATAAATCCTAATTACCCCTGTAAGTGCCTGAAATGAATGAGTTAAATCTTATTAATGTAAGGATGAAGGACTTGGGTCATTATTAAATTCATAGTATAGCGCCCTCTCTCATCTCTATAGCAGAATATCATGTATATAAATCAAATAACGACCCAAGTCCACCACACAAAATGGCCTCTCCACAATTAATGTAAATGTTAATTGTCATACTATAATTATATTATGTTCTAATTTGTATATACAATGTTGCCTTCCCATCACAGTTAAATAGAATATTATTGGACAAATAAAAAAGATATGATTTTTTTTTTTTAGTTTACTCGAAATGGTCTTCCATGGACTTGGTCGTTCTTATATTCATAATATACTCATTTATATATGATGGGATGATGTTGATTTACCGAACGCTTTTGTTATCTTGGGAAGAATGATATAATTGAGACAATTAAGACACACACACACATGTGTGTGTGTGTGTGTGTGTGTGTATGTGTGTTTGTTTGACACAGAGATAGAGAGAGAGAGAGAGAGAGAAAGAGAGTATGCCTGTGATAATCTGTATATTACCGATATTGCTTGGATTAAAATTTACGGAACCCACCAGTACTTAAAAAACTCCAAAACAAACCAAACAAACAAACCAACGAACAAAACTGGTAAATAGCAAATTGCGCCTGAACATCAATTACTTTCATTATGTGGATGCGCATTCATTCACTTCGAAGAGTATATGGCCCAATTAATTAACGTGCCTAATTATACTTGGGTCGCTGGGTGCAGTAGTCTAAAATTCTTACTGTTATGTTTCGATTGCGTGTTGTACTTCGGCGCCAATTGGCAAAGTACCACTCCACAGGCGGAGGCCGCATGGAGTCAGTGCAGATATTGATTTGCAGAAAAATCCGGCAATCTTAGTGAGCAGAAGTTTATATTTCTTAATGTTTTTTTTTTCCTTCGCCGTGGAATACCTGAGGAAAGCAACTGTTCTTAACTCTTTATGTGCCATGGTGGAAACCCCCTGTGTGCCACGTTATTCTGAGACACGAAGGTAGTCATGCTTTAAGAAAGAATTCTGTTTTTCGATTTGTATAACTTCTACAAATTTCTGTTAAGATGGGCATAATAGTAGGCAAAGTCGAAGAGGAATGCCAAGCTTTGTTACGATATAACTTGTATGACGAATTTTATATTTTCAATTTTTCTTTTGAATGACCAGTTGCTACATTACTGTAAAGGCATGACTTTTGCACATTAAACCGTGACCGAAACTTAGAATGTACGAGCAAATCTAGTTGGGAACATCGTTTGATAGTCGACCACCACATAGAATGCAAGTCGTATACGAGAGGAACAAAAGTACAAGAAACCATTTCATGGTGCCGCGGGATTAGCAGTAATTAGCGGTTTATCGATCGGTCTTGGCGGCTTTGTTTGTTGAGCAGAATATGCGAAGTTGGCAAGCCGTCGACTGAGTCGGACATGCGAACGTGGCACATATTACGAAGTTTAAGCTCTTAATTGGGGGGGGGGGGGTTGCAGATAGTATAGATGAGTATTAATGCAGTTTCTCACGACAGTGTAACTTCATTCACATTTCATGCTATGTGTTTATATCTTCATTCCAGGACGGCTAAGACAACATGACTGGCTTAAATTTCATATCCGTGCTTCTGGTTGTTTTTCTGGTGACACCTATACTGTGTGAGTAGAATACCCACGGAAAAGTTCTGCTGTCTCACAGTTCTCTCAGTGTATCACATTCCCCCCCCCCCCCCCCTTTGAATTTGACTAATATTGTCACTTGGTAATGCATCTTCAAACCTCCTTTGTAAAGAAATCGCAAACTTTACCCAAGCAATGTATGAGTGGGGAGGTAACATTTTGTTTTAGCTGTTGTTAAGTTAAATAATCGAGACGCATATTTGAAATAAAAGAGAGGAAAGTTGTCATGCATGTTATCATTGTTAAAGCATTATTGTGCACGTTTTCATGAATGAGTTGAGGAAGCCCTTCTCTCGTTCCACTTAATAACCACGGTATACTGATTGTTCGGTATGTCATGCTGTACTGCAAAGATTTGCTATGAATTCTGTGATCAATCTTTTGTTGACACACAGCTGTTGCCCAAAGGTTCATCCCCAGGCCAGACATCACTCTTGTTGTTGGGACATCACAATCTCTTCTTTGCGGATATGATGGCAGAGCGTCTCTCATTACGTGGCAGAAGGGCGATCTAGGAACTTTGGAAACCAACACATTTTTGGGGACATTAGACAAACGATCTCATCCAAGTGCCAGGACGTATAACGCCGATCGTTTCAACATCACCGATGATTACTCGCTAACCATAGAAGACATCCACTTGCAGGACGAAGGAAGATACTTCTGTACAGTCGACTTCGCCACCGGAGAGACAATTATTACGCACACAGACGTTATGGTCGAAAGTGAGTTGATGTTTTTTACAAGTTGTTTAGAAGGACTGTGGGCATAGTAAAACTGTTTGATAATGAATAAAGGGGAATCTGTTCTTATTCCACCATGCGGTAAAGAGAAAGTAAACAAATGCCCAGAATGAAGAATACATCATTCCCTGATTCAAGAGTCAACTGGTATGCTATTTAGTGTGCCAGTCCGTTACGTTGTTTTCAAGTTGAACTAGTCAATATGACATTTCTGTCCGGCCGATTCCAATTGAAATCAAATATTACTCCTATATAGAAATTACGTGAAAGGAAGAAAACACATCTTACTTTTAATACTCATAATTAGCCGCAAATAATTGGTTGAATAATTGACGTAAAACTCTCGTCATATTATGGTCATGGATGTAACGAGAAAAAAATGGTTGTATAAAGACGTCCTCAGTCTGCTATCAACGAAATCACTAATATAGGCCTATGACATAATGCGTGGCAAAACTGACGTAAACGATAACGCCATAGAAAAGTCGCTAGTATGAGGTGATAAATACGTTACAAAACTGATGTGAACTATACGTCATAAATACGTCGCAAGACTGGCGTCAAATTAACGTCGTAAGTACGTCGCTGGAATGACGTGATGAAAGCGTCACAAAACTGACGTAAATTGTACGTCATAAATTCGTCGCTAATATGACGTGATAAATACGGCGCAAAAAAAGTCGTTAAAATCACGTCATCTTATGGTCTTAGTATGACGTGCGACCAGATTGACAAGTTGCGGCCAAATTAAGACGTCGTATTGACGTCAGTCTGCTTTCAGGGTTGAACCTTGGGCAACATCAAACCCTGAGAACTTGATTGGTTTTATAAAAGCAAGCAAACAAACACACAAACAAAAAACGATGCCTTTAATAGTATTTTTGCTCATCTTGCCATCGCCACAGCATTCATGCTGATTACCTAGTATAATTTCAAGTAACAATTTCATTTTTGTTTTCAAATTTCTTTATACTAGTATCTAGGACTGTGCTCTTTCTTCATGTGCCACTAATTTTTCGTTGTCGCTTTCCATTGTAGTTCGACTGAATTGAATATCGCCCTCTACGGGATATTATACATTTTCGAGACGTTACACGGTTGTGGTAAACTGATAAACCATCATATTATTGAAGACCCAGTAGCGTGGATTGATAGGGTGGGCAAATTCTGACATATTCGGGAATCCCCGCAACAAAAATCTGCTTATTGCATAATTACGTAAGGCAAAAGCCCGAATGGCGCTATAATTTCCGTATTATGTGTTGACAAAAACATGGAGTACTAATTGTATTCAATTGATTTGAATGGAAATATTACTCATGTAAATGACGATTCATAAAAGAATTATATGGAATACGAAACAGTACATCATGAATGCATAACTGTACATGCATACAAAGTCAAACTAGAAGAAACAGTCATTAAAAAAAAAGTATCATAAAACCGACCTAATTGACATAATGTTAAATTTTTACCTTATTCTCTTTTGTCAAAAGAAGTGTAACATATATGTTTTGTCGAAAAATGAAATAAACTTTGAAAAAAAAAAGAAATCCAGAACCTTTCTCTGTTGCTATATTATGACCGCTTCCAGACCCAGTACCCCCCCCCCCCCCCCACGTCAGCCAGCGATAAACTGAAACAACTTAAACAGACTCTCCCAAAAATATCACAGAAAACTCACATTTAACATTTCGGTCATAATACTATCAGCAATTGCATTCATCAATATAAATTTTCTTCTAAACTTCACCAATATTTCATATAATCACTTTGCAAATTATCTCGAATATGTAACTACCATGATTTTATAGATATTCTGGGAATTGTTGCATGTTTCGAAAAAGAAGAAGATATTGTCAACTTATTTTACCTCTAAAAATGCCATTTCATTCTTTAAAAATTTGCAATATTTTATTCATAATAAAAAAGGGGAAGGTAAATGCAATTACTGCATGATATGCTGTTATTGCATGCTCTGCGCATTTTCCGTCAAAATTAAACTTTTTTTTTGTTTTGGTTTGTTTTGTTTTCACGGCTAAACGTTTGTGGCTTTTTCGGCGTTTTTACAAATCCCAGTTCTGTACAAATCTCGGCTCCACAAGGCCTACGTCGATGGACAGCGATTGAAAATGATAATTGATTCAATCGAACCACGCCTTCTCGACCTGGACCCTTAACTCCCCTCGCTGTTACACTGTGTATTAAAAGCAATGGAATGCAATAGAAATGAATGTTGAATTGTGTCTATGATGCCCTCAAAACCACTTATATGGCCGAATGAATACTTGAATACGGGGTATCTTCAGATTACTTGAATACGAACACACACACACACACACACACACACACACACACACACACAAAGACACTATCCGAAAGAAAGGAAATTTTGCCCATTACATCACATGTAAATCACTGCCAAGGTAAATAACGGAGGAAAGTTTGTATGTTTCCATGTATGAATACTAATACAATTAGCAAAGCATATGTCCGAGCACTTTAAATGCTTAGATATCCAGGTTATTGCTTGTAATAATATGTTTCCTCTATGGGTAGCAACTGAAGTAAATTGTCAATCCTAATGTGTTAAATGACTTTGCTATCATTATTGCTATTGTTATTATTATCATTACTCTCTATAGAGTTGGTGGTCCTACCCGAGACCAGGGTCACAGTTCAACTAGGAGGAGAAGTCGCAATTCCGTGCAGATTCAATGAGACAACAGCAAATGTTCGGTGGATGAAAGACGGACTTCAAATAGACGACGGCGATCGCTACCAGTCTTTACGAGAATACTACACTCTTTTGATTCATCAGGTGTCTGTGATGGATGGGGGGAAGTATGTCTGTGAATACTTTGACTCCAACAACAAAACGCGATATCAACTTGCAGCACACGTAACAGTGATAGGTGAGGATTTCAGTGTTCTGTGCATTGTGTTTGTGATTATGGTTTATGTCACATGCCTCTTCTCTACCTTTTTTCTCTCTATCTTTCTTTCTACACACACATTCAAATATAACCGTTCTAAATATTTGAGGCCATGTTACTAGAAAAAAATAATATCCCCATACCCGTTTTCTGCTGACAACACAAGAATTTCAGGTAACATTTTACATTAAAGAGATACATGAGCAAAGGAGATTAATATTTTCTGATGGTTGGGGTAGCACTTACCCTTGACTCCCATTGGCCACCCCTCCCCCCTTCTGCATTGAAACTGTTCTGCCCCTCTTAATTATAACGGATTGTACATTGCCACATTCACAACGAAGTATTAGTAAAAAATAACAAATATTACCTAGTCAAAATCCAATGGTAGTTACAATGATCAGTAACAAAGTGTGAAGGACAGGACTATCTTTATTTAGACTTGACAGAAATTCTGTTTTCCAAATAATCCATATTCCCACATGACTTGCCGGAGTACTGTGAGTTAAGACAGAGAGGATATTAAAGTCACATATTTTTGCACTGATAAACTCATCACTGATTTTTATAATCATATCATACATAGGTTCATTATAACGCATTGTATACATTGTCACATAAACAACAAAGTATCACTTAAAATCACAAACATTACCTAGTCAAAATCCAGTGGATAACTGCAATGGTCAATAACAAAGTGCACAGGAGAGAACTGCCTTTACATACAGAGTGTATATATTTACACTGAATCAAAAAAGTAAGTTCCCCCTAGCATTTTTGGATATATCTCAAAATGCATTTTATGTCAAAATGCATTTTTTTAAATAAAAAAGTGTGCACTTAAGGTTATGTGAAGCATATTGTGTACATTAAATGACCTTTAAAATTGTAATGTAATTAACAGGAATTTCTTCAGGTACAATCTGATTCACTATTTAACCCTATAAAGCCCAAGGGGGGGGGGGGCACATTGTGCCCCCTACCAGATTGTCGTTTGCCACTCCTTCGTCCTTAATCCGACTTCAACCAAATTTGGTGACTTTTCCTAAAATCTTATTGCGAACATTTTGATATATAATTTAGCTATATTTGATGTTGCTGGTTGCCATGGCAACCATAACTGACAACCATGTCAGTCAGATTTTGCATATTTTTTTCTGTTCCCATTTTATTTAACAGCATTGCAGTGTATGAAATGGGTGTTTCTTGGCTGAAATTTGTTGAAGAAGCAAAATTTGAAGTAATCATTGTCCTGGAAAGTTTTTCTTATTATTTCCTTTGTTTTTATGTGATAAAGGCATAAAACAATAGATATAATAGAGATAATAGAAAACAATAACATTTTCTACAGATTGCCCTTATATTTTGAGTTATTTTGATTCCTTCACCCAAGTTATGCCTCTAATATCATTGGTTAATCATATTTTCAATTTGCAATCTCAAAATTCCACTATTATGCAAATAATAAATGCCATAACTATACATGTACCCATCCCAAACATTTCATCTCAGGTCTCATAATGTATCATTATGTTGATATGAATAGCGCCCCCATGTGGTGACCTTGGGAAATTTCAAACATAACAAATAATACAATTCCACTTGCTTATCATTTGTGACAAGTATGAAAATGATTGGTTTATGATAAGACATATATAATGGGGATAAAGAAATTATACCGAAAAATCATGTTTTTAGCATATTTCCTTTGTATTCCTTTATATTTTCGTAAATAGCGCCCTCCATGGGTGACCTTGGGAAAATTCAAATGTACGGTCATGTAGAGTATGAGTTACTCTACCCACATGTCAAATATGACGATGATACATCAAACTGGAAATGACCCAAACTGGATACACCAAACTGGATACACCAAACTGGATACACCAAACTGGAAATGACAGTCGATCTGTTCACAGTTTCTCAATAGATAAATACTTCAGCCTCATTCATATCAATTCACGAAGCTTGAATAAGAACTTTGAATCAATCGAAACGCTCTTAAACTCTCTTCACCATTTTGCCTTTCCGTAATAGGAATTTCTGAAACTTGGTTGCATTATGTCTCCCCAAATATGTTTAGTATTCAAAATTATGATATGATTCGTGCAGATAGAAGGACTGGGAGAGGAGGTGGAGTAGCCTTGTATATACATAATCAACTTCGTTACAAACTCCGACCTGACTTATCCCTCAATGGTGTTGAAAGCTTATTCGTCGAAATTATAAATGATAAAACTAAAAATATTATTATAGGTATCATCTATAGACCACCAAATAACGAAATAGATTTATTTCTAGACAGCATTGAAATTTTTTCAAATACAATTATTCATGAAAATAAAAGTTTGTTCTTAATGGGGGATTACAATATTGATTTACTAAGTACGACAAGCCATAATTCTTCTAGATTTCATAACACATTATCATTAAGTAGTCTTTATCCTCACATTAATAAGCCTACGAGAATCTGTAACACCACGTCAACTGAGACTTTAATCGACAACATCTTCTCTAACATTATTGATAAAAACTATACTAATGGCATACTCTATTCAGATATATCTGATCATCTTCCAATATTTACCATTCACGAGCAGATTGGAAACGTTCAACCAAAACAAAAATGCTATAGAACGCGAAGAAAAGAATCTCACGAAAATATTAATTCATTAATATCTGATTTATCACGCGAACAATGGCAAGATGTGACTTCGGTCAATGACGCAAATTTATCTTACGAAATGTTTTTGCATAGATTTCTTTATTATTATAATAATTGTATTCCCTTAGTTAATAAGAACAATCGCGCAAAAACAAAACAACCATGGATTACCAAAGGGCTAATGCGTTCTATACTCACCCGTAATCGCTTATATAAAATGTCTTTACGTAAACCAACACCACAGAACAAAGCAAAATACAGAACATATCGAAATACATTAACCACATTAATCCGGGCATCTCGAAAGCGGTATTATTCAGACATACTAGAATCAAATAAGGACAGTAAAACCAAACTGTGGCGAACTATCAATGACCTTATTAAGAATAAAAAGAAAGAACTCCCGATCGTTATTTCCGAAAATGACCAAGATATTAACGACCCTGAAATCATTGCAAATTGTTTTAATAAGTTCTTTACCAACATAGGCCCCAATCTCGCCTCAACAATACTTCCAAACGCTGGAAATTTTACAGATTACCTTCCAGAAAGTAATAATAATTCTTTATTCTTTACTCCCACGAATGAAAATGAAATACTGAATATTGTTCGATCTTTTAAGTCGAGTAGATCTTGTGGCCACGATGGATTAAGTATGCATTTACTAAAACAAATAATACATTTTTTAGTAACCCCCATAGTACATATTTGTAACTTATCATTATCTACTGGGATCTTCCCAAATTCTTTAAAGATTGCGAAAGTAATCCCTATTCACAAAAAAAGATGATGCGTCCCAAATAAAGAATTATCGTCCAATTTCATTATTGCCCGTCATTTCCAAAATCCTTGAAAAGATTGCATATGAACGCTTGTATAAGTTTCTGGTTGATAACCACATTTTAAATCCTAACCAATTTGGCTTTCGCAAAGGTTTTTCTACAGATTTTGCAATCATTCAAACTTGTGATAAAATTATCGATTCTAATGCGAACAAACAGCACGTGATAGGAGTTTTTATGGACCTGAGCAAGGCCTTTGATACAATAGACCATGGAATTTTATTAAAAAAGCTACATAATTATGGCATAAGAGGAATAGTTCTTTCCTGGTTCCGAGATTATTTATCCCAACGTCAGCAATACGTAGCATTTCATTCAAGTACCTCGTTTAAGTCATATATTACTTGCGGTGTACCACAGGGATCCATTTTAGGACCTCTACTTTTTCTAATATATATCAACGACATCATAAATTCCTCAACCCTTCTCACCTATGTATTATTCGCGGACGATACCAGTGTCTTCTACTCTCACAACTGTTTAAACACACTAGTTGATATACTTAATTCTGAGCTTGCAAAAATTTCTACATGGTTTAAATGCAATAAATTATCATTAAATATAGATAAAACGTGTTTTATAAACTTCAATACTTCACATTTGCAACCGATAATGCCTAATAACATTATTATTGATGGTATGCCCATTATTGGAAAAAAATCAACCAAGTTCTTAGGGGTAACCCTTGACTCCAACTTAAATTGGAATAACCACATTGATAATATAATCACATTAATATCCAAAGCCATTGGAATACTTCGGAGATTAAAATATTTTGTAACGGAAAAAGTACTCATTATGTTATACAATGCATTAATCTTACCGTACATTAATTATTGTAATGTTGTCTGGGGAAACTGTAATAAAACCAAAGTAAATATTATTTTTCTTTTACAGAAAAAGGCAATAAGAATATGTACCAACTCACATTATCTAGAACATACTGATCCATTATTCCTTAGACTAAAAGTTCTTAAAGTTGACGATATACACAAATTTCAAACAGCAATATTTATGTTCAAATACACGCAAAATCTACTCCCACTCTTCCACAACGCATTGTCCCTTAACAGGGATGTCCATGCTTACCCCACGCGCCATCGTAATGATTTCCATTTGAATAACCCTAAACTCCTATTAGCTCAAAAATCAATTCGGCATAACGGGCCTGATATTTGGAATTCACTCCCTCTCCACATAAAACAGTGCACATCCTCTATTCCTATAAGGCAAATACAAAAAAAATATTTCTTGGCACAATATCATACGGTACAGTAATCATTAAACATGTACCTCTTATACTCAACAACAAGGCAATATTTGGTCCACCCCCTTTTCCTTTTCTTTTACTTTGCTGCTTGACCCTTCGCCCATATTATAACATATCCAATCATTTTCTTAGAAGTGCTGACCATCAACACTTTCGCGCTTCATCACCTGCACACGCACTCACAGGCACCACTCCTGTTTACCAAGTAATTGTATAAAACTGGATTTACACGCACTTTAACATGGCCCACCTGTATTAGTGTTCAAGTACTACAATAAAAAATGGTAATTTAACTCTGGCTGTCCGTCTGTTCAAGCACGGCTTATAACGGCGGCCCTCTGCATCATATGTATATATTATATATTGTACTGTGAATTAAGTCATTATTGGCCATATAAACATTTTGTATGTTATTTAACGTTTCATTTGTCTTTATATACAAAACATGACTTACTATGTAATATGTCAATAATTTTCAGAATTGTATTTGTGTAATTGAACCTGCCTTTGTTATTTTTGTTATTCTGAAAGAAAACATGAAATGCAGAAAATAAAATCTTTTCAAACAAAAACTAATAAAAAAGTTATGTAGGGGGGGGGGGGGGGCACAATGTGCCCCCCCCCCCCCCCTGGGCCTGCGAGGGGTCAAAATAGCTTGGGCTTAATAGGGTTAACAGATGTTATGCATACTTTTTAAACAATAGGCGTTTCCATATTATTATAAAAAAATGTTCGTCGAAGCCATGTGCTTTTTAATTCCAGTTTGGGTTGATCACATTAATGTGTTATTGGTCATTTTGCATCATGCCACGTCTGCAAATTTTTGAAAGAGGGAGAGCTACAGCTTTCCTCGAAGCTGGGGTTCCGCTTAAGGAGATGGCCAGTTGACTAGGGGTTTCGCCCATTGCCATAAGGAAACTTAGAGCAAAGATTCAGAAAACTGGAGAGGTGAAAGATCTGCCAAAAAGTGGCCGACCACTTTGTGTAAAATGCATTTTTTTTTTTTCACACCAATAATGATATCTGGTGGCAATGATTTGCCATTCCTGTTATGGGTAATAAAATTCCCTATCCATTCCCGTTCGAATAATGAAAATCTATAAAATACTGTTTGAGAAATAGCCAAAAATGTTAGGGGGAACTTACTTTTTTTGTTGAGTGAATAGCCGGGTTCACACGTACACCAATTAGCGGGATACAAATCTCGAGATTTGCATCGCGATCGTCATCCCGAGTTTTTTCGCACGTGTGGACAGAAAAAAAAACAACCGAAAATTAGTTGGATAAGCATCGCGATGCTAATCCCAAGAAATCTTGCGCTGGTTCATCAATTAGCGGGATAATTGGCGCCGCGCTGGTACGTGTGAACGGTCGGGATTAGAATCTCGAGTTTTTATATCCCATCATGCAATGCGCACATCACAACAGCGAGGCCTCTCTGTATATGCTGCGAAGAGGTCCTTCACGTCTTTGGAGCACAACAACAGCGCGCGAACCACACCACTGACGCGTAAAAAACAATGGGCAAAGAGAAGTGCGCGCAGGCAGTGATAAGCCGGGTTCACACGTGCACCAATTAGCGGGATACAAATCTCGAGATTTGCATCGCGATCGTCATCCCGAGTTTATTGCACGTGTGGACAGAAAAAAACCCGAAAATTAGCGGGATAAGCATCGCGATGATAATCCCAAGAAATCTTGCGCTGGTTCCTCAATTAGCGGGATAATTGGCCGCGCGCTGGTACGTGTGGACGGTCGGGATTAGAATCTCGAGTTTTTATATCCCATCATGCTATGCGCACATCACAACAGCGAGACCTCTGCGAAGAGGTCCTTCACCTCTTTGGAGCACAACAACAACATCGCGCGAACCACACCACTGACGCGTAAAAGACAATGGACAAAGGTAAGTGCGCGCAGGCAGTGATAGAGAAAGGCGCTGTGTGACCCAGTTTGCAGGCTTTGCTGTTATCTCTATCGGCAATTAGCGGGATAATTCTGTACGTGTGGACGCTCGCCAAATTAGCGGGATAGCGATCGCGATCGCTATCCCGCTAATTTGGTACGTGTGGACGCTCGCAAAAAAAACTCGGGATGAGCATCGCGATCGTCATCCCGCTAATTTGTACCTGTGAACCCGGCTATTGAGAAGGGCGCTGCGTGACCCAGTTTGCAGGCTTTGCTGTTATCTCTATCGGCAATTAGCGGGATAATTTGGTACGTGTGGACGCTCGCAAAAAAACTCGGGATGAGCATCGCGATCGTCATCCCGCTAATTTGTACGTGTGAACCCGGCTTATATGTACATACAATTTGGCCGTGACGCAAGAAAAGGGCCCTTAGCGCTGCTGCGCGTAAACGCCAGAAAACGGCGCGGAAGTTTGACGAAGCAATACGCGCAAAAAAGATCAACTAGCTAAATGCGCGCACATGCATATAGACGCATCAAAAATTGACAGGATTTGGACAAAACATGCCTTTTTGAATGTCGTTTAGGGGTAATTTAGGATTGGAATTTCAGAAAAAGGTTTGCATATCTAAATACGTCAAAGTTCCTTCTACAATGTGGAGGTGAAAACTCATTTTCGGTATTCAAGGCCCTAAGGGCCCTTTTCTCGCGTCACGCCCCTCTGAGGGGAGGACGACATATTGCTGTGTGTATTGTCTTTCTTTGTTTTTATACATGCGCGCCTAATGGGAAATGAACAAAATGAAATGGCAAAACTCTATAAAAGTAATCATTTCAAAATATGTATAACGGAATGTCCACTATGGAAATGACTGAAAATCTCAAAATTTAGCATTTGACGAAAAATCGGGATTTACGACGGTTCTGATAACCGCCGACGATAACACACATTTGCGCTTGTGTTTCTTGATTTTACTTGAAGGTACTGTTTACCATTAGGAACAGTGATGTAAAAAAAAATCGAAGATATCACATTTGATGAATATGTTAAGTGAGTTGTATCACAAAACCATGTTGAAATTTTGCAATAAAGCGTAAAATATAAGAAAATAATTAATATCACTGGTTTTCTTCAATAAACTGTAGACGGTGTAGTCTAGATACGTTGTATTATAACTATTGTTTACATTTTGTATATCTAACATCTACTTAACATTTATTGTACTGATTTAGTTTTTTGCATTGGTTGTTTCTATCCCTGGTTCACATTTTACAAGTATTTTGAAGCACTAATGCTGGGTTTTTGTTTCAATTGGAAATGTGACGCAGTTCCTTTACTCTAATGCATGTGTAATTGCAGCTTTTACCGATAAGTTTTGTACACCTAACACATATCAGATCAACGAGGGAAAAATAGTAAAAAAAAAAAGTGTCATGTTATGTAAACCACTTTTGCGCTCAGTTTGAAATTTCCTAGTAACGCAGAATCGTAAGTTATTACACTGGATATTTAAAAACCATCGAAATAAATGATAGAAAACAAAAGAAAGGATTGCTCCTTTTCAGAAAAGGAGCATTGAAGTTTTCTTCTATTCAAGTAGAAAACTACATGATTGTCGCTCTGAACCGATTTTCAGAATTACATTTATCAACATTACTCTATCTATGATTAAGTCAGTGTTCAAGCCTCCTCCCGACTGCAGAAGTTCTCACTAGTTTTAAATGCACACTTCCACATATGGGGGGGGGGGGGGGGGGCTGGTGGTGGTAAATAGTAGCTCTATACAAAAAGCAAAAGTAAGATGTGCCTGCAAATACCCTGCTACAGTAGTTGCAACGCAGTTAATGGTAAATATTTATTGGTTCATTTCGTCAAAACAAGAATAGACCATATCTAGCAGCCAACTAACTGAATTGCATACTATATATGTGACCGTGCACCTCAAAACGAACATAAAGTCGCACACACTGATTTTGCGTGAGGACTGAAAATAAGTGAAATGGGTCAACCTAGCTGAACTTGACTTTTTCATATTTTCTGAAAGAGCGGGTCTTCTTTTACATTATGCTAAAATTTGATATCATAAAACGGGCAGGAAAGTGTTTTTTAGCAGTTGTTTTTATCTCGAACATTTTTGGTAAAATAGTGTGATTAGGTGTGTCTTTAGAATCCCTTTTTCATTTCTGAAAAACCTTGTCCACACTCTTCACTTTCAACTCTAATAACTTTTGAAAGGATAGTGCTACTGCTTTGAAAGTTGGCATTAATTATGGACAGAATGTGTTAATGAGGCATGTTTAATTTCAGTTTAATCTAATAATTCCTTCATTGTTGTTACTCTGGTGGTTTACTTCCTGTTTTTTGTCCCATTCATCGCACAGCCAGCACGGTTTGGTAAAGATTAAGCGCTTGAATAGACACTGTACTCCAGAGCCTATTTTCTCAGTTCACACTTTTCCTGAGTTTGTGCTTTCTTTCCAATATTTGGATAGGTTAGGAGAGTCCATTTGATTTGAGTTATACATCATTTTAAAGCTTAAAGTCTGCTCTTTCAGAATATGGTCTTAACTTAAAATTCATGTCTGGCGACTTTTTGTTTGTTTTGAGGTGCAGGGTCACATATATATATATATATATGTATATATATATATATATATATATATATATACATCATATATATATATGTATATATATATATATATATATATTATATATATATATATATAAATTATATATGTGACCGTGTACCTCAAAACGAACATAAAGTCGCACACACTGATTTTGCGTGAGGACTGAAAATAAGTGAAATGGGTCAACCTAGCAGAACTTGACTTTTTCATATTTTCTGAAAGAGCGGGTCTTCTTTTACATTATGCTAAAATTTGGTATCATAAAACGGGCAGGAAAATGTGTTTTTCTAGCAGTTTATCTCGAACATTTTTGGTAGAATAGTGTGATTAGGTGTGTCTTTAGAATCCCTTTTTCATTTCTGAAAACCCTTGTCCACGCTCTTCACTTTCAACTCTAATAACTTTTGAAAGGATAGTGCTACTGCTTTGAAAGTTGGCATTAATTATGGACGGAATGTGTTAATGAGGCATGCTAAATTTCAGTTTAATCTGATAATCCCTTCATTGTTGTTACTCTGATGGTTTACTTCCTGTTTTTCGTCCCATTCTTCGCACAGCCAGCACGGTTTGGTAAAGATTAAGCGCTTGAATAGACACTGTACTTCAGAGCCTCTTTTCTCAGTTCACACTTTTCATGAGTTTGTGCTTTCTTTCCAATATTTGGATAGGTTAGGAGAGTCCATTTGATTTGAGTTATACATCATTTTAAAGCTTAAAGTCTGCTCTTTCAGAATATGGTCTTAACTAAAAATTCATGTCTGGCGACTTTTTGTTTGTTTTGAGGTGCAGGGTCACATATAATACTTTTTTTTTTTGTATTTCTGGATTTTATTGATCAGATCGAAGAACATCGTGCTTTTTCACAGGGTATATGACAAATACATTTTTGAAATCACAAAACAAAAGTTTGATAGCGTTCAATGATAGTAAAACTACCAGGCGTCTGATCCTTTTTTGGACTATAGTCTCTAATACACGTTAACACCAATAGTTCTAGAATCGTATACACAGAAAACGAGGGGGAAAAAGAATAAAAAGAAAAAAAAATAGGCTTCAATGGAAGCACCAAATATTACCAAAGACCAGGCAAAACAAAACCAAAGGCGCAAGAACACACACTACAATCTTAAAAAAACAAAAAAAAACAAAACAAAAACAAAAACAAAGGTAGTATTCACCTACGTGTAGCTCATTTATGCACTCTCCGTAACTTCCTTTGTACGATAACATTATTATACACCTAGCCCTGGGCTGAAGATGCGAAGTCTCCTGTCCTTTCTCCCGGCATTGGGGGGGGGGGGGGGGGGGAGAGGGGGGGGGGGTATTCGACGCAGCAGATCTTTGAGGTGATAATGCAGGACAGAACAATTGTTTCATGAATATAAAATACCGTGAATGCCATGGCAAGAGAGAGAGATAGATAGAGAGAGAGAGAGAGAGAGAGAGGGAGGGAGGGAATTAGAAAAAGGAGTATAAACCGCGGTGAGGAAGAAAGGACCATCAGAGCAAGGGAAAAGAAGAAGAGAGTGGGAAGGGTATTTGACTTTCTATAAAGATATTATTTGTTCTATTTTCCTCCACTTTGCTCCATGCAAATCAAATTTATTTTTGCTTTTAGCTATTTCTTCTTCAATCAAACTATATTTTTTTACATATTGCACAAAATGTTGCCTTTGAGGACATAAACTTTGATATTTACAACTTAGAATAAATTGTTTACCCAATAATAGTATGAAATTGTATGAAAAAACAAAATCGTTCCTCGGATGTATAACACCATAATTATAACACCTTTTGACATGAAAACAATTGCAAGGAATCAATTTTCCTTTTTTCCTCTTTAAACAATGATTCCCAGAATACTGACACCTTCCGACAATCAAAAAACAAATGTTCTATTGTCTCCGGTTCACTTTTACAAAAGGAACATCTTGAG
Organism: Diadema setosum; assembly: GCA_033980235.1. NCBI lineage: Eukaryota > Metazoa > Echinodermata > Echinoidea > Diadematoida > Diadematidae > Diadema > Diadema setosum. The sequence goes on along the minus strand of CM067070.1, from coordinate 11,474,223 downwards.
TCGTCTTTTCTTCCTATTCGAACAAGCCACGAATTAACGGGGATCAAATTATTCAATATCTTATATTGCGTTATTCTTAATTTTGTATCAATTGTCAAACGGGCAGGTAATTTGAAAAGAGATTGAACATC